>JANBXA010000328.1:4902500-4905000 GCA_030556225.1 Cricetiscus sungorus | reverse complement strand
GTGGCCGCTAGTGGGGCCCGGAGCTGGGAAGGCAGCAGTCGCATGGAACCAGGAATTGGGCAGAACTGGCGATTTCTGTGTCTGGTGCAAATGGAGAGTGACATCAAACAATGTCTCCAGATAATTTTAATTTGGTATCCGACATGACTATTAAGAGGACAAGGACTCTACCAACGATTACGTTTAAAGCAAAATTCAAGTTTTTATTGCAATTCTGTCTCCCGCCCTCCTCCGCCTCCCCCCGTGTGTGAGTGTGTGTGCATGTGCGTGTGCGTGCATGTGTGTGTGTGTGTGTGTGTGTGTGTGTGTGTGTGTGTGTGTGATGTTTCTTCATCTTGCTCAGAGTAACCCCACTGGGGCACCTGTAGGGCTATTTACCTGTTTAAATCAGGATCACAATTTGTTTCCTAACTGATAACATGCAAGTAGGTTTGTGCCCAATAGGCAGAGCCTGGAACTCTCCCTTTAGCTTCCCCAGGAGGACTCTCTGTGCGGTTGTCACTTGCTTTGTGACAAAGAAAGAAATGAACCCCTCAGGTTGAAGTTCCCGGGTGGGGCCCACAACCAGCCAATGATGACTTTCCTTATCCTCTCCCAGAACGAATGTGGACACCAGAGGACTTCGTGTCTAGACCAAAGGCATTCCTGCCGTTTTCTTGGGGCATTCTATTCAGAAGGTCCCTGTGAGGTCCTTCCTTTAGATGTTTCCATGTTAATGACTTGCTTAACAACATCGCCATTTGCCGTTATCCCATAATAAGCCTGCCAGGCTTATTTATCCCGAACTTGGAAGGGGAATTTTGAACTCTCATACTCACTCCAAAAGAATCAACAAGTGACAGGGGTCTAATCTGCAACCTGACCTTTTTGATGAAATTATACTTCATTAGATGTTTCAAATTTGCTTTTTGAAAGTGAATGATGACAGATCCCTCCACCCACAACGTTTTGATGCTGGCAGGAGCATCCATAAAAGGGCAAGAACTAAATGTAGTCTCAGTATTTCCAAGAATCTTTAAATTGGGTGAAGAGTTTGGTATAGGGTAACATTCCATCCGTCCTATATTAATGTTCTCAATCAACCTTCAACAATACAATGACGGAAAGCCACTGAAACGGCTGATGGCTGCTTTCGGCTGGCAATGATGCCCAACCAGGAGAGAAAAGAACCCGCCCGTGGACCACAATGAGGACAATATGCATGCCCCTGTGACCACCTGGACCAGTCCTATCCTAGAAGAGACCCTGTGCCTCTCCCCCATTGCTTAAAGCCTCATGCTGGCCCTGTGAATTCCAGCCTTGCAAAGCAAAGTGCTCCATCCCCCTGCCTTCCAAATTTCAAAGAGCGCTGGGAATTTGCCTGGAGCCTCCTCTGATTCCTGGTGGGGTTTTGCCTGCAGCCTCCTGACTGCTGCTTATATACTGTCCCTTGCAGGTGACTGCTCAAAGACACCTTTGGTCTAAATAAAGAGAAAATAAGTAGGCAGGGCTCCTCAGGGGGATAGCCCTGCAGGAATCTCCCCAGGGGGATTTCGTCTTTGACTTGTGCGTTCTGCTGAAGAGATTTCTCTGTTCAGTCTATCCACCACTTGTCACTCAGTCCTCTCTGGGGACAAAGGTGACATTTGCAGAGTTGGTTGGCCAAAGTGTGGAGTGCTGTCAGGCCAGCTTCTAAGATGAGTGGGTTCTGAGAGAATAAAAATAAAAGCTCCCTTAGCAGGTGTTTTCAAAGATTAATCAGACTGGCAGAGGCCGTGTCCTAATACAGCTGGAAAAAGAACCAAAGTCCAGCATAAGAAAGCATGTGGGTTGTTTCTTTCCATTTCTTTCTTTTCCTCTCTCTCCCTCTCTCTCTCTCTCCCTCTCTCTCTCTCTGTTTCTCTCTCTGTCTCTCTCCCTCTCTCTCTCTCTCTCTCTCTCCCTCTCTCTCTCTCTGTCTCTCTCTCTCTCTCTCTCTCTCTCTCTCTCTCTCTCTCTCTCTCTCTCTCTCTCTCTCTGTCTCTCTCATTAAAACAAGGCCATTGGTGGGGATTGAACTCAGGGCTTCAAATACATCCTGTACATGCATGTATAGCTCTGTGACACTCAGATCCTCCCAGGCCCAGGCAGGATGGAGAGGAGACCATCTAGGTTCATTAGTCAGCAGGGTTACTGGCTGAGCCATACAGAGGCACTAATTTGATCACAGTGATTCTATTTCTAATTTTGTTCCAGATCCTTAAACATCAAAATGTAAATGAAAACGGATCTGACCTCCCCCGAACCCCTCTACCTGGACTTCGGAGGTTAACCACACACAGAAGCTACTCAGACACCCCAAATATCCCAGAGGGATATCTCAGCAGCAGCCGCTGAAGTGTGGCCCAAGGGGAAAGAGATTTAAATTGTTCTTATGGCTTTCATTCTTCTATGGCCCTCCCTGAAACAATAACTCCCCATTTTTAGGTATTTGTTTGGATCACAAAAGCATATTTTGAAATAAGTAGAAAAAGTAGAAAAT
>JANBXA010000328.1:4580000-4897500 GCA_030556225.1 Cricetiscus sungorus | reverse complement strand
GCAGATGGACAATTTTGCTGAAGGAACAGGTGACTTTAGGAGATACACTTGAATGGGATCGGAGCCTTTCTATTTTGGTGGATGGAGGAGCTGGGTCTTGCTCCAATATGGCCATGCAACATCGTTCCCTCCCAAAGATGACGACTCAGTTCCAGTGTGGTGGCACATGCCTCGAAGCCTGACCTTTGGGAGGCAGAGGCAGGTGGATCTTGAGTTCAAGGTCATCTACGGTATACAGTGTCTTGAAAACGTAAGACGGTGGCTTTTCATGGCAAAAGCTCACCCCTTCTCTGTGTCCCCTTCCAGGCTTCCTTATAGAACACTTCATGGCACTTGCTAATTGATGAGATAAAGGGGTAATGATTAAAACAGGAGAGTTGGGAACAAACAACAGATTACCAGTCCCAAGACTACCTCTACCGTTTCTCAGAGTGAGCCTCTTGGCTCAGGCAGATGGAGTGTTTGCTCTGTCTGCGTTGTGAAGGCTCCTCGGGATGAAGGCAGAGCCAATGATGAGACCTCAGCTCATCAGTTTGTGTTTCCATGGTCACTTGCACGAGCTGTCCTCCCAGGTAGCCTGATCCGATGGCCTGAAATCTCAATTTGGTGTAGAGGATGCGGTTTTCCTCCTTACTTGTAGATTGACTTAGACTCTTCCGTTTCTTTTGAGACAGAAACCCGGACTAGCTTGGAACTCCCTTTTTGACCCAGGGTGACTCTGAACTCAAACCCTCCCGTCTCAGCCTTCCAAGACCTGGAATTATAGGCCTGTACCACAGTGTCCGCTCTTCACCTGGATTGAAAGACTTCAAACTGACTGAGGCCCTAAGACCTGGGTCTTGCATCTGCCAGTATTAGTTAATCCCCTATCCCTGTGATTAAACAACAAAACAAAACCCCACATGCGAAAGCAGTTATGGAGGGAATGGCTTATCTGGGTTATGGTCCCAAAGGGAGAACCCATCTTGGCGGGGAAGGCAACAGTCAGAGAATGCACAGCAGCAGGAGTGGCTGGTCGAATTTCACCTGCACACAGCAAGCAGAAAGTGGACAGGAAGTGGTTGTTGGCAAAGCTGTAAAACTGGGAAGCCCGTCTCTAGTGACATGCTTTTCTCTAGCAAAGCTCTGCATCCTATAGAGCCCACAAACTCTTAAAAATCGAACCACCACTTCGTTATAAACGGTGGAAAGTCCATGCTGGGACGATGGGAGACGTCATCTGTCAATAGGCTTCTCTTATTGGTTAATGAATAAAGCCCTGTTTGCCAATAGGAAAGCAAGATAGGGGGGACTAGGAGACCAGGAGGATTCCGGGACAGGAGGGAGGAGAGTCAAGATGTGGGGACTTGAGAAGAAGGTTGGGACCCTCTCTCCAGTAAGATGAGACCAGGTATAAATACTTAGATTGATAGAAATGGGTTAATATTTAAGACAGAGCTAGCCGATAAGTAATGCTAGTAACAGGCCAACAGCTTTATATCTAATAGAGCATCTCTGTGTGTTATTTGGGCCGGATGTGCCTGTGGGACCAGGCTGTCGAGAAAACTACTTGTAACACTCTTGTTTAATTATTAACCCATAACTACTGTTTCATGTATCTCTACGTGGTCTTCTCTTCAGAGAACACCTGGCACGTCCTATCTTCCCAGTCTCTACATGGTGTCTTTCTACGGGTCTCTCTCTGCCTTCCTGGCCAAACTTCTCCTGGTCTGGTAGCCCCATTTCTCCCTGCCTGGCCATTGGCCAATCAGCGTTTTATTCATCAACCAATAAGAGAACCATACACACACACACACACACACACACACACACACACACACACACACAGAAGAACATCCTCCACTCAGAGCAGCTAAATTACATGAGAAACAAAAGCATTCAGAATCAAAAGGGTGACCTTATAATCTCAGCTACCTACAAAGCTAAGGTGTGGGGTTGAGATACTACATAAGCTCAAACTGAAAGCCTAGGCTATGGAGTGTGTTTAGGGCCAGCACAGGTAACTTAGGGAGAACATCTCAAATCTTTAAGAAGGTTTAAAAAGCAAAGGCATGTGGCAGTAGACGTGGTGATTGAGTGCTTGTCTGGTGTGTGTGAGGTTAGTCCTTTAAAAAGTAAAATCAGTAGTATGAATGAGCATGATATAAATTAAACAGTCTGCATGTGGATTAAGTATCCTTTATCTAAAGTGCCCGGGACCAGGAATATTTAGACTTGTACTTCCCCAGTTGCGGAATGTTTGCAGACACTTCAGCAGCTGAGCATGCTGTCCTAATCCAGCCTGTGCTTTCCCACCAGCATGTCAGCACACTGGAAACCTCTTATTTTGGAGCATTTCTGAGTTAAGGATTTTGGATGAGGGATACACCGCTTGGATTATAAGGCACCAAACAGACAGTTTCGCGTCTTACACACTGTACTCTACTTACCCTGGCAGAAGGAAAGGTGCTGTGAAGAGAGACTGGCTCTCCCTCATTCAGTTAGCAGGCTGCTGAAATGGCACCACTTGCACTCAGAATCTCATGATGGGGGCAGGAAAGGTTTAAGCTCTGCAAGAGAGCCTGGGAGGAACCTGTTACCAGATCACCTTGCAGAAGAGACTAGAGACCAGAATGACAGGTCAGTGAGGGCAGGGACACACCTTGACCACAGACATACATATACATATACATATACATATACATATACATATACATATACATATACATATACATATACATATACATATACATATACATATACATATACATATACATACATACATATAAATCTTCTACTCTAACATAAACGTCATGTCAGTATCTCAAAGTTGGACCAGGGGTCTCTTTCTTTGTTCCTCTTTCCAATATAGCCACACTGAAAAACTTTTGTTCTGCTGGCTTTTACTAAAACTTTTCTTTTTAATTGGCATATCGTGGATGAGTAGCTCAGCTTGTTAGCTTCCAGGAGTCAGGCTTTGACCCTAAAATCTCCAGAAACAATCTGCCGAGCCAGCCAGAAGGCTCTGCTTCATTCCCTTTTTATTGGAAAAGAAGCTGAAAACAGAAATGACAAATATCTTACCCAGGTTTCAGATTAAAGAAGCGCACGGAACCCACACCCCTATCCCCACAGCTCCATCAAGTTCCGAATAATCACAGTAGACATGAGGTAGAAAAGGTAGTTAATCCACAAAGACCAGCAGAGCCGGCAACAGCAATGAAACAGGACGGGGGACAGAACAGAATGGGTAGTAACTGAGTAAAGCACAAGGTAGTGAGTCCTGGGCTAGCATGTGACACTAGCATGTGACAGAACCAGGAAGTGCCTGGATCTGTGTCTGAGAAGTCACTGGAACCCAGGAATTGGGGGCTAAAGTATGCTTTGGATCATAGGGTTGATGGAGAATGTTTAACATAAAACAATTTGCCTATTCCCCCCAAATAATCCTCTTCCCACATCACTGGAACCTCACCTCCACTCTGACTGGAGGCTAGAGGTCATTTCCTGTAAAACATATGATAGATGGCGTCCACATTTGTGAGGGACTCAGGCATAACTGTATATATCATCTAGAAAATAGTATGAACTAACAGTAGAAAAGGATGCCGAAGTATTCAATCCCTTCCCCATTCAGCTTCCAGAACACCAGACACTAGGCTTTTACCCTTGGGGGAGGCAAGGATCTCCTTGATTGATACGGGCAGCCCTGGAGCAAAGATCTTGATTCTGATACTGTGGGGGTGGGATATTGATGGGAGATGTTATTCTGTATATATGTTTCTCATACTGGTTAATAAAGCCCTGTGGCCAATAGGAAACAAGATAGGTGGGGCTAGGAGACCAGGAGGAGAGAGGAAGTAGTAGGAGTCGAGATGTAGCCCAGGGAAGACGCAGCACGCCTGCCGCGCGGCTCCCCGATAAGACGACCACGTGGAAATACTTAGATAAGTAGAAATGGGTTAATAATTAAGACAGAGCTAGCCCATAAACAATAATGGTAACTGGCCAACAGGATTATATCAAATACAGAGTCTCTGAGTGTTATTTGGGGCTGGCGCGGCTGTGGGCCCAGACTGGCGGGCTGGCGGAAACTTACATGCTACAGGATATCCTTCACAAAACCATCCAGCTGTGGGTGGGATATCCTTCACAAAACCATCCAGCTGTGGGTGGGATATCCTTCACAAAACCATCCAGCTGTGGGTGGGATATCCTTCACAAAACCATCCAGCTGTGGGTGGGATATCCTTCACAAAACCATCCAGCTGCTGACAGCTGACTAGTTGGCCCATGTGCTTAGCACTGTAGTAGAGGGAGAACTTTTAAGTAGTTCTCACTTCAATGTTTGTGGGAAATCAGTGTCCTTTAGTATTTGAAAAGAAAAAATTAGAAGGCAAAAGCTATAAACGCCAGCATTAGTGATTGGAAAAAAAACTTGAAACTTTAAAAAATCATTTGTATTCCATGAGCAGTGTGATACAGTATCTTTAAAATAAAAACAGGCATTTGAGACAAATTAATTCTTATAAATTATCAGTTCCATTGAAAGGGTAGAAAATGAAATTGATAGATTCTATTCGACTCAGGAAGAGAACAACAAAAACAAGAGATAAAAATTAGGAATGAAAAGGTGAGAAGATTAGACTATTAAAACAGGAATATCCAAATGGCAACGAAAGCAGGAAACAATAGAGAAGAAGTAATTAAGGAGAAGAACCAAGAAAATATCCACAGACCAATGACATGGGGTCTCCAGATAGAAACAGCCCCACAAATGCCGACAGTATATGAGACTATCCCCAGATCATGGCATGTCATTGTGAAATTTCAGAACCATAAAATAAAGATGTTAAAAACTCCCAGACAGAATAACAAACCCCTGTCCCATAAAATCGATGGTGCGGAAAGAATGACTTCACACTTCTGTGTTCAGTCAGGAGTCTGGAAAAAGTGGTGCGCAGTCTTCAAATCCTAACAGAAAGTGTCATCCTTAGGGAACTGTGTGGCAGTAATAAAGTCACATTCGGATATGCAAAGTTTCAGAAAAATGAACTTTACCCAAAGAAACCACTGTAGAAACCCCAATAAAAGAATAAATAAAAAATCAAGGAAGCAGAATTTGGAATGCGAGGTATTCAGCATAAAGAGAGAGAGAGAGAGAGAGAGAGAGAGAGAGAGAGAGAGAGAGAGAGAGAGAGAGAGAGAGAGAACTATCAGGATCACAGTATCACAGTAGAGGAAAAGCCCAGGGTGGCAGCTGACCAAGAGGCTGGGAACTGGTGAGGTAAATATTTGTGGATAGAGTTTGAAATCAACTGATGATAAAAATTGAAGAATTAAAGAATCCATCGAAAGACAGTCTAATGGTCATTCCAAAACCCTGTGGACGAAGGCAGTGTGATCACAGGATGCATTTTGTCTATCTGAGTGTTGCAATGACATTGAAAGTCAATGACTATCTATCGGGAAAAATGACAGGACTAAGTTGAGAAGACAGAAATGTGTTGTCTCTGTCTGTGGGGAAGTTGGGTGAAGAGTGCTGCTGAGAGAGGGCTCAGTGCTAGAAGGAATGACCCCCACGGGTTGCAGGGAACCAGTGGGGACATGGGAAATCTGTGTGCGTGTTTGGGTTGCATGTGGTGGTGGGGCATCATTGTAAGAGTCTTGTGCTTGTGTAACTCCGATATAATTACAGAGTAAATTCCCTATAATTGTATTTTTGCCAAGCTATACTTTTGCCGCAAGGGATAAAATTATAATTTCTCACCTCTGGTTTTTGTTCCTGTTCATTAGACTGTACAATTTGTCCCCTTTCTGAGTAATGCAGATAATAAATACACAAGCAGATAAGGCTCGGAACGTTTGCAAAAATAGGACTCAGGTCCAAAACCCGTAGTGCCAGCCAAACAATTTAAGCCGTCTTGAAGAGTAAACTGTCAAGGAAACCGGCCTGGTTTGAAGAAAATAAGAGTACGCTCCACAGCTACCCACTCAGGAAATCCCGCAAAACCCCTTAACATCCAGCGCTCAAGACCCAGAACTTGATTAGTAAATGGCAGCTGCCTCTCTAACTTAGGACCAATCAGAGAAAGCCAAACGTGCTCTTTTAGGCAACCACATAGGATGCCCTCCTATAGGTGTCCCGCCCACCCTCCATCAACAGCCACCAATCAGAGCAAATTCTGCAGTGCATCTGTGTCAAGGCCTGGATTTTCCTCTGCTCTCCTGCCTCTGACTTGACTCTCCTGCAATGTGACGCTCGGACCAGGAATCCTTTACTCTGGTCTCCTAGCCCCTCATGGACCAACACTGTTCCGCAGCACTGTTCCACAGCAACGCATGCTAAGCCAAGAAACCAAACTCCAGAGAGCCGAATGGTTTCACCAGGACTGGGTTGCAGAGTGAGTGTCATGCTGAGACCCAGGGTCCCGCACAATCGCACGCAGAACAACCATTTACATCTATCTGTCCACACACCGCCCTCTGTTTCCACGTGCACAGTGCTGTAACAGCCTATTACAGAGGACCCGGAGATAAATGAGATAATTCGAGTATTCTGCTTAGCTGAATTTAATAATTTCAGTTCCCCAAAACTCAGAGAATCAAAATTAGCCACGTTTACATAACTCAATTAAAGGCGCATTCATACGTTAAAGAAAATGAGCATGATTTTCAAAAGCAAGTCCTCACAAAGTGAGACGAGTTACCCTGTTGTGCAATGTTGTTTTGCATTGTCTCTCAGATTACCCATTCTAAACTTTCTTGACTATCTTGGTATATGGCTGAGATATGCCCCCACCCACCCACCTCTCAAATCACTCTGCTGTTTACTAGCAAACATGTAACTGTTAAAAAGGATTTCATTTACACACATTTTTTCCTCTGGGTGCTTCAGAACGGAATTGCAGATGTCCTAAAAGGGGTGCAAATGTGATTATGGAAATTATTCTATTGACAATAAAACTAGTTTTTATAACGTGGATCTGAGAAAGCCACGGAAATTGCGGTTGGGGAAACAGATGCATCTGATAAAAAGCCAATCGTGCACGTGGTGGGCTGGCTGCGAGTGGGATTTCACATAATGCAATCAGTAGGAACTTGACTGGGTCTGTGGCGTTGTCAATGGCTCTCGGGATGTCTGAGTAATAGCTGGAAATTTGTTGTGGACATGAGGCTATTAAGTCTGTCCCCTGCTGCATTCAGCGTGGTCCTAAAAACTATTATTAAATAACTGATTTTATAGCAACTGTTAAAATTATTTGGCCAAAGTATAAATTAAAGTTTATGATGGGGACAAATGCATGCCTTAAAAGTGTGTGGTACTAATTTAGGTTCCTATCCTGTTTTCAGAGAACCCACTCAGAGCAAAGAACAGTGATTAGTGAAATAAGGGTAAGTTAATGAGGCTGCCAAGATGCCTTCTCTGAAGGGAGGCCCGCTCAGTGTGGCTGGCTCAGTAAACACGGAATGCCATGGTCGTCGGGGAACGGAGATGGCACATGTGACATCTAAGGACTTGACAACAAACGCACATGACCATGGGTGTCTCCTCAGGTTTGCATAGAGGAGGGGAGGGGGAGTTCCCACCCCCAGGCACACCTGACAAGGGACAGCAGTGACTGATTAACCAAGCGGCTCCTGTTCCCACCGCCATTCCTCTCCCCCACAGCCCCCTCACATACGTGTTTGTACACAAAGTGGCTTTGGCTTAAGGGTGGGGCAAGCTTTCCTGAGGCCAGAATGAAGACTGCTCACATCTGAGCTACCTAAAGTGTCACCTGTATCCCGGTGGCTGTTAAAGCTTGTGACACGCTCTACCCCCTGAATTTGACTATACATTTAGGGATGAATTGATGCTAAGGAAAAAAACATAACCTTAAACTTACTTAATGACAGGGTACCATCTGAAAACGTGTTGTTCGGCAGCTTTGACTGTGAAGATGCTGTGATGCATCCAAAAACATGGGTATGATGTCTCTGATGTGCATAATCCATGGGACTGTTCAAGGAAACACACACACACACACAGACACTCACACACACAAACACTCACACGTACTCACACACTCACACATATACACACACACAGAGACACACACATACACACTCACACACACTCACACACACACAGACACATACACTCAGACACACACAGACACACAGACACACTACACACACACACACACACACACACACTGACACACACGTTTGGAAAGTGCATATTTGGGGGAAGGGTAAGCTGCTCTAGAATAAAAGTCATAAGTTCTAGGTTTTGAGAGCCCAGCTGAAGCCTCTTCTCCCACCAACACTTGAGTTGGATAGTTGGATGTTTGTCTGTCCCGACCGCCTGCTCCCAATAACTGACACAGACACTCAACGCTAATTATGAACGTTTTGTCGACAGCTCAGGCTTGTCACTAGCTAACACTTAAATTAACCCATATTCCTTATCTATGCTCTGCCGTCTACCTCATGGCTCATTACCTCATTTTCTCTATGCCTTGCTCCTTTGGTGGCTGGCTGGCGTCTCCCCTGACTTAGGCCCCCTTCAAGCCATCATCCTCGGTTTGACTGTTCTGTTTAACTTTACCCTGCATTGCTATAAGCCAATCAGCATCTTTATTAACCAGTGAGCGTGATACATATTCACGGTGTACAGAAGGATCATTCCACAGCACAGACTGGGACTTAAAAGGTTCAAGCAGGCCTGCTGCCCTAAGTTGAATCCTCATCTTTCATCCTGACTACACTCGTCCCTGCAGGCCTCTGGGGTGCTGATCTGTGCCTTTACCATGGGGTCTTCCTGTCACTGAACCACTGCGGGTATGTGTGGAATGGAGGCAAAGCCCTTTCCCCCAGCCCTGACCCCTCTGGGTCAGACAGTACCTTGAGAAAACCAGATGATAATTATGTCCTCATAGTCACTAAGGTTCATCCTGACCATTCTAATCAGACATCATTTCCCATCCTTGGTTCATGAAGTTGGATGTTAACTCACCAAGGAAGATGATTAAGACTGTTCCTGTTAGGCTCAGCTCCAGACCCATCTGTGGTCGCAACACCCTGAATCCGCCCCTGTCTCGCACCACACGTCCATGTGACGAACAAGCCCCAGTCTGGTTCTCTCACATCTGCCCTGTGTCCGGCTGATCCACCTTGATACTGGAGGCCCCACAGGGAAGACAACAGCCGAACGCCTCCTCGAAGTGAACCTTGGACCTCTGTTGGGTCACACGACCTCAAGCCCTTACATCTGCGGCAAACGTTTTACTTGATACTCTGTGTCAATAATTTATCTGTAAAATGATGCATTTCCCCATTTGCCACTTCTCATTTCATTGTTTTAGATACAACTTAACTACTGTGTGCTGCGACTTCTCATGTTCCTTCTCCCTCTGCTTCAAAACAGCTTCTACCAGCAAACACCATCTCCGTTCACAACGAGACTCTGGCTGGACCAGAGGCCACACTGTCTGACAGCAATTCTCTGAAGTGACACATTTCAATTAGGGGACCTTTGAGGTGAGAAAGAAAACGAAATAGAGTGGGATCCAGGTGATGCTGAAAGCAAATAGTGAGGAAGGCCAGGTTCAGAGACATCTTAGGATTATGGGGAAAGCAGGAAAAAATAAAAAGAATTTGACTCTGTCTCAACTCATAGTAGAGGTTCACAACATGCATGCATGAGTATCCCAGCTCATTAAGACGATGCGGGGAGGGTCTGCTGTGACATACCTTTCTAGAGGCTGCAAGCTAACTGCCTGGTGGTGATTTATATTGGTGTTTACTTTGGGGAAGGGGTGTGACTGTCTTAGTTAGGGTTTCTACTGCTGTGAAGAGATGCCATGACCACTGCAACTCTCACAAAGAAAAACATTTCATTGGGTGGCTTACACTTCAGAGATCCGGTGCATTATCATCACGGTGGGAATCGCAGTGGCATGCAGGCAGAGGTGGTGCTGGGGATGAAGCTGAGATTCCTGTCTTGACCTGCAGAAAACAGGAAGTAGCCTGAGATGCTGGGCGGTATCTTGAGCATAGAGATAGATCAGACTTCAAAGCCACAGTGACACATTTCCTCCAACAAGACCACTTGCAACAAGGCCACACCTCCAAACAGTGCCACCGCCACAGTGATTTGAGCAGACAGAAAGTGTCTGAATCTGGGGTTGGCTACATCTTCAAACAATGCCACCAGGGCTCCGTATCCCCTACGTCCCCTGTGCGTCCCTCTCTCGGGCAGAGATTCCACTCTGCAGGGCAGGAAGACCACAGATTCCCACAATATGGCCCAGGCCCCGAATAAGGGAGAAAAGTGTGGTTTGGATGGAGGACGCTCCCTGCAGGGTTGCATATTTGAGCACGGCTCCCAGTTGGTAGGGCTCTTTAGTGAGACTATGTAACCTGCATGAGTTGGAACTTTGCTGGAGGAAGTCTGTCCCCGGGGCTGGGCTCTGGGAGCATACGGCCTTTCCCCATTTCCAATTTGTGTTCTTTGCTGCCCACCCTGCGGCTGGAGATGGGCTCCCTCGGTGGCCTCCTGCAGCCACTCCTGCTGTGTCCCTCTGTCGTTACGCACTCTTCCCTTTGGAGCCATTTGTGAAAGTTCTTTCTTCTTCACGGGTCTTTTGGTTGTGTTGGTTTTAACCACCCAAATGAAACTACCACATAGGCTCCCACTCGTAATTCTATCCAGGTGGGGTAAACTGAGGCGGTATCCCACAAAGATGGCAGGTCCTAGTCACCCGAATTGGCAAATACTACTTTTAAGGAAAGGGCATCTTTATGAAGTTTAACTTACGAGATTATTTTGGATGGCTTATACAAGCCAGCCCCAATACACCCACACAAGTGTCCTTTAATAGGGGTAAAGGGACACTATTTACATAAACGAGAGGGGGACATTCAGCTACTGGGGAAGAGATAGATGGCTACCAGCTGTGAAATGGATATTCCAGAGAGAAGCTGTGAAATATTCCTGTAAGCAAAGAGGCAAAGCTCTCTGCTCAAATAAAAGAGGAAAGTTTTATATTCTGGGCTAGAGAGATGGCTCAGTTGCTAGTAACACCTGCCAATCTTCCAGAGGACGGGAGTTTGGTTCCCAGCCCACAGTCTGGTGTTCACAAACACCTATTACTCCAGTTTCGGGGGATGTGATGCCCTCTGCTGGCCTCTATGGGCACAACACACACACACACACACACACACACACACACACACACACACACACACACAAGTTAAGTACGTGCATACTAAGTCGCATAATATTTATGCCAAGAATGTGTCTTAGCCTCAAAAGTATAGAAAAAGAAATGTTTGCTTGTTTTAATGCCATAACCGTATCTCTCCTAGATAAAGGGAGAACCGTGTAGTCATCTCACACATATTATTATAAATGCCAACGTACTGTGTTCTTAGGAGTTGACAGCATTGCATAGTTATTTCTTAATCTCCTTTCCGACCATGTCTAAAATCACTGTAACACAGTTTGTCTCTGTGACAACTGGGCCAGGGTGCCTGGTGCTAAGCCCCGTTACGCCTTCTCCACTCTGCTGTGGGAGACCCAGTTCAAGTCTGGCTCTGCTTCTCCTGAGATCCTTCACACTGGCAAAGCTACTTGTATTTTCAAAGTATCTGTGTCTTTGTATGCCATAAGTGGGGGGGGGGAGAGATGATTGTGCTGCCTCCTCTGTTTTGAGGGCTATCAACAAACACACGTAAAAACAGCAAAAGAAATGCCCGGCAGACGCAGCACGGTTTGACCGCTGACCCTTGGTTCAATGGGCACGGTTCTCATTGTTCCTTGTTTCGGCGTGTGCAATGATGCACCCTACCTCCCTCTGGAGGGCCACTTGTGGCTTCCATTACATTCACCACATGGGCTCCAGGGAAGCTGGATGTCGAGGGTATTAACTCGGTCTCTCCCTTACAGGAAGCGTTGTGGAGTTAAAATGGCATTCCTGTCAGTCCTGCATGGCGTACCTACTTACATCGTTCCAAACTGATTTGGAACCTAAGGAGATTTTGCCTTGACAGGACCGCTTTCCCAGCCCGGATGGCTCATCCCTATTTGTTGTGAAACTGTCAGATTGGGTTTTGAAGGTGCACGTAATTGGATCCACCAGTTTCCCTTAGCTTGTTCTGTCTTTGTTCTCAAAACCTCCAGTGTGTGACTCAGGCGCCTTTCTCTTTAGAGACATTCTCTAAGCGTTGAGGAAGCCTGGTGTTGTTTATTTAAAATGGAAGTGTGGTTCCTGTGTAGAGGGAGTTAGCTTGGAGTTCCTGCAAGCCAGCATCCTGTTCCTGTCATCCAGCTGCCTTTGGAGCACTGAACCATGGCACAGCAGCTCTGGGATCCTGGGGGAGGTTTGGGAAACCCACCACTGGTAGTGCAGGCGTTGGGGTTTACATATATCCAATCCTGCAAGAGATGTTAGAACTCAGACGCAGGCCCCTCGCAGGATTTGATTGCTGCTCCTTGATGTTTAGTGAATCTCTGCTTCTGTCTAGAGCATTTGTCATTCCAAACATTATTCCAAACCACATCTAAAACACCTTTTAACTAGACTTCGGGGACTTTGGGAGACACAGTGCTAAAATACAGAGAGGCAAATTTTATAGTCGTAACATAAATGTTTGCTAGAATTTAAACAAAATAACCTTACTATTTAATGGGGAATTTTATCCACCTTGTAATTACTTGTATCTGTAATTCATACATTTCGACTATCACAACACCTCACATGTTCCTGTTTAGTGCCCTGTGTTCTGGAAATAGATGTGTTAGAACTCTATATCATAAGTGCCATTTGATTATGAATAATTTTTCTTTTTTGCTTTTCTAGGAAAATTTCTTTAAAACGTTATGCTAAAGAAATTTTGTATTTGTGTTATAAACATTTTGATAAATATCTCTAAAGGAAAAAATTAAGCAAGTAGTAATTGCGAATATACAACCTAGTGTTGTTTTTAATAGATTAAGCCTGGATGTGTCTCTTAGCAGGAACCCATTTAACTCAAGACCCACATCCTTACAGAAGAATGCAGCCATCTTTATTCAGATGCAGCATCTTTACTCAGATCCAGTCTCCTTCACTCTTTGCTCAACAAAGGAGGTATTGAACTTTTTTATTAACCAGTTATTTATTTATTGTCATTAGTTGTGCAATAAGCCAACATTTTACTCAATAGGAACTGAGGATTGCATTAGTTAAAGAGCATTTTCTTACATTTTCTCCCAGCTGGTCTGAGTGTCTGACATCCCAGCTAAGTGACCAAGTGCAGATGTAGGAGAAGGTCCTTCAAATGCTCCGAATTATATTGTGTGTGGGGGAGAGCATACAGAATCTAATCACAAGAGTTTAGAAGTGCCATCCTGGCTCGTGCATAGGAGGGGGTAGAATATTCACAATTATTTGGTCTCCAGAAGTGGTATAAAATATGCCTCTAGTGATATATTAAAAAAATAAAAACTGTGGCATTAAAAATATGGTGGCATAGAAAGCACAGTAGATGGCTGTGAGATTCGGCCCTGCAGGAGTCTAATTCTCAAGTCCATTTCTCATGAATGAATGAAATTCTCAAGTCCATTTCTCATAAATGAATGGTGCACCAGCCTTGTGAAGGGGTCTTCTTAAGTCTATTGTATTCTTAGCTGGCTAGGGGCACACTGGTGCCTCAGAAAGGGAGGATGTGTCCTTGGAATCCAAGCCCATGATGACGGGGCAGGGTCAGCCAATCGCAGGATCTGTGCTACAGCAGGTTCTCAGCTCATAGGACTGAGACTGCATTTGTGACTGCTCCACAGTCACACGTTCCCCCCACCCCCACCCACCCCCTCCATCTCTCTACCCCCCCACCCTCACCCCTGTCTCCAGAAACCTCCACTCTGCATAGGGAATGAGAAGAACTGACACCATTGGTCAGGACAGGGGCTCAAATGTGGCCAATGTCTACTCTCTATTTTACCGTGATATGGAAGGCATCCTTGTTATGACTGTGCGGGTCTCTTTCCAAGTCCAAATGTTACAGATTTTAAGTCACCTTAGTAGTGAAGATTCTTTGATGCTTTCCATATTTTGTCCCAGTGTATCTCAAAACACCTATGAGAGGTATACTTTTACAGTTATTTTCATAAAACACTGCATGAAGAAAGCACGAAGCGTTGTCTCCATTCATGAAATCTAATCAATGATCTATGTAAACAAATCCAGGCTCGTCACTCACACAGAGTCAGCCAGTCCGCACGGCAGAAACGGCGTGCAGCTAATCTTTCTTGTTTCATCAGCGAGGTCTCTAAAGCCAGCAAACCCCTCAGGAAGGGTTCTAAGTAATTCATTCCCTGTGATCTTTTTAATCAAATCTAAAAGTCCCAGGCTTGAGGAGCATGGCACGGAATTTTAACCCAGGCCGGCGATTCGGTAGTGTTCACGCAGCCTTTACGCCCCAAGCCAGAATCCATCCCTTGCCACTCCATCAGAACTACAATCCGGGGCCCTCATACGTCGTCAGAAGTAGAATGAAGAAAAATCCCCAAGTGCGGCCAGGGTGCCGAAGAGACTTTTATTCACCTTAAATATTAAGGGGTTCAGCTCAGCTTTTGAGTATACCGCAATCCATCGCGGACGCCCTCTGTCAACCACATCCATCGCGGACGCTCTCTGGCGTAGCTTTCTTTTGTGATTTTAGTTCATGTTCGTTGTTACTGAAGTAGGCAGGATTATAGGATCGGCACCCATGTAGCTTTGTTTCTTGCTGGGAAAGAAACAGGAATTTGTATGGGTTCTTCCAGCTGGGGTATGATGTCACCTTAGAGACAGGTACGTCTTCAAGGTCTGTGCAGGCGTAGAAACAGGGAACCCCGGGCATCTGCCCCTGTTAGATTTTTTTCTCATCTGACACCTAGTTCTTTCCTTCCCCTCTTCTGCGGATTCTGGCTGGATAACTTTCTTCGTGGTGGACACAGATAGATGTCCACCTCATTTCCTGGACTGATTTCTCTCAATTATGTGGCTTTTTCAACGGGGAAATAACCTTTATTTTTGTTAAGATTTTGAAATCAAAAGATAAATCATATAGTTCCCTTTGTTACCAAATATTAGTATTTTTGGAAGTGGAGATGTCCATTTGCTTCTTTCCTTTTAATTCCCAGGATAGGTTCAAATATTACAAGACCAACTTTCTAACTGAAGACACATAGGTACTTACAAATAATAGTGACAAGACTGGGATTTATCAAGTGTCACCAAACAAGAGCAGCAATAATCAGAGGAGGCAAAACACAGTGGAGGGCAGAATTAATAAGAAAATCAGAAGCTGGCAAGGGAGATGCATTAAAGAGTGGGCAGGGATGTTTAAGCTACACTATGCACACATGTCAGGATAGGAATGGCAATGTTTCAGATGACACCCCACCCCTGGATGCTGTGGAAGATCACCAGGAGGAAGAGATGTAGAGGGAGAATTGTGCGGGAGACAAAATAAGCCACGGGACTCACACCAAAACACCTGTGCCCCGTGTCCTGGCTACTCCTTGGGGATGGACTAGGATCCCAGGGGAGCTATGGGACACTTCCAAGGGTAGGTGGCTACTTGAATTTCTCAGTAGTGATATGGATATTGCAGTGTAGTAGACATGGCATTTTAATCAGCATTTTCATACTCTGTCCCCTGACTAACTTCCTACTCAGCGTGATAACCTGCCTTCCTCCCAAGGGTCCGGCTCTGCCTTTGTGACAGCCCTTTCCATGACTGTGCATGGTTAAAACCAACCCCAGTTAGCCTTAAGACAGAAAGCCACTGGGCATAAAGAGATATAGGAAGGGGCTGTCTGGGACAGGATTGTGGAGTAAGTTATGATCCCCCCCCATGTGTTAAAAACAAAAATCAGTACCATTGTTTGAGTGCCACCTCAGTCAGCGGCTGTACCATGGTTGTCATGAACAAAAGCATGGCTGAGAATTTAAAAAGCAAATTTGGGGAACACAATATCTTATGCAGCTTTGAAAAGTTTTCTTTTACTCTGAGGCGTATGAGGAGGCCATGTTCAAGACGAGATGGGAGAGGAGTAAGTGTGTGTCCAGGAATGAACTGCCTCTCACCTGACCGGTCTGCAGATCCTATACTAGCAGAATGTGTATGACAAGGATTTTTTTTCTTATTTGTTAAAACTTTTGTTAGTATACATACATTGTTCGCAGGACTGGATCACACAGGAACATGTTATAAGTATCCAATATTCCTGGGCAGAGATCATTAGCACAAGGTGACTGGCTTACTAGTTTAAGCCACAAAAAAATTCTCTGGACAACACTTTCTGAGAACTAAACTAATCAGTGGAGATTTCAATGGCTGCTCATTAGAAAAAAGAATAAAGACCTTACAGAGTCAGCCCAGGAAAGTCTGGGAAAACAAAACAACTTCTCAGCCAAAGCGAACCCCCAGTGCGGGTGATAATCTTATGTCTTAGAGTTATCACATTACATTAACTAAACTTACAATTTTCAGAAAATATGCACAGCCCAGAAATAAACAGGAAGCATAGTAGCTATAAGCAGAATAAAACAAACAAGAGGATGCCTCCAGGGGAGTCCTAGATGTCAGTAGGACGAGATAAAGTCTCTAAATTAGTAAGAACTATGTTCACAGAAGTAAGGGACACTGCCTATAAATAATTAAAAAAAAGAGAAGGACAACTACATCTTAATAACTAGAAAATATCAACAAAGGAAACAAAAAAATGCATATATCCATATAGACAGACACACATCCACACAGAGACTTTGTAAGATCTGTACTCAGGAAGAACAGAAAAAAATGGAGCAAAGACTCTCCTGAGAGGAGCTCAGCAATGAGTATCTGAACTATCAGCATAGAAGCAATCACCAAACTTTCCATTATGTCCATTGAGATTACACAGCCTAAGGAAAAGAGAGAGGGGAGGGGAAATAAACAGAGCTGCAGAGACTTGGGTGACAGGGAGGAATGGGCCAGTGTGTGCTTGCTGGAGTTCTAAGTCGAGAAGAGAGGGGAAGGGTACAGAGAGTCGTGATACAGGAGTGATACAGGGTACAGGAATGAGAATGCAGTGAGAGCACAAGCAATGGGAAAATGAGCCACGATGGCTGAAACAGAAAGACACTGCCAGACAGTTACATGCAAAGCTAGAGTGTGACCAAAAGTATCCTGCTAAGTGGGCATGTACAAATGACAATGTAGATGTCCAGTTGTTACTCTGTCTTCCCTTAGGTGATTCCTGGAAAGGGGATGCACACAACACTGGGACTTTGCTTGTTGGGTGACAAGGTATAAAAATGATTTATGTGACAGTTCTAGCACAAGTGACATGTTCTACTGGGATTGAGTTAATACTAGACAACTAGGTTGTTTTAAGTTAGAGTTCTGATGTTCTGGGCAAATACAAAATAAAAACTAAAATATATAAAAAAGCATGCAACTAAAGTAATATAAGGACAAAAGCTTAAGACAACAGTTAGAAAAATGGCAGGACTTTATCAATTATATTGAGTGATGAAAGATTATGTATGTTGAGCAAAAAATAGGGACTACAAAAGAGATAAAAAAAAAAACACGATCTAAGCTACTCAAAAGATACATTTTATGTAAAATTAACTTGTTATTCTTACTGAGATAAAGTTACTATGTAGCTCCAAACTTCCAGTCATCCTGCTTCGGGAGCCTAAGTGCTGGGATTACAAGCATCCACCATCTTGCCTGGTTTAGAATTTTAGATTCAACGTTATGAGCAGGAAGAATTAATAAGAAAGATTTGCCAGGAAAAAAAAACAGCAATGAAAAGTAAGTCACTGTCTCTCCATCTACACCAATAACAAAGAAAGCACATTTTAAAGACTGGTCACGGAGGACTTTCCATAATCACAGTGTGCACAGGCAGGGATGGGATCCCTGCAGCAACCTTCCTTCTACACCAGCCCAATGGCAGGTCACAGTCTCCATGCATATGCATACATGTGCATGCATTTGCATATATGTGCGCCCATACGTATTCTGAGCATGCACACATGCACATACAAACTGCACCCATATTAAAAATTATATATTAAAATTGTTTAAGAAAGCAATTTGTTTCACATCAGGAAGATATAGGAAATGTAAATATGTACCCCAAACAGAGAACCAAATAACATGGATCAACTGACAAAATGTTAGAGACAGGTAGACAAGTACATTAAATAAATAAATCTGTGCCTAAGTTTTTATAACAGATAGACTAATTAGACCGAAGGTCAATAAGGAAATGGACACTTGAGTAATGTTGCATGCTATGCTAAACATAACAGACATTTGAATAAGGCCATGTTTTCTAGAATATTCTCTAAACAATATTCTCTAGAATAGGCCATACATTAGAGCACAAAACAAGCCTTGACAAATGTAACACTATTGAAATAATACTTATTATGTTTTCCAATTACTATGGAATTACATGCAAAACCAGTAACAGAAGGAAATCACAAACCTGTGAAAATTACACAATCTTAAATGACCAATGGATCAAAGAAGGAATCATATGGGAAATTAGAAAATATTTTTAGTTGAAAGAGAATTAAATCACGGAATTCAAAACTTATGGCAGGCAGCAGAAACTGTGCTTCGAGGGAAATGCAGCTATAAACATACATAATTAAAACAAAATAAGGTCTTAAATCAGTAAGCTAAATGTCTACCTTAAGAAACCAGGCGGGAAAAGAGAGCACTAAATTCAAAGCATGTAGAAGGAAGGCTACAGTAAACAACAGAGCAGAAGCAAATGGAACTGAGAAGTAAACGAAGGGGGGGCTCCCCTGGGCAAGATTGCTGTTGGGGGCCATAGAAATGGCTCTGGACTTAGGGTCAGAGAGCTTGAACCCACTATTGCTCTTCCAAGATTAAACAGCAAGATGTCTGGCCTAAGATGTGAACATAACGGGATGCTTGGCTTAGGGTGTGGTCACTGCCTGTCCTGCCTAAGCAATAGAATACTTAACTCAGGACATAGTTTCTTGATGTTTGGGACCATCAAGAAGGTAATTATGCTTGCTTGTTCTTTGTATCTTGGTAAAGAAGTCTTTTGCCTTCTCCCCTTTTTTTTGATGGTTGTACAAAAAGGCTGTGCACAATACACATGGGATTTTCAGTATTCACTGAATGCCCCCCACAACCCTATTCTGTGCCTTTCTTAATCCACACATTTCCCTCTAAACACAGACCAGACAAGTAAGCCAGGCAGGACCCAGTGGTTGTGATCTCCTGGACATGGGATTCTACATTACGCCAAGCCTTTATACAGAGGCACTGTATGTCTCACACATGAGACTCCTGACTGATCCATTTATTTATTTGCTTGCTGTTTGGGTATTTTTGAGGCAGGATATTGCAATGAGGCCCAAGATGGCCTCAAACTTGCGATCACACACCTCCCCCTCAGTCATCCAAATGTTGGGATGGGCTAGCATACCCAGCTACTATTTTATTTTCTAAAGCAAATCTCAAATAATAAAGTTATGAACATAATTGTCAAATCTAGGGAGAACATCTACTCTACCCGTGTAGTATGTAGACATTACAGATAGGAAATGTGTCGGCCAGACTTCTATCACACAGCAAGGAGCCAATAAATAAACATCTAATGATGGGGGATGTCCTTCTGCAAATGTGTTTCTCTTATTGGTGGATGAGTAAAACACTGTTTGGCTGCTAGAGACAGGAAGATAGGCAGGGCTAGGAGACAAGGAGAATTCTGGGAAAGGTAGGCAGAGAAGTGCCAGAAGGAGTCACCATATGGAGACTTGGAGGATAGGACGTACCAGGCATTCTCTGGTAAGATAAGGCCATGTAGAAATTCATAGATTAATACTTACGGGTTAATAATTCAGACAGAGCTTGACAATAAGAAGCCCAAGCCACCGGTGAACAGTTTATAATTAAAAAATGTCTCTGTGTGTTCATTTGGGGCTGAAGGGGCTGGGGGGGGGGGACCAAGCTGGAAGAAACATCAGCCACAATCAAGGACAAAGGAGCTGATTTTGACTCAGGGTTTCACAGGCGTCAGTCCATGTTGGATCAGCTGCGTTGCGTTTTAGCCTATGGCACGGCAGAAATGTGGCGGGGCACATGATGGAGAAAAGCGTTGGCCTTCGGGCGGTCATGGTGGGTCCAGGAACCCAACAGCACACAGCTGTGTGTCAGTGGCTGTCTCTCTTGGTGGCCAGCTGTCCCTTTGTGCTTAGACGCACGGGGGGCTGCAGCTACGTTCTTCTTACTGTGTCAAAAACTAGGCCACGGGGTAATTTTCCAAGTGTGCATGCACCAATGACAGTTCTGTTTCCTAAAATATTCTGGCTTCATGAGGACGGGCTTGGTGTGGTTACCTCCCTTCCCCTTTGCGGGCCTTTCAAGGGGGCCATGGGAAGAGATACTCTAAAAGGAAGACCTAGCCTTCCACGACATGGAAGGCGAAACAGTCACGTACCCGTATGACTGTGCTACTCACTTTATGGTATCTACAACAGAGACAAATAAGCTGGAGAGAGAGAGAGGGGGTGGAGGGGGAGAGGGAGAGAGGGAGAGAGAGAGAGAGGGAGAGAGAGAGAGAGCGAGAGAGAGAGAGAGACAGAGACAGAGACAGAGAGACAGACAGACAGACAGACGGACGGACGGACGGACAGACAGACAGACAGAAGCTCTGTTCCCATTGCCTTCTTCTCTCACAGCTTGCTCTCCTTTGCTTTATTTTACTTTGCTCAATGAACTGCTGCTTCAACCAACTCCGCCTCAGCTGAATTCTTTCTACGAGAATATAATGGAGAGAGTCTCACCCAGTTACACCAGTGCCTCAAACACTGATTCAGGCTCTGAGTCAATCCTTCCACAGAGAAGGCTTTTGTGCTCAAACATACAAATGCCATGCAAAAAAATGTGATCTTTGATTCTCAGCCAGTTTCTATCCGTCTCTGTCTACTGGTAGCAAGAACAAATTTCGGCCTGTTTGTGATCTTTCACTTTGTCTAGATTTGCATCTGGAAGTCCCAGAGAATTTGCATGGAACCGGGCACATGCCCCGTTCTTAGTGTTTCTTTGATCTGTACGGGAATGCCAAGCGTGTGGGCTTAGGGTGTCTGGCATTTGGGAACCTTGGGCAGGTGGCTTGCATTGCTCTCAGGTCCTGGAAACCTTCTGTAGCCTAAAGCCTGTCAATAAAATCAGGGTCAGTAGTGTTCTCTGCTAGCTGCTGGACCGCTGGGAATTTGGCCTGGAGCCTGCCTTCATCGGCCATGGGGTTACTCCAAGACAACTCATTATCCAGACTAAGCCTTCACTTGGAGATACAGGTTCCCTCTGAAGTCAGATTCCCAAATGGCTTCATTGTGTGAATGAAGTATAATTTATTTAACCATTCTCTTGTTGGATATTTAGACGGCATTAATCTTTCACTGTCAATGTTATGCTGTCTTGAAGATCTTTGTAATGAAAGCTTAAACCATTTCCATTATTATCTCTTTAAGAGGAATTCTTAGAAGGACAATTTATGTGTCAAAGAACGTGCACAGTTTAAGAGTTCCCTGTATGCTGCCAAATCACCCCGCAGAAATGTGACAAAATTGCAAATGAGGACTTCGAATACCAGCTGTTGAATGAATGACGAAGGTGAGCTATGATTAAAGATGGAGAGCATGTTAAATACGGTTAGAGGAGGTGAAGGACCTCGTTATAGGAAGAACGGAAGGCACAGGGCTGGCTCATATTAAAGATGGCAGAAGGCAAACTATTAAAAAGTAGTTACAGAGCAGATGGGATAGGCCTTCCCTGATGCCTGGGGGACGAAGACTTTGGAACTCATTCTGAGAGCAACAGGGGGCCTTCCAACGCTCTGTGAAACCAGGTATTTAGCAAGATAGAGTTGGCAGCATTGTGAAAGACGGACGCAGGGCGTAGTAAGATGGTATCTTGGTCCGATGTGGGTAGCAGGTACAAATGTTAAAGGTCCACCTTGAACAGAAAGAAACAACATAAGCAAAGCTCACAACCATTTCAGAACTGGCTTAAATTCCTGGTGCTGGGCCTCGGTTTTAGTTCCTGCAGAAAAGGCACTCTAGTCACATCGAATAAAAGGAGTCTGGCTGTGGCTTCTCTGGGGTTTGAGGTTGTCCGTCACGGTGGGTGGGCGGGTCAGAGAGAGAAGAAAGGGAGGTGCTTAGCTCTGCTCTAGCCCTGGGCCCCGTGTGGAAGCCGAGGGCTCTCACGGTCATCCCTCCCAAGCAGACATGCAGTTTTGGGAGTCTACTGGCCCCACAGAATGTCCCTCATTCGAAGTCTTCTCGTGATGGCTGCGAGAGAGCTGGGAGGACCCTCTCTTAGAGAGCACTGCCCCCAGCCAAAGGACAATAGGGAATCGGAGCGTTTCTGTCACTCCACCCCGAGATCACGAGGGGAAATGTTTCTGTTTCTTTACATCAACTCATGACCAGAGGTTTTGAACACAGAGCCTTTGGCTTTTGTTGTCAACAACGGGGAAGGTTCTCTGGGAGTGTCCCTTGTGTCACTCTCTGGGAAGAAGGGGCTTCAAACAGAACTGAGTGGCTTGGGAGAGCAAAGGAATGAGCCTGGATAATTGGTGGGACTGGGACTTCAACATACAGGTCAGCACGGGACTCTGATGACCTGACGGCACAGACGGAGAGAGAAGAAAGGATGGAAAGGAAAAGAAGACATTTGCCAGGCGTCCATTCTGTGCTGGCTCCCACAGAACAGCCGAGCCTGTGTGACTGACTTTTAATTAAACTCATTCCTGTATTTTGTGTATTTGCGCATGCACGGGCACTCATGTACTACAGCACACATGTGGAGGCCAGAGACTTCTGAGGGGCTTGGCTCTCCCCGTCCACTCTGTAAGTCCTCGAGAGTGAACTCGAGTCTTGGTAGCAAGTACTTTCACCTAAGCTCCCACTGTGCCAGAAGACCCGGGTGATTTGCAAAGAAATCAGAGCCCTGGAAGCTGGGGAGGGGCTGTCATCGTGTCAAGGGCTTTCTTGTTCCGTGTGCTGTGGCAGAGTGGAAAGTGAAGGGATGTGTGTGTGAGAGCTAGAGAAAGGTGAGTCTCCCCTCTTTCATAACAAATACCTTCCGTGACAATGAACCCACACCCACTACAATAACGGCATTAATGCATTCCAGAGGACAAAGCCCCTTAGCCTAATCACCTCTCAAAGGGCCCTCCTCTCAATTCTGTGGACTTTGGATATAAAATTCCTAAGACTTGAGCCCCGTGGAACACACTCACACCCTCGCAGAGCATCACTGTGTTGTAGCTAGCGCACTGAATGGATGTTTTTAACATTGTGAGTCTGAATGGGCAGGAAACAAATAGCATTGTGAGGGTGAGGGTGAAAACAAACAAACAATAACAATAAAGAAAAAAAAACAAAGAAACAACTGTCCTGTCCTGTCCGATGGCTTGATCCGCTTGAACTTGAAAGGCGGCAGACAGATTGAATAAATGGCACAGATGGAACACGTATTCTCCTGATGCAGCCTCCAGAGGACAAATTCCCTTGCTCCGACTCACTAAGTGTGGTTTGGGCATGGGAATACACATTAGTTAATTAAGCTGGGAATTCTATCTGACAGGATGACTGGAATGTAAGCACTTAGGAAGGGTTTGGCCCTTGGCAGCCAGGTGAAGGTATTACCCAGTGAGTACAGAACAAAAGCGATAGATTAGCAACCGTGGAATAAGACAGCCTTCTCTTCTTGTCCTCAGACTGTTTCTAAGCTAGCTATGCTGCTTTTAAAAGCATGCTGTTTTTTCACCTAGAGACTAAGAGGACATGCTGACAAATCTCACTATACTATTCATTTCCCACATTCTTTATCTGTCACTCTAAACCTCTATCATCTCCTCACGACAGTTTGCAATTTCTTAAATTACTATGAATCTTCTGATACTTACAATTTAAATTGATGACTTCCCTTTCGGGGACGCACATGAGACCCCTTGGCGAGGCTTAGAAAGCACCCTCCAATTGCCTGCAATATGCTTGTGAATCATCTCTTGGGTGCCTTATTTCCTGGGATGCTTTCCACAGATGGCCAATCTTGTCCATTTTAGGTTGATTTCTGTTAGCGCTAACCTCTAAGCATGGCAGTATCCGCGTGTCTTGATTTTAGGTTATGCATTTTGTTGCTGGTTCTGCCTCTAGCCTTCCTTTCTCAATTTCCCTACTTCTGGCATTTTCCAGGAGTCAGGATGAAAGAACATAGGGTAGGTAGTTGTGCTTTCACTTTGTAATATATTAGGAAGTGTGTGTGTGTGTGTGTGTGTGTGTGTGTGTGTGTGTGTGTGTGTGAATGTGTGTGTGAGAGTGTGAGTGTGTGTGAGTGTGTGTGTGAGAGTGTGTGGGTGTGTGAGTATGTGTATGTGAGTGTGTGTAAGTGTGTGTGTGTGTGTGTGTGTATGAGTGTGTGTGTGTGATAGGGGTATGGGAGGTCAATACAAATACCTTTTCTCTCTTTCCTTTCCCTGTTTCTCTTCCCCTGCCCTTGTAGAGAATTAAGAACCCAACATTGGAAAGATGAGCTATGGTTTTATCAGAGTGTGTAGAACAGTGCCTGGAATAGAATATGTCTGATGGCATAGCCCTGTGGTCCCAGCCACTCAGAGGCCGAGGCAGCAAGATCAGAAGTTTAAGGCCAGCCTAGGCAATGTAGTGATTCCCTGTCTTAATTTGTTTTAAGGGAAGGGGAACTGGGTAATATACCTCAGTGGTCGAACAACTACCTGGCATTCGCAAGGCCTTAGTTTCAGTGACCAAAGTGACAATAAGCAAATAGTGGATGCAAGAATGAAATCAGTTTTGCATGCAATCATATCGGCTTCCTGATGCTTTACTGTAGGGCTAAAGCCATGCATCCTCTCCCTGGAACAGCAAGCCCTTCCACAGAGCCAAGGAGAGCTGCCTGCTGGGCAATGACTCTTCCTCAAACCAGAGATGGTGTTCGGAGAGTAGTCACCCCGAGGGGCAAAACACCATGAGCTAAACTCTCCTTTGTAACATTCTGGGCTCTCTCACGCCAATGATACCAAAGGTAAACACACGAGAATCAGATAGAAGCTGTGTAGCCTCAGGGAACACAGGTAAAGCCATTTGGTCACCATTTTTAAAAACCGTGTGAGAAGACACAAACTGTATGGGCCAGCATTATTGTTTTTTTTTTTTTTTTTTTTTTTCTCCTTTTTGTCCAGCGCTAGTGGCAGCACTCAGGGCCTTGGGCATTTTGGGTGAGCACTCTGCGGGGAAACTTCACCGACACACTCCCTTTACTTCACACCACTCAGCTTTGTGGCGTTAACTGCATGCGTCTTGCTGTGCGTCTGACATCGTCTTAGATGTCCAGGGCTCTGTTCGTGCTGCAAATCTGAAATACAGCCCTCATTCAGTCACTCCCCCTCCCCCCCCCCCGGGGGTCCCCACCTCTCACAACCGCTGTTCCACGTTCTGCCTCTTCACAGAAGGCAGTGTTCTAAAGTCAAATGTGTGTTGCATGTAAGGACAAAGTTTACACAGTGGTAACGTGGCCTTCTAAACTCTAGATAGTTCCCTAGAGTTAAACTCGTCCAGCCTCATGAGGCCGTGAAACTGGAGAGTGGCGGAACAGCGGGAAGGGGAGGGGGTGCGCGCGGTAGACAGGTAGGTCAGTGGCATGTCACTGGGGCATCTGGCCTTCTCTCGGACCCTCGAATTCTTCTATAGGAAGAAGATATGGGATGGAGTGAGGAGGGCCAGGAGCCACCCAGCAGTGGGAGTCCCCTTGGTGAGGTAAGGCCAATGAATGTCAGGGCATGAGGACAGGAGGCCTGGACATTTACCCTCATGCTCGGGGGAACTGTCATCTACCACACACAGAGAGAACGCCGGGCTATGATGATAGGTTGGTAGGGTGACGCTGATTATCTGGAAAGTCAGGTCACTGTATCATCAAGTCCCATTTACCCACCTGACACGGTACAGGAGACAAATGGATTGCCACAGAGCCTACTTGTGACAAATCGCACATCCGTGTTTATTTCTCAGCTGGTTGTAGCAACAGCCCTTGTGCACAGACTAAGGGGTTATCAGCCTCTAGAGCTTTCCTGAATCATGGGCCTGTGTCAACTGCCGTCTAGATAAGCCATGCTAAAACACTTCCGGAAAATGGAGGAGCAGGGACAGGGAGCCGACCGGAAGGACTGGAGTCCCTCTCTCGAGGAGAAGTGTCCCCATCCCGTCTGAACGAAACGTGTCCCCATCCTGTCTCAACGAGAAGTGTCCCCATCGTGCTCTCAAGGAAAAGTGTCCCCATCATTCTCTCAAGGAAAAGTGTCCCCATCCCGTCTCAACGAGAAGTGTCCCCATCCCGTCTCAGGGCCTAAAATGCTTCCGGGTCCTTCTTTTTCTCTGTCAGTTATTCAGTCTCGCCCGAAGCAGAAACCTACCAATATCGGAGACTGGTATTTCCTGGGAGCTCTGAATCCGGGGGCTGAAAGGAGACGTTTCTGCCACAGGAGCATTGTGTGTTTCAGATTAAAAATAAAATAAAAATCAGCTTCTATCACCATCACACAGAGGCGAGCATTTGGGGCTTGGTTAACAGCACTGGGCTGTGACTTCCTGGCACAGGTGAGCCAGCTCTGAGCGCTGACAGGGCATAGCTGGTGCTGCCTCCCTCGCCCGGGGAATAGTAGTGGGGTCTAGGGAAAGATGCCCTCTGTTATGGACTGTGTGAACATGAGTCACCGTGATTGCTGCAGTGAAGCAGGGAATGGCCATTAGCTAGGGAGGGGAAGGTTAGGCCGGACTTCTGGGGACGGAGAGTTCTGGGAAGAGGAAGAGCAGGGTCCCCGGCCAGGGCTTGGACAGTCCAGGTGAAGGTAACCGAGCCGTGTGGAAGCACATAGGTGAAAGGACGTGGGTTAATTTAAATTGTAAGAGCTAACGGGGGTGAGCCTAAGCCGAGGCCCAGCTTTCATAATTGATAATTGTAGCTGTGTCTTTTCCCTCCCCTTTACCAGCTGCAACACTTGAGAAAATGGGTCTACACCTCGGCTGGGCAGCACAGCAGGGACGGCCCTGTTAACCGGGCAGGACTGTCAAGAGCGTGAGCAATGTGAGGCCTGTGTCCCCTCCCTTGTCTACGGCTCTGTGGGGTGGGGAGAGAAGCTCCCGTGTCCCTTTATGCCTGAGGTGGGTGGGAGCCCGAGGTCGCAGAGCAGAAGTGCTGCTTCCCTTGCCCTCACCAACTGCAGCACTGGGAACACGGGCTCTACACGGTACCCGGCAGCACAGCTGAGCGGACCCTACGGATGGGGTGTGGGCGGGCCGCTCTGAGAACGCGAGCGTGGGCGATCTGACCCCACCCCTCACCGGCCTGATGGTGGTAGAGGCCCAGGAGAGATGCCCCACCCCAGCCCACCCCACCCCAGGACACCTGAGGCAGGTGCAGAGGAGCAGAACTGCATCTGCCCCTGCAACAGACAGCGCCCAGGGGAGTGGCCCGGGCACAGAGGCAGCGCCCAGGGGAGTGGCCCGGGCACAGAGGCAACGCCCAGGGGAGTGGCCCGGGCACCAGAAGCAGCGCCCAGGGGAGTGGCCCGGGCACAGAGGCAGCGCCCAGGGGAGTGGCCCGGGCACAGAGGCAACGCCCAGGGGAGTGGCCCGGGCACAGAGGCAACGCCCAGGGGAGTGGCCCGGGCACCAGAAGCAGCGCCCAGGGGAGTGGCCCGGGCACAGAGGCAACGCCCAGGGGAGTGGCCCGGGCACCAGAAGCAGCACCCAGGGGAGTGGCCCAGTTACCAGAGGCAGCGCCCAGGGGAGTGGCCCAGGCAAGTTGCCTGAGCCACACAGTAGAGCTGGCCCTGAGGTGTAGGCCTGTGAACCCTGAGGATGTGGAACCAGGAGAGCTGGGCCTCCCCTCCTTGCTGCAAGAGGTGAATTAGCCTGGGCAATGCAGGATAGCTCACCCTGATGTGGACCAACTCTTCAATGTCCCAGGCCCAGAACCAGGGTCTCCTCCCTCTGTCCCATTTTCATAGACGCACTCTCACAGATGGTCCTCACGTGCAGCCTGTACTGCAGGGTGTGGTAGCAAAAGCCCACAGATCCAGCTACTGTGGAGGTTCAAGTGGGAGAGTCATTACAACGTAAGAATTCAAGGCCAGGGGAACCCATGAGGCAGTTAGTCCCTTTTTCATCCTTCCTACACATACAGACTATGTATAATACATACACACACACACACACACACACACAGACATATATATGTGTGTGTGTGTGTGTGTGTGTGTGTGGACAAAAAGACAACCTTAGGAAGGCTGTTCATCTTTGTGACAGGGTCACTCATTAACCTCAGTTTACTAATTAGACTAGCTCAGCAGTGAGCCGTAGGGTCGACCCTGTCCCCACCTTCCAGGCACAGGCATTACCAGTGAGCACAACCACACTTGCCATTATGTTTAATGGTGTTCTACAGACACACGGTGTTTTCTCTTCATACAGGAGTAACCACAGCTCTGTCCTTTGGACACGAGCCTGGGGCAATGACAGATATATCATCCAAAAGGCTTCAAAAAGGACCAAGTAGAGCTTGTGACTTCTCTGAGGTGTAGACCTGCTCTGTTTAGCACAGATGCCCTGGAGGAGAAAGGAATGCAAACTCAGAGAAGGGACTGTCCCTCTGGACATCCTTCCTCCTGCCGAACAGCGGTGTCCTACTTCCCAGATCCTCCAGCGCTCGCTCGCCAGCCCCAGGGCTGGCTCACCTACTCCTGAACCTTCCCTAAGAAACTGTGCAAAGCTACACGGGAGCTGGCCTGGTGGACGCTTGTCACCAGATGTGTACTGCCTCCAGAGACCTGAATTACAAAGAATCCCCCATGGCAAACCTTCCTGTGAGACATTTCATTCTCTAGAAAAGTTCTGACAGTTTGCACAACGGCTCATGGTATCTATGTGACATCCTGCCTACTTTCATGGGCAGCTGGTGTCTAGCTGAGGTGAGGTGGAGCAAACTCAAGCCTTCAGGAGAAAGAATGCTTTGAAATTCTGCCAGTGTGCAAGGCTCCTCATCGTTAAAAGGAAGGAAGCCATCTTACACCCCGGCAGGTATCTTAAGGCTAAAGAGACAGGACACAGGGAACGCTGCTGCCTTCAGTGTGGACCCAGCAGTTCTGGGTGACACTGAGTCCAGAGTGGGGGAGGGGCCCTTCCTCTTGCCAACCTCCCACTTCTTCCCCTGTGACTGAGACAGACACCTGGATGCTCTCAGTGTCCAATGAGATTCTGCCCGGTAGAGTGCTGTGTTAAAGAGCGGTGTGTGTGGCTTCTTCATTTTTTTGTAAGTAGTTTTGTTGAGCTCACATTCCATAGAGTTCATCCACTTAGAATGTACATGCCAAGGTTTTTAGCATCCCCGTGTGTATCATATGTATAACTGTCAGCATGGTCAAATAGAGGACATTTTCAGCACCTTAAACAAAAACACACACCATTATTTATCCATTGGTTTTCCGTCTCCCTATCCCTAAACTCCAGTGCTAAGCAAGGCCTACCCTATTTCCTGTCTATCCTGAATCATTTTCATTTCCTTTGTGAAACTCAGAGTCAGCTTGTCAGTTTCTGTTAGGAAATAAGTCAGCTGGGATTTCTGGGAGATGGATAGTTTCTGAGGGTGACTGGCATGGGGAGTGATGGCTGCTCTTGGGATGTCGACACCAGTCCACCAAAGAAATGCCCTTGGTGGTCCTCACAATGATAAAGGTGGGCACATCTTGACCTGGGTGGAACCCTGTAGTGAGATGTCCACCCTGCCGACTTGGGCATGGTCACAGGTGTGGATATGACAGGGAAGGCTAGGTCTGGGATCCTGGACCCCAGCTTGCTCTCTCTTGGTTCCTGTTGGGTCACAGAGAGTAGCCTGGGCATGGATCCTTGGAGCAGGAAATTGCGGGTCATTGGTGTCTCTTATAAGTCAATTCTCCCCAAATAAAATGCAATAATCCGTATTATAACCTTGTCCTGTGTATCATAATCTGTGCACCGACAGAACCCGTGTGTCCGTAGCCCTGCACAGGAGGAGCAGACTTGGGTCCCTCACTGCAATCTAAAGAGAAAGTGGCGGAGGGCTTAGCTGGCCAGAGCCTTGTCATCATTTTCTTTCAGCTCAAGGTGTTTTCTCATTCCCTTGCATTTTCTTTCTTGATTCACTCATTATTCAGGAATGTCCCGTTTAATTTCCACATACCTGTGGACGTCTCCAATGTTTTTCTTGCTATCAATTTTAATCTCATTGCATTGAGGTTGGAGAACACACTCGGTGTTTGATTGCCTTTTCTATTCACGGAGGTTTGCTTCATGAACTGGGGTGCCTTTTCTCTCCAGCGATGTCCCTTGCGTACTGAAGAATGCACAATCAGTTGCTGCTCTGTGGGTGTTCCACAGAAGTCTAAGACATTTCTTGGTGCCATTTTCACATCTATTTCCTCTGTGCTCAGTCTATCTGTCCCTCATGGGACCTGGAAGCCGATGGTCCAGCCTAGTTCAGCCAAGGCTATGCCATGTGTAAAGCCTTTCCATTCTGGTTGAGCTGTGACCATTCCAGCAACTGCAATAATTTGGTTTCTACACGCACATTAACACGCTTCTCTAGACTCTTGCCTTCTCTGCCCTGTAGACCATCAACAGCGACCACCCAGGAAGACTGTTTATGGATCACATGACATTCTTTAATTATGCACCGGATACCCCTAGCAATGGCCACATGCAGATTCCTTTCTACTCCAACACTGGCCAGGCTTGTAAGGGAGTGTGGGCTCTTGCTTACTGAGATCCCCTCTGTAGGTCCCTCCTCCAAATGAAAGCTCACACTACCTTAAGTCCCTCACCCTTGTCTGTCTTTCCTTCCAATGCCCTGCATGGATGCACTTTAGCGAGACCCACAAAGCTTAGGAGGTTTTAAGATAGTAAGTTCCATCCTCAAGGTTACGCAGGCAATGGCTGCCACAGGCAGACTCTGTGCCCCAAACACCTGTCCTTCGTGTAGGGCGCTTTGGGGACAAAGCTTGCCTGAGTCACCATCTGTGCTAGGTGAGCTTTGAGTGATACAACTGCCGAGTCACCCATGCTCCTGTAGGTGACAGCAGTAAATTTACTGGCACACCAAGGTAGACCCGATGAAAATTGTCTCTTTGGTGGGTTGTCAAGGCTGCAAGGCAAGCAGACATTTTCTCCTGTGAAATGTTACTGCTGAGGGACGGCCACCACAGCTGTCCTGCTGGGGTGCACGGTCGGCTCTTCCTCCACACTGGTTCCACCCTTTGCACCTGAAGTCTGCTGCCGTGTACAGTGCATGCTGAGGCCTTGGTTTTGTCTCTGAGCGTTGCTGTCTCTTTACTTTGACTGGAGTCTTTATAGCCTCAACCCTCACATTTGATGTTATTACTGACAGAGTTGGGTTTCCATGTTCTAGTGGCTTCATCTTCTCCTTTTCCTCCTCCTCCTCCTCCTCTCTCTCCCTCTACCTTCCCCCTCCCTCTCTCTCTCCCCCTCCCCCTCTCCCTCCCCCTCCCCCTCCCTCTCCTTCTCCTCCTCCTCCCTCTCCCCCTCTCCTCCCTCTTCTTCTCCTCCCTCTCTCCCTCTCCCTCTCCCTCTCCCTCTCCCTCTCCCTCTCCCTCTCCCTCTCCCTCTCCCTCTCCCTCTCCCTCTCCCTCTCCCTCTCCCTCTCCCTCTCCTCCTCCCCTCCCCCTCCCTCTCCTCCTCCTCCCTCTCCCTCTCCCTCTCCTCCCCCCTCCCTCTCCCTCTCCTCCTCCCCCTCCCCCTCCTCTCTCCCTCTCCCTCTCCTCCTCCTGCTCCCTCTCCCTCTTCCCCCTTCCTCTCCCCCTCCTCCTCCTCCTCCTCCCTCTCCCTCTCCCTCTCCTTCTCCTCTCCCTCCCTCCCTCTCCCCCTCCCCTCCCTCTTCTCCTCCTCCCTCTCCCTCCTCTCCCTCTCCCTCTCCCTCTCCTTCTCCTCCTCCTCCTCCTTCCTCTTCTTCTCTTTCACTCTCATTCTTTGCTGCTGGACTGCCCTGTTTCTGTTACTGTGATGACTTGTCGGAGGCTGTGCACTTTACAAGGAAAGGAAGTGTTTAAGTTCATAGTCCAGGAAGGTCAGCAGGTAGGAGTGGTGTAACAGGAAGACAGAGTGGCTGCCATCTCAGGAGAAGGACACTGATTCCTTGCAAGGCCTGCCACCAATAACCTAGCTACCGTGCACCAGGCGCACCTCTTACTGACCCACCCCCTCTTAACATGGCCTGGAACTTCTAAAACACGGGTCTTTGGGCAAAGAGCCACGGTCAAACCATTGTGCTCCCTTTCACAATGAATATTTCCAACTGTGTTACTTTAATTTCTTTAGTGACTGGCGCTATCACTTTTTACTTGGAAGTTTGGTCATGCTGAGGTTGCCCTTGTGTGCATTAGGAAGTACAGGTGAACATGGGGTGTCACTGGTCTGGGAAAGGCTCTGCCTTTCTCTCTCCTGGCAATACCTGGCTGTCTCTCTGAGTCACTATTTTCATCTGTGATACACGGCACAGCTGGTGAGCTCTCACATCCAGAATCTCCTGCTGGCTATCTCAGCACAGACAGTCTCGGCTTCCAGGTGTAGCTTTAGGCTTCAGTTTCTCCACATCCTGCTACAAACGAAGCTGCTTGCTTTGGAAAGGGATTTAGAGCCATTCATTCTTGTTTTTTCTGCCAACAAAATGTCTAAACCAGGTTTGTGGAGCCAAGAGAAGGGCTGTTGGCAAAGCCTGATGGCTCTGGACTGGTATCTGTGGGTTTCAGCGACGGGGGAGGAGTAGCCGGAGGTCCTCTCAGATTAGTGCTCATATCACAGGACCACTGTCTGATGAGGGTGAGGACCCCGGCGTCACCAGCATGCTGCATCCCCAGACAGGCTTGGGTGGAAGAACAGACACTCAGCCAGGACCTAGTTTTAATAACAGACAGCCAGGGGCAGGAGGAGAAAGGCTCAGGCTTGGCCCTTTCCCAAAGAGAAGCCCTCCGTGGACAATGGAGGAAGGGACCACGTCCCCAGCGGCAGCCGTGAGGAATGGGGACCAGGGGGAAAGGAATAAAATAACGGGCTTGGCTCAAATGCCACACTCACACCTGTCTTGCCAGGGTTTCATGGATTTCTGTGTAATAGATCTTTATCTGTCTTTTCTTCAGGCCCATTCGAAGGGCTTCAAATGGATGCCTGTTCCGTAAAAGGTACTTCATAAATAACAAATGTCCTTTTGCCCGTGTTAGCATCACATGCCAACAGAGAATGAGGAAGGAAGACCTAAACCATCTTCCTCCTGTGACCCAGGACCGATGCCTTCTCCTTACACATTACTCACCACTCAGAACATTTCTCAAGAAGTCTGAACCATGAGAACTTTCTGGAAGCCCTGTGGCCCATCCTGCCATTGCTGGACATTGTACACATGACACGGCTCCTTCCCCACAATTCAGGGTTTTGTCAATGCTATACCAATACCTCAGCAAGCTACTTTGGTCTTGTGCCCTGTGGCCTACTGCCCCTAAGGCCCGAATCCACTCCCACATCCTTATTTGCTCTCTGCACAGGTACATTTCCAAAAGACCAGCAACAGCAGAGAGAAAAAGCAAAGTCAGCTTCATGGAATCCAGACTTCAGGGCCCTGCAACGTCCTCTACTGTGCCACGGTGACTGTCATCTTTCTTACTTCTGGTTCTGAACACTCACCCATTCACCAGATCTTTTTTTTTTTTTTCCCTGAAAACCATCATAAGCACTATCTGAAATTACAGATTATTCACCCGAGTTCCCCCAACGCCTCCAACTTTGGAGCTATTATAAATGGAAGTAAAGAAAATGGGAGTTGGGTGTACCTAATAGAGACACACAGTCCTCTAAAACAAAGAAAAGGGGGGAGAGAAAGAAAGGCCAAAGCAAACAGATTAAGGATGTATCCTAGTAGATGGAAAACCAAAATAGGAAACCAGAAACCTCCAGAATTTTATGACAACTCAAAAGATATTTCAAGGCAATACTTCCTGCCAGACCAAAATGACGTGCTTTGTAATGTAGACGGCCTGATAGATGACCTGTGTTTATGACTTTTGTCTGTATGCATTCACTGAGTTCACAGAGACCAAGGCTAGGCTCCTCTCGGCGTCGTCCTGCTTCTCTTCATGAACACAAGTGTCAGTATCAATAATAAAGATAAGGTATCCTCTATAGGCACACACTCCTTTTTCTACTTTACTGTAAAATTACGATTTAAAAACCTGCCCAGTTTTTTAAAATGTCCCAATTAGTGAAAAATGAAGAAATATCTTCATTTTTATTTAAAGATGAGAGGATTGTGGATATTTTAGATTATTCCTGTTTGGTTTTGGAAAATAAATTTTGGACTTTAATATGCACTTGGGTATCTTTGCAATTCCTCAGCAAGTGAAATATGGAGGCCATCGTGTGGCGAGCCACTCGGGAGGAGTTAATCACATCTTCGTATTTTACCTATGCCTCTCTGATTAGTCCCACCCTGCATTTCATCCCGAAACTGCAAAAATTTTCATCATTGCTAGAGAGAGAGGGGGAGAGGGGTCACACGTGTGTGTATATGTATATACGCATGTATGTGAATGTGTGTGCCCGTGTGTGCACGTGTGTGTGCTGTGGGAAGACGTTTGCAGTAGTTGGGAGTGAGATCCTGGAATATCTTCACTGCTAGCTTCTGCAGGCTGCATGTGTCATCAGCAGAGGTGACACATATGGAGCCCCAAGTAGTGAGAACCACAGAGAGAGCTTCACATTTCCCTAGGAGGGAATAACGGACACTGGTCCCCAAACTCTTTGGTAATCCATGCAAACCTGTTCTTAGGTGTACGGCATTCCCATTCTGGTTGTGTGCTCGCTTTGTCTAATGTATGTATAGTTTACCTCATGTGATGGACCATGAGAGGCGTGGGTGGACTGCCCCACAGGTGATCTGCACGGAGTGGCAGAATCGGCATCCTGGGGCCAACTCTGTGGGAGCCATGTCATTGAAGTGCGCTGCCAGGCACCTGGCTCTCTCCCTGCTCCTCAGCAACCCAAATCTCAGATGTCTCTCATTTGCCTGAGCCACAGGGAACGTTAATACAAAACCCCCAAGCCACTCTCTCAAAGATGTCCTCTGCTGCTTGGTGTGGCTCGAACTGCTGTCATGACATCAAATCGATCTTAAGTTTGCTTTTCCTGCCAACGGTGTCCTGCCCTAAAATTCCCAGGCTGTTCCCCCAAATGCATATGCTTTTGGCTTGCATCAGAAGGTCTCTCTCTGGGATTGTCACGTGCTCTGTCCATTCCAGCGGAGACTGTGTGGCAGGCCCACTGACTCATGGTGTGCGTGAGGGCTCACCCAAGCAGGACGATTCTCTCTCCCTTTTGCTCCCGGGACTTGAGGAGAGATGCAGTGAGGTGCAGTGGATGTTTCCGGAGGTCTGAAATCGAAGCTCACAGCTCAGACAGGAGAAAAAGATGGAAGACAGAGGACCGGAGAAGCACAAGAGGATGCAGAGGAAACGCCAGTGGCAGAAGAAGAGGCTCAAGGACGGGGCGAGGCAGGTAGGAGGGAGCATCCTGCCTCCAGGAGAGGGCAGAGAAGCTGTGGATAGCAAGAGGGCACCGTCAAGGGGGTGCACTCTGGACACCGAGCCAGCCAGGTGGGGTACAGGGAAGGAGGCCGCTATTTTAATAGCTCATTGATCAAACAGTTCATTGAATTAGACTTGCAAAATGAACACCATACATCATACTGCAATAAGGAAGGTAATGAATGTATTAAGGCTAATATTGGATCTGTGAGACGAAGGAAGGAAGGAAGGAAAGAAGGAAGGGGTGTAAAGGTGGGGGCACTAGGAAGCTCAGAGAGATGGGAGATGAATCTGTCTCCTGGCTTCATTGCTCTCAGAGACTCCCATGTCAAGTCAGGGTGGCCAACGTTTTAAACCACGTTCCATCAAATGACAGATGTGGGGACACGATTTGGCGTCTTCCACTCCAGACAGTGTGTGTCACACACAGCAGACCCCTGTGGACAAAAGGAAGGGAGCTGTACAGGCCAGGCTGGGGACCGGGAGGGCACTCCATCTCAAATGCCAGCTGCTATGGCGTGCACGCGTCTCCCAGAGGTTGTGCGTTGAAGGCGTCGTTCTTGTCCTGTGTCGACTTCTGTAGTTTTGATAAACACCATGGTCAAATGTGACTCAGGGGAGGAAAGGGTTTACTTCAGTTTACACTTCCAAGTGTATGGCCAGCTAGCTTACTTCCTTGCTTTTTAAAAATTATTCTCTCATACATTACATCCCCACGGCAACCTTCCCTTCCTCCATCTCCCCAAGCCCTGCCCCCCACACATCCCACCTCTCCCCCCAGACCCACTTCTCCATTTCCCTTCAGAGAAGAACAGGCCTCTCAGGGACATCAACCAGACATGGCATAACAAGTTACAATAAGAGTAGGTGCATATCAAGGCTGGAGGAGGCAGCCCAGTAAGAGGAAAGTGTTCCAAGAGCAGACAAAACAGTCAGAGACAGCCCTGCTTCCACTATTGGGAGTCCCATAAGAGCACCAAGCTACACAACCATAGCATACATTCAGCTAGCTTTCTTACACAGCTCAGGTCCCTATGCCTGGGAATGGTGCCACCCTCAGTGGTCCCATAATTAATAATCAAGAGAGTATGTCCCAGTCATGGCCATCAGTAGACCAGATTGAGACAATGCTTGCATTGAGGGTCTGCCTTCCTGGGCAATTACGTCACATGGACATTACCTAACCAGCTGTCTACAGCCTGTGTCACCAGTGGGAGGCTCACCAACCTCTAAGAAGGGGACATAGTTAGAAATACTCCTGTCATATAGAGGCACCTTGAAGAGGACATCATGGCCCTAGACCCTCTTTCTCTGTTGCTAACTGGCTGTTAGGATCTGAGATTTTGGTTCTATCTGGCTTACTGGATAGAGATTTGCTCTATCTCAGGCATAACAAGCTGCCTCTCTATAGACCCCAATGGCTGAAACCTATACAACTGCCAGGCCACGTCAACCTAAGTTCAAGTCTTTTGTTACACAAAACTAATTAGCACAAGGACTGGCTTGAAGTCCTTCCACAAGTAAGGTTCTAACCCTGGTTTGTGAAGAATCCCCTTCTGATGTCACCACACCATAGGGAAATTCCTGGGGGCTTAGGAATGGTTCCAAGTGTTCAATGTCCCTTTTCTTTTGCCTGAAGAGATCGTTGATTGTCCTAGCCCCCACTTAAGGATACTTACAAAAATGTCATAATGAGGTCCTCTATTGTCCCTAGTCTAGACGATACCCATAGGTGACCTTTGGCAAACCCTGAAACATCGATAGTTGTCATGTGGGGAAGGGAGCTGCTGGCACCTGTTGTGCAGGGGTCGGGGACGCTAATCACCCTGGTGACACATGGAATGGCCCAGGCAGAAAGAACTGTGGAAATGTCCAGGCTGAGAGACTTTGGCAATCCACATAGCCATGTCAGTGGGTCCACCCCTTAATCCCTCAGCAAATTCTTCCCGAGTCGTCTCTCTGGCACCCTAATAAAACATTGAGACGCCATCGTTGCCTCCAAGAGTTTTCCATTTTGAGGAAGATAACACACATCTGCTATCATTCAGAGCAAAGCTACGTTATTCCAGAGGCAGAGAGAGCATCAAGAAAGAGCTGCACAGAAACGGACAAGTGTTAGATGGATGGAGGGGGCGAGGTGAGGCACACGAAGGTGGGACAAAAGGCAGGTGATCTGCTGGGACAAAGAGCCAACACCTGGGACAAGACTGAAATGTGTCGGTGTCTACAAAGGCAAGTCCTCAGGTAGAAGGCTTTGAGGCTGCTTTCTGTCCATCCGTTTGTCTTGAAAGCATCTTCCAGCAAAAGAAAGACAGTCACGGTTATTGCTGTTGTAAAACACAGTTAGAGTGTAATGACACAGTTAGAAATATAGTGGAGGCAGGCTGTCTCACAGCTCTACCTGCACAGCCACCTGGTTCAAGTGCAGACACAGACACAGACACACGCTGTCCACGGTCTTGGGCAGTGGTTCTCATTCACCCTCCTGATGACTGGGTCTGCCCGTCCCCAACGTCCATCTTGCTGTTGCTGCTCACTTCCTTCCTTCCTTGTGTTTACGGCTGAATCTTCATTACCATTTTTGAGCTGTGACTTAGTACTTTTAACGACAGTTAATTCTGAGTCCTGTGGACTCAGAAAATCACGTGGAGATGGTAGGGCTGGGGATACCGAGGGCAGGGGTGACCAGGGGGTGATGGATGTGTTCATTATTTTGACTGTGCTGATGGTGTTACATTGTGGGCATGTGCCAAAGCTTACATACTGTATATTTTATTTCATATAATTTTATGTTTGAGATTAAACCGAGGGTTTTTTTTGCATCAAGCTTGCACTCTACCACTGACTTTTACCTCCATCCACACAACATGAGTATTTTAAATAGGTAGAATTTAAGGGATGCCAGCTACTCATTTGTAATTGTATGACACTTAATAGGATTAAAACTTTTAACAGTTCCAAACATTTTACACATGAATTAAATGCTCCCAGCAAGCCAGTGAGTAGATGCTGCCTTTGGGCACACTCACAATAGGACAAGCTAGGGTAAAGAAAGGTTAGTCAGCCCAGCACAGGATTCAGAATGTGAACCCAGCTGTCTAGATCCAAAACGTGAGCTTAACCATTGCTCCAATCCGTTTCCGTATCAGTGGCCTCCTTATTGGCCACGGGGAAGGAAAACCAGATACCCACTGACCCTTGACTCTGGTCTGCATATTTTAGCCTATGGGGTTTAGTAATTTGACTAGATGTCAACCACGGATCCACGGGCCACCCTGAGACCACGGTAAAGTGAGTCTGAGCAAGGTTGCTTCATCTTACCACCTAAGAATAGATGAAAATGAGGCAAAATACTAAATTCCACAAAATACCAAAGAGCTCTCTTTGGGGCGCAATGAGTGACTGCCACGTCTGGACCAGTCACAGGTTCAGACCTCCTGGTCTTCTCTTCTTTGCAAGATTTATTTTAACTATGCAGTCAGAAGTGTCCCACCGACAATTCTCAACGCAGGGTGGCCCCTCCCTCCTCAGACTGCCCAAATCCCTAACCAAAGCCTTGTATTTGTAGTAGTTCCTAGTATCACCTCACTGAGATACCCTGTGATCTTCATTAAACATGAAATAATCCCAATGTGTCCGCTACCTCTGCTCCCACGGGCGATGGTGGCCAGCATCTCTGCCACACCAGCGGTCTGCTCCTACCGGTCCCTTCTCTTTCCTCTCCTTGTCCTCCCTTCTTTCTTAAAGCTTCCCTAGTGTTTCCTTTTCTTTTTCCCTTGGGTCTTGCAGGGATTTCTGCCTCTTGGTCTTCAAATCTGCGTAAACCCCTCCCCTAGTAATTTTCATTTGCAAACAGAAAATGCCCAAACGTGGAACCTACAAGAACCCGGAGGCAGGAACGGGAGGATAGTGCTGCTTGCTGCCCAGCTGAGCTTGCTTTGTCACACACTCTAGGGACGGCTTGCTCAGGGATGGGACTACTCACGTCGGGCTGGGTCCTCTCACATCTATCCTTAATTGAGAATCTGCCCACAGCCTTGACTGTGGGCCAATGTGATGGAGGCATCTTCTCCACTGAATGTTTGTCCTTCTAAATAACTCTAGTTTGGGTCAAGTTGACAAAACAAGCAAACACCTAGCCATCAAGTCTTTTCCATAGAGAAATCCAGAAGTGCTAAGGAATTATTATAGCTTTCTGGACAATAGCAAGTGGGATTCTCACTTTTGACTTAACCATAGCCCTGGGAGCCTGTAAGAATCGGCTCAACTGTGCCAGATTCCCACCCATGGAAGCTAAGACCTTAGTTTTGTGTTGGAAAGGCTCTAAATCTTAGGACAGTTTGTTGCACAGCTATAGATAGCTATTAATGACTGCCACAACATGTAGATGAATTAGCCTACTGTGTGGAGGAAGGTTTTAGGCTCTTGCATCTGAACACTGCACTGAAGGAAAAGATTCATAGTCAGGCCCAGAGGCCCAGGCTTTGACACAGGCTTTGCTTTATCTACTTGAACTGTCCACAGGTTTCAAAGCTCACGATGTGATTGATCTTCCTCTAACAGCAATTACGTCAACCCAGCCCAGCCTGCCAGCCATGTGTAGGAAGTCTTTCCATGGGTTCCTGCACTAAAATTAATTACTTTTCCTCTAACTTCTTTTTTTTAATTTTTTAATTTTATTTTACATATCGATCCCAGTTCCCTCTTTCTCCCTCCCTTCCTCCCTCCCTTCCTCCCTCCCTCTCTTCCTCCCTTCCTCTTTCCCTCTCTCCCACCCTCCCATGCTCTCCACGCCCACCCTCCCCTCCCACCCCCCACCCCCACTCCACAGGTAGAGTGATTCCTTCCTGGAGGGGTCATCTAAATTTGTCAAGTCATTTGGAGTAGGGGCTAGGCCTTTTCTCCTGCCTCTAGGTTAAGGGAGTATCCCTCCATGGGGAATGTGCTCCCAAAGTCCTTTTGTGCACCAGGGATACATCCTGGTTCCACTGTTAGAGGTCCCTTAGACTGCCCAGGCCTTCTAACTCAGACCCATGTTCAGGGGGACTGAGTCGGCCCAATACTGGTTTCCCAGCTATCAGTCTGTGGTCCATGAGCTCCCCCTTGTTCAGGTCAGCTGTCTCTGTGGGTTTCTGTATCCTGGTCTTATCCTCCCTCTCTGCATCTGATTTTCATTTCAGCTCAGTGTTTAGTTGTGGGTGTCTGCTTCTGTTTCCATCAGCTACTATATGAGGGCTCCATGATGGTGGATAAGTTAGTCATCAATCTCATTATCAGGGAAGGGCATTTATGGTAGCCTTTCTACTGTCCACTGCCAGAGATCCGCCTATCCCCATGGAACCATCATGAGTCCCTGCATGCTGGATCTTTGACCCCTATCGCCAGGCCCCTGCCTGAGGAAAGACCTCCTAGAGAGCTTGGACCAGTCAGAGCTACAGACATTGAACTTCTGACCCACCTAAGCTCACCGGGGGAGTAGCAATGAGAGAGAGAGAGAGAGAGAGAGAGAGAGAGAGAGAGAGAGAGAGAGAGAGAGAGAGAGAGAGAGAGAGAGAGAGACTCCCACTGCACCCACTGGAAGAAGCAATGGGAAGACGGCAATACGAGAAAACACCTAACAATAGAAAGACAAGCATGACACCACCAGAATCTAAGGACTCTACACCAACTAGACATTCCTCAAACTTTTAAAGCCCAGGGAAGCAAGAAGTAAAATAGACTCAATAACTTGGGAAGTTGTATAAATAGGGAATTCAGAAGGATGCTAATGGAGTTTATTGGTTTCAACGTTATACATCCATTCTGTAGCAATGGAGCTTGCCCATACAGGCATGGGGGATATTCTTTGTAAGAGAAGCAGCCTGATAAGTTACCTCTCTAGCTGGGGGGAACAGTGGTAGGAGCCTTAGGTAAAAAGAGGCTGCTGCTATTTTGGGCCAATCAACACAAGCAGCCTGAGGCATAGGCAGATTTCGAGGGCCCTGCTCCCATGGGTGCCCATCATGCAATAGCCTCTGGGTACATTTACAAATATTATTTTTAGATGTCTTTTTTTCCCCTTTCAGAACTCCTAGCTGCAACATCACTTTACTCTCTACCCTTAAATTAGTTTTTCCCCCCATGGAATGTCAGGGAGTCTATGATGAAACTGCATCCACTCTGCTCAAAATTTCTGTGAAATCTTTTCAGAATGTTGTTTTCCTTTCTCCTCTGTGTCAGGGTTGCTTGGTTTAAGAGAGCTGAAGAAGGAGAGAGCCTTTAAGAGCTGCAACAGTAGGAAATATTTAACAGTATGTAAATGCTACAGGCAGATGTGAGACAGAGAGGGAAGGAGGGGGATGTTCTACTCTTTTAAAGGAGGAAATGTATTAAAAATGCCCTCATTAGCTGGTGGAGTATCCTAGAATTGGCAGTTAGCTCCTGGGAATTTGGGCTAAGTTTCTCTGAGGGTGTAACTAAATTGTACAACCTCTAGCAGAGGCAGACAAGAGGAGGGCATCTTGTCTTGCAATTTGCAAAATTCAGAGATGAGGAAGGAAAGACCTCCATGCTTTATTCCCAGGGAAGATGGGGCAGGTTGCCTGAAGCCAGACAGGTAGGCATTGTTAACATTAGGGAGAACTGGTCTACCAAAGCAAGCTGGAGGCCAAGTATTACCTTGTAAGAGGGTGCCTTTGAAAGGAGGGACCTCATCATGGCTTAGGGTGTGGATGGTTGAATAGAATGAAAGCAAGAGGATGAGACCTGTGAATCTGTTGTCCCTGTGCCTTAGGCTTAGCTATCCGTCATCCGACTTCTCATCCATCTCCCCACTTAACTTCCTTTCCCATCATTCCCCATTTCCCATTCATATCCCGTGTGTCTTACTATCCTAAGATCCATAAGATATTGCTCCCTGCCCATCCATCCATGCCTCCTAGTACTCTGTATGTTTGTACTCTGAATGTTCCAAGTTAAATATAAAGATCTAATAATTCAATGCTAGGATCCACATTTGAGTGACAATTGTCTTTCTGGGTCTGGGTTACTTCCCTCAGCCTGACGATTTCTAGTAACTTCCATTTACTTGAGGCTTCCATTCTTCTGTATTTATTTAAATGCTAATAAAATTCCATAGTTCTGACCTATTCACAAGTTGATGGACATGTATTCCTTTGCTATTGTGATTAGAGCAACAACGCACACAGTTGAACATGTCTCTGCCATAGGATATAGATGCCTTTGGTTGCTATACCCCGAAGTGGTATAGCTGGGTCTTATGGTAAATGTATTTCTGGCATTTTGAGCAACACCAGCCACACTGATTTCCACTCTAGCTGTACCAGCTTACATTTGCACCAACAGCACACGGGAGCCCCCTTTCCCTAACATTTCTTTGGCAGCACTTGTTTTTATATTTTTTTGTTTTGTTTTTCTAATCTTAGGCATTCTAACTGCTATAAAGTGAAATCTCACAGTAGTTTTAATTTGCATTTTCCTGATGACTAAGGCTGGTGGACACTTAAAAAAAATTTTTTTGAGGTAGAATCTTTCTATGTACTCCTAACTAGCCTAGAACTCACTATCTAGACTAGGCTGGCCTCAAACTCACAGATATCCACCTGCTTCTCCTGGTAGCATGCTGGGACTTAAAGGGTGTGCCACCATCCCTGGATTCAATGGTGAACACTTTACAAACTAATTCTTAGCCATTAGGTTTTTGGTGTTGTTTTCCTTTTGAGAATTCTTTGTTTGGTTCCATATCCCACTGTCTGTTTTTTGTTTTGTTTTTGTTTTTGCTTTGTTTTGTTTAAGACAGGGTCTCACTGTATAGCCCTGGATATCAGGCTGGCCTTGAATTACAAAGATCTGCCTGATTGTGCAGGCAGCAAAGACAGGGCCATCCAGTCCCAAAGGGCCAATGTCAACTATAAAGGGATTTGGATCAGTGGTTTAGGTTCTTGCTCTCTGCCATGGGACAGAGTCCCTTTTAAGATGCTATTCTTCAGTCATGGATCTTTCAAGCCTTTTAAGCCTCTGGAGTTGGATTTTAGATGCGTGGCACATACCAGATACATGGCAGATGCGTGGCAGGAGGCCCAGTGAGAAGATGCTGCTTGTGTGAAAACAAGGAGTGAGCACAAACCCATCAGCACCTGGAGAAGAAGACCTGGGTGTGAGCGACAACTCCACTAAGGTTCATGATGAGCAAATTCCTGGCTCACGGGGAACACAGACAAGAGGCCTGTGGGGCTCAGACCAGATGAAGGAAGAGGATGAGGAGGAGAGGTGAGGAGACAGAGGGGATTTAGGAGGTATCACTATATAAATTGCCATGAGTCTGAAGTTCAAAATGGCACTGCTTTAGCTTGAGAAGCGCCCAACGAAGGCTCAGAGTGCACGGCTTTGCCAGCCTCAGGTGTTGTTTGTTTTGGTGGAACTTCTAAGTGGTGGCACCTGGTGGAAGGAAGTTAGGTTGAAGCGTGTGACCTTGTGGGTGATATTAGAACTCCATTCCTTCTGTTTCTTAGTTTTCTGACCACTGGGTGAGCACATGTTCTCTGCTATGATATGCAGACATCCCATAGGACCAAAAGCAATAGGACCAGGCAGCAATGGAACAGACCTTTGAAACCCTAAGCCCAAACAGACCCTTCTTATAAACTAATTATCCAAGGTGTTATCACACTCATGTATTATCTCAGTTTCATCCAGCCGGCTCCATCACAGCATTGTCTGAGAGCCACAGGTATAGTCACAGTGTGGGTAAACTACAGTCTTACCTGGAGGCTCAGCTAGGCTGTGGTCCACTTGCACACATTGTTGGTAGAACTCTTTCCTTCTAATTCAAGAACAGAGGGCTTCATGCTGTTTCCTGAGTGTCACCTAGGGCCACCGTTGTCTGCTTGGGGTGATAAAGCCTTCTCTACCATATGGCCCACTGCATACATGACAGCTCACGGCACAGCAGCTTGCTTCTCACCATGGTCAGCAGAGTCTGTTTGTGTCGTGGTTTGTGATTTGCGAGGAGAGTCAATTATTTAGTTCACACTTAGGTTGGCTCTGGCATTGCTCCGGTGAGGGTCTCATAGCCTTTAGAATCAAAATGATGACATAGAAGGAGAGCCAGGCTACTTGGTCACTGTCCATCCTTGCAGGAACCAACTCGGTAGCCCAACAGTACCTGACCAGTGCACCATCATTTCCATGGTTGGGCCAGACTGACATGCACAACACAAAACATGTGAGCCTCCTGCTGGCTCAGCCCACGTCAGCCCAGAGAGCTAACCAACCTTTACAACACCGGCATCAGCCTTCGTGAAGCCCCTGCCACAGCTCTGTACAAACCCAACAAGGCAGTTCCACAACCTTCCCACTTTTGGAACCTCCTCCCACTGTTGAGATTTTTTCCTGCATTTCCCTTAGTTTCCCACTTGTCTGTAATCTTTGCTAATAAAGTTTATTTCTGCCTTGCATAGTCCCACGAGAGTCTGTGTCTTTAATCTCCATTGACATGGGATGACAAACTAGTCGAAATGCCACTGACTGCTGGGGTCCAGGGCCTTAGGGTCCTAAGTCAAGCACAAACGGGCTAAACGAGATTGCATTATATTTAAAACTGTGTCGGTGGGAGCAAACGCAGAATGCACACAGACTCATGTGTGGGTGGGGTCATTTGGGGTTGCTCTGTGTGGATTCCTGCGAACTGCCCTGGGTGCTGGGCAGTAACCAATCAGCAGCACACACCCAGTTGGTCTTTGTGACACCATTTTTTCTTGTCCCCTTCCTGAAGTCTGCTGTTAGGGATTGTCTGCTATAATCCAGCCTAAGGTACTAGACCCTCTCCTGCCCAGTGTGCGACAGCCTCTGCATTAATGAATGGGGAGTGTACAACAGCGGCTTCATCCCAGACCAAGAGAGTTACTCGGCAGCAAGTCTGGCCTTCCCGTGGCAGCAGAGCAAAGGCTTCCCATGCCCTACACCCCAGCCACCCCTTTCTAAACAACCCTTTCTTCTTGAGTACCTTCCGATCACAGCTTGTTCTTTTAGGTAGCAATGAGTATTGGCTAGAATGCATTATATATTATATTTTATATATTACACTGCTATATAAAGGAATGCCTGACAGGAAACACACTGGCGAGGGAAGGGTGGGTTTATCCTGGCTCATGTTGAGAGTATATAGTCCATTGTGTCAGACAGAGATGGCATGGTGGCTCCCCAGGAGCTCTGTCAGCCGGGCTTCGAGGAACCTTGCTCACATCCCAAGGGGTCAGAAAGTAGAGGGAGAGGGGGAAAGGGGGAAGGAAGAGGAGCAGGGGGAGGAAGAGGAGGAAGAGGGAGGGAGGGAGGGAAGGAAATAGAGAGAGGGAGGGGGGAGTGCTTATCTGGCTCTGGCCGGAATCATGCCTACCCCACCATACTGCCCCATGGCTCACTTCCTCCAGGCTGGCCCCACCGCCTGAAGAGTCTGCAGTGTATTAGTTACTTTTCCTGTTGCCATGACAGCCTACTGGCCAAGAAACAACCTAGAGGGAAGGGCTTGCTTGACTCATGGTTCTAGCAGGGAGAAACTCCAGGCAGCTCTCAGCTACATTTGAGAAAACAGGATCCAGATAGCAAATCTCCAGGCGGAGCTCTAATAACCCACTTCTTCTTCCAGCAAAACCCCATGGCCAGCTGGAAACCAAGTATTTACATACACCTGGGGAGGGGGTCTTTCATGTTCAACCCCCAACTTAGAACCTCCCCAGACAATTCCCCCCACTGGGGAACAAGTTTTCAAAGAAAAGGACCCATGGGAGATGCTTTATAGTCAAACTACAGCAGAACTACAGCAGAGCGTAAGACCTGCTCCTTCCTAGAATTAAAAAGGAACCCCAACTTCGTGCCCCAGATATGCTGTTATTCATAGTCCCCGTCTTTAAATCACACCGACTGTGCGTCTCGTGCAAATAAGCTGCTGCATATTCACGCATTGGCTATTGCTTTATTCCTGTTTGATTTACATGATTTCCATTCAAAATGTGCATCTCCTAAAAGGCAGGAAGTAAGGCTGTGCTGTTCTGTTTGATATGCGGTTGCATGGTTGCTCTCTCCATTTTTTCTTTCTTTCTTTCTTTCTTTCTTTCTTTTTTTTTTTTTTTTTTTTTGGTGCTGGTGGAGAAATAAATATTCCATTCCTGTAGAGAATCCCTTCTCTTGACTCAGTTATGACTGTGGTCAACACACCACGCACGGCCAAGGAACCTCTTCAAATCACATGCATGTACGTCTCATCTAAATCAGTTTAGAACTGTATTTTTTAGAGAAATGTTCTGCATATTAACAGATCTAATTTCCCAGAGATCGGAACACTGGAGGAAGATGAATGGGAAGGAGGACACCGGGTTCACAGCCTCCCTGGCTCAAGTGGGAAGATGAAGTGTTCCTTATACATGGTAACACATGTGCCCCTCATGCTGCCGTGGTTTTCATTGCAGGGGATGGGGGTGCGGTGGGGTGGGGTGGGGTGTCCTAATAAACTGCCTCACAGGAAGAGAAGACTAAGAGAACAGTGTGTCCCTTGATCAAAATGACATTAATGAAGAATCACATTTCTCCAGGCCATTCTCACCACCTCTCCAAGTAAAGCCACCCTTGGAAAGATGAAGGGCTCACAGCATTTTATGAGACTTTTGTTCCCGGCGACACAGATCTTTCTTGAAGATGCAGCGCCAGGTTGTGGGGAGTGAGGAACATATTAACAACCGGATGTTCACACAGGATCACAGGTCGTCCGCACTGAGGAGGTGACAAAGCTGTGGGAAATTAGTCTTCCTTATTACACCAGACACTAACTGGAGTGAGCTGGAGTGATTAAGGGACAATTGTCCAGTTTGTTGGTGGGTTTTCTTTGAGTTTAATGACACAGAATTTAAAAACAAAGCAGGCACATATACATGAATATATATATATGCATAGCCATATCTATACATAATCTACCTAACATACACATACAAATTATTATATGTATTGATTCTTAGAGGGAGGTGCTTGCTACGGGTCTTCCTTACGTTTCAAAATGACAAAGATTTCGTGTGTGTGTGTGGGGGGGTAGCTGGTTGGCAGAGTGCTTATGTCGAATGCTAGTGTTCCAACCCCAGCACTGCAAATAATGAACAAAGTGGTGACGGCCTGGGATTCAGTTGTCAGGAGGCAGAGGCAGCAGAATCAGGAGTGTAATTCTAGCCTGTGTTACGGAGGGAGGGGAGGGGGGCTACACTGGGCTACACCAGACCCTGTCTCCAAACAGAAAACATGTTTGATTTTCCTGGCCTCATCTCTACACCACAGCAAGACACGTGGCACTTTCTCTTCACTCTAGGGGACTTTTTAGAGTCCAGTCCAAGTTTCCTCACCCCCAAAACCACACGCAGGATGCTGATTCCTCACCACTCCCTCCCAGAACACTTACACAGCGCCTGTCCCTGGCATCCACCCCACCATTTAATCACTTGCTACGTTGTATTGTTCCTTAACAGTTGATGCATTCATGTCTCATTTCCTTGTTCAAAATCATAAATTCTTAAGAAACTACAGCTTATCAACTGAGCCCAGAGCTGGGAAAATAACAGAAACCCAACAGTAGAAGTCTGAAAGGAGAGATGAAAGGCACGTAGGAACGTAACCAAGAGATGCACAGTACACGTTGCGGGTGACTTGGCCAGTTCTGGAAAATTCCTTTTGCAGTTGAATCACCCTAAGGATGACTCAGAAGACGTTGTACTGTGATACCCATCTACAGCTAGGAAGACAGAGGTCCACAGTACCTTCATTGCCCTGTTATGCTACTGGGGTGGGGACAGGCTTGTATTCAATGTGTTTTTAAGATGGCATCTAAGTTATTATTTTCAGTTTGTGAAATGCAAGTAGTAGGCATAATGCTCTCACCTATTTGTTCCTTGCCTTTTAAAGAGTGAAATAAAATTCAGTTGAGTAAAAGTACTACATGCTGTTCCTTTGCATCCATGACACCACAGCGCCCTTGAAGGTCTGACTTTTGTGACTTGTAGTTTCACTACGGTAGCTACATGAGCCAGAGTCTATTGTCGGAGAGCCAAGCTGGTATCAAAAGTCAGCTATGCCAAGGTATATTCCTAATTTCAAATTCTTCTGGTTTCCTTTGCTGTCTGTTGAGTAACAGACATCTTAATTATGCCAAGTTATTTTTAATTGCAGGTGGGAAAATATTTACATCAGGTATGATTAAATAAATTATCTTCAAAGCATTAAGAAAAATGTGGTAGCCTAGACCTGTAGAGGTAGTAGAATCATGAGTCCCAGACAGCCAGGGCTAATGGGTTACATGTCTCTAAAAGCCAAATATAGAATCTAAAACCATAAAACAAACCAACCAGTAAAGCTGGGAGCAGCGGCACACCCCGTCACCCTTCCCTGGAGAGGTGGAGACAGGAGGGTCCTCAGAGCTCACTGGCCAGTCTGTCTGCGGGAACCAATGAACTCCAGGTTCAGTGAGATACTGTCCTGGTTTTATTCCTGTTGCTGTGATAAAATGCCCTGGCAAAAAGAAGTGTAAGGGAGGAAGGGCATGTTTGACTTGCGATTCCAAGCCACAGCTCATCAGGACAGGGTCGTGAAGGCAGGAGCTTGAAGGAAGTAGTCACATGTGTAGGTGAGGACAGAAAGCAACGGCCGCACATCAGCCTGGTCCTCAGCAAACTTTCTCACACATTCCAGGCCCCAAGCCTGAGGAACGGAGCCACCCATATTGGATGGGACCTTCTCACAGGCCAGCCTGGGCTCCTCTGGTGAGGCTCTATTTGCAAGTAAGCCGAAGTTGTATCAGATTGACGTGGGAACTAACCATCTGAGAGATCCTCTCTCAAAAACGGAGGCAGAGAGCAGTCGAGGAAGACAGTGCACATCAGACTCTAGCTCTCATATGCATGAGTATATATGTGCACATGCCCTCTGCATGTGTGTTTGCATGTGTGTAGGTGTACACACACACACACACACACACACACACACACACACACACACACACACACCAAGAAAAGCAAAAATAATTACAGAGTGGCTCAGCCAACAGCTTGACTTTGGCCCTAGAAAACCCATGGCCAGACATTTCAGGCTCAAAGACCCCTGGATCCCTGACTACCAGGAAGTGTATTTGACAACAAACATTGACTATTGTAAGTGGTCCTTTCTGTGGCCATGTGTTCTGTAGCAAGAGATAAGCAACACAGAATGCCAAAACTGATACAAATGTCCACCACCGTACATTAGCAACCAGACAACCCCTGAAGTCACAGCTAGTACCAAATCCAACTACCCTTTTCCCCGTACAGACAAACCTCTGATAACAGTGGGGGCCCAATCCTCCATGGAGGGCCACTCTCTCAGCCTAAACGCACTGGGGAGAGCCTAGGTCCTGCCACAAATGATGCAACAGACTTTGATGATCCCCCATGTGGACAGGGAGTGGGATGGGGGAGGTGTCAGTGGGGGATAAGGGAGGGTGGGAGGGAGAAGGAACTGGATGTGTAAAATAAGGTTGTTTCTAATTTAAATAAAAAACAAGAGCATAATAAAACAAAATGTCCTAGAATATACTGCAATGAAACTTATAGACCTTTTCATCTCCATATTTTCCCGTTCACTATTTTGGGATGGTGTTTTACTGTTGGTATGGGAGATTGAAGAAAGGGAAGACTGGATAAGGGCCGGCTGGTGGGCGCTATTTCTCTCAGATGCCCGTGCGTTTCTGGTCTCAAGTGGGATTGTTTCTCCTTTCTGGATTTGCATCATCCGTGGGGTTTAAAGTCTTTTCTCCACTGTTAGCTTTTGCTATGTCCTCGGCTGGAATCCAGGTTTCCCCCTGGTACAGTCCCCTTCCCTGCCTGTGGCTTTATTGCTAAATGCAAACTGCTCAGTTCTCTGAGGAGTCAGCTCTAGGTCGACTTCAACCTCACGTGGCCATTGCTGTCACAGTCTCTTGACCCTTAAATGGGAAAATAATAAGGCAGAAAACGCAAGCTGTGCTTTGCAAAACATTCTTCCTGATGCCGTTGTCTTAGTTTCAGCCCCTTACTTAAGGAAAGTGAAGACTGTGCAAGAGTGGAGAAGACACTGAGCTAAAATTTAGAAATGGTACCTTCTACGTTCCATGACTGAACAAAGCCCGTGAGTCTGAAGTATATTCTCAAGGTAATTCGGGTGCCCAGTGGGTCCTTTGATGCCTTGAAATTATCATGAAGGCGGAAAAGGTCAAATGAGTCGCTGAAGTTAAGGCAGCACTGGGGGAGGGCAGGTGAGGTTTGTCTGGAAGTGATACCAAGCCTTGGTGCAGGAAGAAGCTTTCAGGCCCATTGAACGGCCAGAGGCTGAGCAGATGGACCGGTGATGGGGCTCAGCATATTGCCTCCCATGTAACTTTTAGGGAGGACGTGAAGCCCGAATTAGATGGCAGTAAGAAGGGTTAACGTGCAGCTTCCTTTGAAGACGCTGGGCACCTCTAGTGTGAATTTCTCATGTGACTGACTCTGAGGCCTCCATTTCTTCTGGTGCTACACAAACACAGGAAATAGGGCCCGAGTCACGAGGGAAAATTGGTAAGAGAATGACCCAATGAGCAGCTAAATGGGGAGATGCTGGATGTGGATCAAGAAACAGCCAATGAGAGGGTGCATGGGTGACGGGTTTATGCATTCCTGTACTTTTTATTCTTTTGTCCTAAGAATGTATCCGAGCATTCTCTGTGCAATTTATAAGGCTTTACCTTTTATTACAGTGCTAGAGATTGTGCGTAGGGCCTTTCCACATTCCAGGCAAACTCTATTCTACTGACCGCCCCTCCCATCCCATGTTAGGTAGCTCTTATAACTTATTACATGTGTGCTCTGTCGCTGACACGTAACCCAAGACCTGACTTCACACATTCATGCAAGAAAAATAGACTAACTTGTGATTCACATTCTAGAAGCCGGCTCTACAAGTAGAGAGAGAGTGTGTGGCATTTGTGCGATTCTGTAATTGTAATCAAACACATAAGGATGTGTGGATGGCAGCCATCAGACAAGGAAAGGGCCAGGCAGCCTGGACAGGAAGGAACAGGCCTCCACCGAAGCAAACCGCTAAGGGGTAACACGGTGACCCCAAGGGAAGAAAGAGGCTGCACTGGGGCTTAAGAGGTCAGAATGAACAGTCATCAAGCGCTTTGCTGTGGCCGAGCCACAAAGAGCACGAAGGGAATCCAGGAACAGATCATTCAAGCCAGCTGCGACTCTCCAACCTGGGATATTTTTTCAAATAGGATTGAAAAGCACCGTTTCTAACTAATTAGCTATACTTCATCCTGGTGGTCGAGTTAGTAATAGAGGCGAGAGCTGACGGCAGCTTTTAGAGTCACAGCTACATGTATTCATTCCATTTCAAAAGAAAATAAATCGGAAGCCATGAGTCTGTGCATCCCAGCTACCGACACACTGGGAAATAAGCCTTGGTCTTCTCGTGGTGTGATCTCAATATGCAGTGCCTCTTATAGGCATGGATGTGAACACGTGGCCCTAGGCCAGTGTCCCTGTTGGGGAGAGTAGTTGAATCTTTAGCAGGTGGGGCCTTGCTGGAGGAAGTGGCTCTCTGGAGGTGAGCGTTAAGGTTTTATAACTGTTTCCACTTCCTGTTCTCTTTGTCAGAATGAGGAGGGATATGACCAGGCAGCTTCCTGCTCTGTTACCACGCTTTCTCCACCCGAGGGCATCCGTCCCCGTGGAACTGGGGCCTAAATAAACGCGTAAGTTGTTTTTGTCGTGGCATTGTCACAGTGACAGGAAGGGAGTGAAGACATAAGGTAACCACGGCGCCCCAGCACCGTGAGGACAGATGTCTCTGGCACGCCTTTCCTAAATGTTTCTGTGTCGTGGCTCACTCAATTTTAAGTTCACTCCTCTCCATTTTATAAAAGCCTTAAAAAATTAATTTTATTTCCTAATTTCTTGGAAGGGGCACATAGTCGTGTGATTGAAAGATGGTAAGGCCTGGGAATGTAGCTCACTGGAAGAGTGCTTAATCCCTAGCACTGCAAATAGTAAATAAAAGGCAAACAAACAATAAAGCCTACATTAAGAAGAGGAACATGCATCGGAAAGCTGAATATGATTAAAAAAATCAATAGTTTGAACAATATTTTAAACAACATTAAAACCTTAAGGTAAACATCGAACATAACATAAATGTCCGTTTTCGGTTAACAGATATGAGTTACTCTGACTCCGGAAATGTGTTATTAATCAAAGTTCTGTCCTGATTGACCTGTTAATTTATACATAGGACACAAGAAGACTGGAGTGTTTAAGAGCTATACAGCCCTCTCTACTCCTAACCCTAATCGTCCCTTCCAACAGCTGTGTTCTTCATCCAATGTCCTAGTCTGTGAGGTGACAATCTTATTTTCTGACTGACACACCAAAAAAGGCCAAGGCAAAGAAAGAAAGGAAGCTGGCCCCCTGCAAACCTCCCGTGCACACCTTATGCCCAGAGAGCCACAGCCCCCTGCAAACCCCGAGCACACCTTATGCCCAGAGAGCCACAGCCCCCTGCAAACCTCCCGAGCACACCTTATGCCCAGAGAGCCACAGTCCCCTGCAAACCTCCCGAGCACACCTTATGCCCAGAGAGCCACAGCCCCAAGCGTCAGCAACTAAGTGGAGACCGGTTTTCACGCATGATAAATTACTTGGCATAAATGATTTGCTTTAACATTTATCCCTCAAGAAGTATATTTACCACTCTTGAGCACTTATCACACACACGCATACACGCACACATCATTCCATACCAAAAAAAAAAAAAGAAGGAAAAGAAACAAACAAAATTCAAGCAGAAGAAAAAACCCCCAAGGGAACCAAGGTTAAAGAAATTCAAATTAATATCAAAATCTTATTTTATAACATTTTAAAATTACTCAAGATATTAATTGGATTTGAAATGTTTCCAACTTTCTTTGGGTTGTGATTTTTTTAGATGTTGACTAGCTGTGCTTTTCAATGGCTTACCTATATTTTAATCTATTGCCTCCATAGCTATGTTACTATTTATGGATCAAGCAATGACATAAATTATAGGATTACAAATATTTTGAGATTTGTTTATTGTTCTTCTTCTGTGCGTTTTATGGTCTTGCAGAGAAACCGTGAGCATCTGTGATGTGTAATAAAAGACGAATGTTTACAGAGCAGTCCTGGGACAGAGCTGCCTTCCCAGAAAGGACCGGCCCTCACTCTGCCTCTCACCCCCTGTCTTATTCTGGAGGTGATTACAGTATCAAAGATGGATTTGGCCAACTATCTCCCCTACTTCTGAAATAACAAGACTCTGCCAAACATAACCCTGGGTGAGCCCGTCAGAGTGGCTTAGACCTAGAATCCCAGCCTAGAGGGTCAGAAGCTCAAAATCGTTGTCAGTTGTTTATGGAGTTTGGGGCCAGTTTGGTCCACAGGAAAGCCCACCTCAGTAAATAATCCTAAATGATAGTCAGTGAACCTTCTAGCAGGCCTCTTCCCATTTGAGGGGTTGCTTCGCAGAGACATGGAACAGATGAATGGGTCTTTGGACAGATTTGGCCGACAGCCGGTGAGTCCAGGGTTCCCGTGCTCATCATTGCCTTAGCATTGCTTTCCTAAAACAACACGACTTTGTTGCTAGTTTTATGTCAGGTTGATGCAGACCAGGGTCACCGGAGAGAAGGGAGCCTCAAATGAGAAGATGTTTCCATAGGTTCCTATAAGGCAAGCCTGGAGAGCGTTTTCTTAATCAGTGATTGCTGGGGGAGGGCCCAGCCCATTATGGGTGGGGCCACCCCTGGGCTGCTGGTCCCGAGTTCTCTAAGAAAGCAGCCTGAACAAGCCACGAGGAGCAAGCCAGTGAGCAGCTCCCTCCATGGCCTCTGCATCAGCTCCTGCTTCCCGGCACCTACCTACCCTATTTGAGGTCCTGATTTCCTTCAGTGAGGAGTAATTGCAGAAGTGTAAGCCAAATAAATCCTTTCCTGCCCAAGTTGCTTTAGTGATGCTGTTTCATCACAGCAGTAGCAACCCTGGTTAAAGCCGTGACTAAGACCACTTACAGAAGGAAGAGCTTACTCACTGTATGGTAAGGTCCTAGAAGAATAGAGAGTGAAATGGCAGGAAAGAGTAACAGCAGGCTAGCACGAGGAAGCTGAGAGCTCTCGCCCCCACTTCTAAGGCAACGAAAGGAAACGGGAAGCAGAATGAAGCTGTGAAACTCTCAGAGCCCATCCCCACTGGCGTTTTCCTAAACCTCTCTGCAAGAGCCACCAACTGCGGATCAAGGGTGCCTACACCAGCGCCTACAGGACCCTGTCCGCATTTAAACCATCCTGCCTCTTTATTTCCTCTACAGATTATATCAGCTTCCTGCCTAATCTCCGTATCTGCCTGTTGTACTTTACAGATATTTTGAAGCCTACAGGCTTATACCTACTTCTTCCAGAATCTTCTATGACTCACTTCTTCAAGTTCCTCAGAAAACTTGTATTTTTTAAATCTCTCTTCTCCTCTGACCTCTAATAACATTTCTTAATAGATCTCGTCAGCTCTACCTTCAAAACAGTCAAGGTTTATGACCATCCTCACTATCCTTTATTATCCTAACTAAATTTAAATCTTCCTTGCCTGATCTCTTTACACAAATTTTATTGCTTTCTTAGCTTTCGACCTTCCTGACTAAATAGCAATTAGTCCCTAAAATGTATACGCCCAAGAGGCTCCCCAGGTTCTCGCCTCACCCTGCACTGTGCTCTGGTGTTTATGTGGTGTAGAAAGGGCTTGGCCCATTTCTCCCTCTCTTACTTCGTCCTTTCAAGATGACCTTTGACATTCTTCTCTGGCCAAGTGTCTCAGAATTGGGAGAGGAAGTCTCAGACACGTCTTATTTCCTGTGTTTGTGTCCACTCCTTCCTGGGGCTCTTATCCTCATGTGTACTTTGTGCTTATGTACTATGGTAGCCTTATCAGAGTAGTCTTCCGCCATTCCTCCAATCTTTTTCTCTTTATCCAACGGGGAGTTCTCTCTGTCTGAAATTGTGACATGTATTTCTTTCTTATCTGTCTCACCAGACAAGTGATGAAGTTCCACTGAGAGGGACTGCTGTATTCCATCAGCCAAGAACAGAATCTTGTTACGGGTATTTAATAGGAATTTGCTGAGTAATTGGATGGACGGATGGATGAATGGATGGATAGATGGATGGATGGATGGATGGATGGATGGATGGATGGATGGGTGGGTGGGTGGGTGGGTGGGTGGATGGATGGATGATGGATGGATGGATGGATAGATTCCTAATCTTCCTTCTCCTTTTGTCCACTGAGCCACTACCAGTTGGGTATTCTTTATCCAAAATGTGTGAGGTCCTGTGTTCCAGACATTTTTATACTTTGGAATATTTTCACACTTATCATGAGAACTTTGGGAGTAAGAACCAAATATAAACACAAAAAGTCATTTATGTATTACAAGGGATTCAACACAATCAGAAGGAAAACATTTCTGTCTTTTTTTTTTGAGATAATATAATTACATTATCTCTCCCTACTCTCTCATCCCTCCAAACCCATCTACATACCCCTCTTTGATCTCTTTCAAATGTATGTCCTCTTTTCCATTGTTACTGAATGCATATTATACACACACACACACACACACACACACACACACACACACACACACACATATATATATATATATATAGTATTTCTAAACATGACCTGTTCAGTCTGTATAATATTACTTGTTTGTATGTTTTCAAGGCTGACCCTGAACACATCTGTTTCCAGCAGTCATGAGTGAGCACAGATGTTTGGTTCCAGCTGTTTCCAACATTGATGAGACATCTTTCTCCTTCAGGGATGAGCACATCTGCTCCAGCAGTGATGAGAACATCTGGTTCTAGCAGTGATGGAAACATCTGTTTCCAGTAGTCATAAGAACATCTGTCTCCAGCAGTGATGAGCAGATCTGGTTCCAGCATGAGCACATCTGTCTACAACAGTGATGAAAACATCTGTCTCCAAAAGTCATGAGAACATCTATGTCCTTCAGTAATGAGCACATTTTGGTCCAGCAGTGATGAGCACATCTGTCTCTAACAGTCATGAGGACACCTGTTTCTTCCTGCTTTCTGGGATGGGGGCTCTGATGAGTAATGTTTCAACTCTATCTGACTGGACAAGAGGCAATTTTGAATGACAGACATTGGTGTAGCATGAGCTATGTGAGGACTCTTGGGAAAGTATGGGTTCACCTAGTTAGCAAGCTACCATGCAAACATTGGAGAGCCACCTATGGTCCCTCTGTGCTTTGTGTGGATGTGTCTGTGCAACAGGTACTTGCCGATAGAAAGAAAAGAATTTTAAGGACGTTAAAAAACCTAAGCATCAGAACCATGTTTTGCTCAACTGAGACGTGGAAATTGTTTCATACACCATTCTCTTCTCTTCAATGTCATATATTCATGTAAACTAATTTCTCCTTTAACAAATAACTATTTATTTTACGTGTGCGAGAGTTCTGTTTGCTTGTATGTGTAAGTACACTGTCTGTGCAGTGCCCGCAGAGGCTAGTTTCAGATGTCTGAAACTAACTGTTGTGGGTCCTAGAAACTGAACCTGTGTGCTCTGCAGTAGCAGTGAGTGCTCTGAACCACTGAGCCATCTCTCCAGCCCCTCAAACAAATTTAAATAAAAGAATAAAATCAACAGAACCAGCTAACTGTGGGCTGATGCCTCTGAAACCATGAGCTAAAATATCTCCTCTTTAGATCTGCTCCTCTCAGATATTTGTCACAGTGATGAGAAGCCGGGCTCATGCAGCTGCCTAGGACAGATGGGAAACGGAGACATTTTAAGGCATCACCGACTGTTCCAGTGGCTGAATGACTCTGAGGGGTGTGTGCATACTGGGATTTGATTTAAGTTGAAAGCACAGTTCATTGCCAACCCTTTATAATCTCATTTCCTTGCCTTGGAGTTAAGACTCAATTGGTGTTGGTTCTAGTGTATACAAATCTATTATTTTAAAAACATATTCCCCAAGTCTGAAAAGATTTTCATATACCTAAAGATGACGGAGTAATCGTCTCTTTATTTAATATACACCATTGCCATTTTCTGGTTAGAAAGAACAAGCAAGTTCTGACCACCACTCAACTGAACATCGAAATTTAACGGTGGTATGCCATTCAGCCCCTGTGGGAGGATTTTCAGGTCAGGGGAGTGCACTTCTCCGTCCCCTGGAAGCTACAAGATCTATAATCGGTTAATGAAATGTTTTCATGAGTCACGCGTAGAGTGTTTCACTCCTGCGTAACTGAAATCGCAGAGCCTAGTCTGGCTTGAGAAGATAAAGCTGTGTGCAAACTCATTATGCAGCAATGATGATTGTAATCCATCCATGGTTGGGAGACATGCCTCTGAGATGCAGACTTCTGGGCGGACGGGCTGACTTTCAGTATAGACTTCACTAGGTACCAAATAATATTCCTATTGACATTTTTAAACTTCTAATGGCTTATATTCATTGTATGTGATGATCCGTTTCATACAAGCTTTATCATGCCAGTGTATCATGTGTTTTGGCCATATGCTGTCTTCACCTACTCTCCTCTTTCTCCTCTTGTCTCTCTTCTGTGACCCTATCTGTCCGTCCATTCGTCTGTCTGTCCGTCTCTCTCTCTCTCTCACACACACACACATGCACACACACAGTATTTTGTGTATCTGTATAAACTCTTGTTATGAACATGTAATATCTGCCATTGGAGCTTGTATATTTTGCTCATATATGTGATTGCCTCCAGTTATATCCATTTCTCATCAGATAACACATTTCCATCCTTCTTCGTAGCTGAATAAAACCCCATTATTTACACATAGCACATTTTGTGTCTCTACTCACATGCTTACAGATACCTGGGCTGATTCTGGCCCCTGGCTCTTGGGAACATAAAGGCAGTAAACACAGATGTACAAGTACTCTGTGACTGTTGCCTTCAGGGAGTGACCCAGGAGTGGTATAGCCTGGTCATATGGACTTTGCTGTTTAGCACTAATGGGGCCAACCACATCCCAATCAGCAGCGTGTGGGGGTTTCTTCTCCCCCAAACCCTCACCCTTTTGATTCTTATCATCTTATTAATCCAAGTCTTGGTGACTGCAGTGACAAAGAATCTAATATAGCTTTAATTCACATGTCCCTGATAGCTAGGGATGCTGGACATTTTTTGTGCTTATCGTCCATGTGTAACTTCACCTTCTGAGAACTGGATGCACATTTCATTAGCCCAGTTATTGGGTGATCTGTTGGCCTTGCTTTTGCATTTTAGTGGGTCTTTGAGATTTTAAAATGTTCTCACTAACAACCGTTTAACATTCATGGAGATTATGAAAGACTTTCCCCCACTCTAAGGCTTTTTTTTAAACTAGATTATCTCCTTTACTGCACAGAAAGTTAATTTCATGCAATGCTAATTATTAGTTCTTGAGATTATTTCATGGGTCTCTGGAATTCTCTTAGAAAGTTCCTCCCTATGCCTGTATTTTAACATGTTTCCATGCATTTCCCTCTAGGTCAGAGTGTCAGAGTGTTAGGCTCAATTTCTAGATCTTTTACTAATTTTAACCGGCTTCATATAGGTAAGAGATGGCACCCACAACGTGCAGCATGAATCTCCATGTGGAATGACAAAAGTTTAAAAGGGGTTTTAGAAACAAAAGAACAAAGACAAGCAGGGCTTCTGGGTAGCAGCATTTTCTCAGGTAGTCCCTGTTTTGCTAAAAACTCACTCAGCTCCTTTAAGGGAGGCTTCCTGACTCAGCATAAGCAGAAAAAAAAACTGCAGGGCTCTTTTAAGAGGCCCTGATAACAACTGAATGGTGTGTATGAGCAGCTGGCAGTGGCAGTGACCACATCTCCAAGCTGGCAGCGTGCTGCTTGATGGCAGCACAGACCAAGGCAGTGAGCACAGCTCTCAGTGATGGCTGTAAATGTACCCCCACCATCTTGGAAAGACAGTGGCTAAAACAGCTGTCACTTTAATTTTAGCAATGCTGTTTAGCAGGTACAAGACTTGTGGCTAGAAAAAGATAAAGACATACAGTAAAGATAGACTCAGAAAGAAAAAGTAAAACCTCAAGGTTACAGTATGTTTTAAAATATACATAGGCTTGTGAGAAAAAAAAAACAGGATAAGATATATATATATATATATATAAAATTTATATATATATATAAAGGAGAGAGAGAGAGAGAGAGAGAGAGAGAGAGAGAGAGAGAGAGAGAGAGAGAGAGAGAGTAGCTGAGTACGGAGGCGCACACCTTTAATTCCAGAACTCAGGAGGCAGAGGCAAGCAGATCTTTGTGATTTCAAAGCCAGCCTGATATATAGAGTAAGTTCAAAGGCAGCCAAAGTTACACAGAGAAACCCTGTCTCAAAAAAGGAAAAAATAAAAGGAAAAGAAATAGAGTAATAAAAAAAGGCACATGAAGATGTAAAACACACAGAGAGTCTGGATACTGTATGCTATTGTGTTGTCTTTGTATCGTTTGACTGCTGAGGAAATAGCAACAACTGTTAAAAGAAATGCTGCTGAATCAATCCAATTTATATGTTTTAAAAATGCCTTGACTTCAAAATTTAAGTCTAAGCATATGTTACTTTGGAAAAGAGATTTTATTTATGTTTCCACAGAAAATGAAAAGCTGTGGATTCCTTCCAGACTAACATGGTTTGATCAAGCAGGACCCCCTGAAGCAGCGTCCCAGGTGATCCAACATTCAAAACAGCTGGGACAAGGCAGCCTTACAGACCTACAGCCAGGATTTCTGGGTCTTCTTAGGATCCCCATGACAGCGCCCCCTACCAGCAGGAAGTAAGAGCTCAAGCTAGGGCCGGGGACGCCTGACCTAGTTCCCCAATCACACCCACACCTGTCCCCATGCCCCAATGGGCATGGTCAGTGCAACAGGTGAGGGCAGGGTGGATATCATCGCCTACTTCTGGATACCCAGCTCTGCCGTGTGACGAGACACTTTTCTCCAGTGTGAAGAACCAGGTGGCTGTACCTGCGTGGTTTGTTTCGGCGTCCTCTGTTCTACCCCAGTGATCTACATGTGTATTTATTGCCATCCTCCTGTTGATTTTATCACTGAGGTTCAGTCAAGAATGGCATGCCTGCAGCACTGGTTTCTGCACGTTGCTTCCTGTAGTCTGTGCTCCATACCCGGTTTTAGGGTTATTTCTATTCCTGAGAGGAATGCTTTCGGGATTTTGATATACATCCCATTGAGTCTCTAAGTTGGTTTTGGGTACAGCCATTTTCGTGATGTTAATTCTGAAACTCCATGAAAGTAGCAGGTCTTTCCTTCCTCTGATGTGTTCTTCAATTTGTTTCTCTAGTGTTCTACAATTTGCATTGTAGATGGCTTTCACTTCATAGACCAGGCTTATTCCTAGGTGTTATGAAAGGCATTGCCGCATGATCTCCTTCTCAGCATGTTTGCTCTCTGTATAGGAAAGCCATTGAATATTTGCTGACTTGTGTCTTGCTACTCTGCTGAGAGCATTTGTCACTTGCAGGAATTTTCCGTGGGGTCCTCAGGGTCGGTGTCAACGCAGGATAATACTGTTTGCGAATAGGAATGATTTGATTCCTCCCTTTCCCATTTTTATCACCTCTGGCATTCTGCTGCTTTTGCTCACTGCTCTAGATTAGACAACAAAGTGTATGCTGTAAGAGTGGATTAAGGCAGATGTCCTCACCTCATTTCTAATTGAGATTTTTTTTTCCATTTAGAGTAATGTTGGAGATATGGTTGCCATAAGCAATCTTTACTATACTGAGATACATCCCTTCTCATATTAGTCCGTGCAGAAGGAACACTGGGCTTTCAGAAGGCCTTTTCTGCATCTCCTTAGATGATCATGTAATCTCTTTATATGATCCATTAATTTACCAAACCACCCTTTCATCTAAGAAATGGAGCCCACTTAGTAATGAGAATGACTCTTCCAATTGCTATTGAGCCTGACTTGATTTTTTTTTTTATTAAATATCATATGTCTGGTGGTGCATGTCTTTAATCCCAGATTCAGGAGGTATAGGCAAGCAGACCTCTGGGAGTTCAACACCAGCCTGGTCTATGGAGCGAGTTCCAGGACAGGCTCCAAAGCTACAGAGAAACCCTTTCTCAAAAATCCAAAAGGAAAAAAAGAATCATGGACCCAAAATGGGCGCATATGATTTCGTGAAACAAACTACTGGTTTAAAGACACAGATGGGTCTCAACATAACAATAGTCTATAAAGCCAACTCCCTACTCTTAACAATAGACTGGTCATCCAGACAAAAAGCTCACATAGAAACATCATAATTAAATGACACAAGTCAAATGGACTTAACAGATATATGATGAATGTTCTTCCAAAACTCTGTAGAACACACACATATACACTCTCACTTACATACACTCATACACACACAGTCATACACACACACTCATGCACACACACAGTCACACACACACACACACACACACTCATACACACAGTGGAGAAATATCAGATGACTTAGTACATACTCACATACACTCATTCACACACTCACTCACAAACCAGAGAAATATCAGATGACTTAGTGATATACCTCAGTCTTAGAAAACAACAAAAACAAAACAAAAACAAATACCAAATCAGTAGATGGAAAGAAATAATTAATATTAGGGCAAAAATAAATGTTATGGAAATGAATAATAATGAAGAATCAATGAAAAAGTTGGTCCTTTGAACAATAAAAAAGGTTGAAAAAATCTTCAGCAAAACTAAAGGCAACGAGGGATTCACATGTAGTCCTAGCACTTGGGAGGCCATGCTTTGCTACTACACTCTTCCAGGTCTGGCTGCACTGACTGGCCTTAGAAGTGTCAGACAACGCACAAGGAGACATTACAACGGACACCGTTGACCACAAGGAGACATTGCAACGGACACCGCTGACACTGGGAGGATCCCGGGGCATATTTGAAAACCTACATTCCAACAAATCAGAAAATCTACAAGAAATAAATACATTGCCACATACATATACCCTGCCAAAATTATAGCAGGAGGATGTAAACTTTAATAAGCAGTGAGATGGAAACAGCAATAAAAAGTCTCCCATCTTAAAACAGCCCATGCTCTGAAGGAACCAGTGTGTTGATTTATGGTAAGTTTTGTTCTGTTTCCATAAAACCTTCATGAAATTGCTACATAATACTTGGAATAACCTAAATCTGTGTTCCTGGGCCATGATCGCTTACATTTGACCACAGAATAACACCCCCCTTCTCTCTCTCCCACCAATTTATTTTAAGGTGAAAATTGTAGTTTTGAGTTGATACAGGGAAAAGGCAGCCAGAACAACAGAAGGAAGTATCACAAAACCCTTTACAGAACCTTCCCATAGAGAATGTTGCTTTCTTGGCACCTGATGGCACTTTTTGCCCAGGGTCTCACTTTGGACTGTGGACTTCCACTTACACCTTGGAAGTAAAAGTTGCTACCTCTGCCTCAGGCCATCTGCTATTCACTTTTCTGAGCTACCATCTTTTAGGGAAGGAGAGGTGTGTGAGAGCCTGCACGGCAGGAAACCTGGAAAGGTACAAATCTGGTAGTCTCAGAATCTATTGTATTGAGGTCAGCTCTGTTTTCGCATCCGGATTTGTTATATAAGCCATCTCACAAATACATGAATGAGGTTCAGAAGCCAGGTTGAGGAGAAGGAAGAAAAAGTTATAACCTCCCTGCTTTCATGTCTTTATCTGAGAAACTGAGAAGCAAGCAGCCGAGGACCAGACCAGAATGAAGACAGCAGAGCTGGCAGCCTTCCCCTCTGCCCACATGGATGGCCAGTGGGACAGCTCCACGGGGCAGAACCTCACAGCACTTCACATTTGTCCCTGCTCTCTCTCTCTCTGCCTCGTCTCCAGACCACATTTCAATCCAAACTTCACATTCAGGAGGGGAGGATGAGGGAGGAGACAGGAGGGCCTGCATGTTAATTCTTGTTTCCTCCGTGTTCTTTCATCTGTGGAGGTGCATTTCCAAAATCGTGTAAATCAATGGATGTTTTCATTACTGCAATAAAGTCTGCCTTTGTACCCAGCTCCCCAAGGAGTCTGAACATAAACAGGGCTCCCACACTTCACACCCCACCAGCTCAGGCGCAGTGCGCTCTTTGTTACGACTCCGTTTGATCATTTTGCTTTTGATCTGTCTATGTGCTTGGAAAGAGCCATCCCAGGCAGCCAGGAGCCCTTGTACAGCAAACCCTCTGAAGAGGTCCTCGCAGGACCTCGCAGGTGTGATGCTAATTTCGTATGTCAAACTTGACTTGGCCAAGGGATGCCCAGATAGCTGGTAACACCTTCTTTCTGGATGTGTCCCTGAGGCTATTTCCAGAAGAGTGTTGTGCTTGAGTCATTGGGCTCGGTAAAGAAGATTGCTCTCACCCAGGTAGGTGGCCATCCTCCAATCCACTGTAGGCATGAATAGAATGAGAAAGCAGAGAAAAAATGAATTCTTCCTCTGTGCAGGCATGAAAATCTTCTCCTGCCCCCAATACAAAAGCTCTTGTGTAGACTGAGCCTTGAGACTTACAGCCTACCTGCAGCACCACTAGTCATGCCTTTGATGTTGGTAGTGCAAGGTAGGGTGGGATGGGAGCCTAGCAAGGGGTGGGAAATCATATGAATAACCAGTAGCTGGTTAACTCAAGCCAAGCTGTTTTAATGAGAGAAAGGGGGTCCTGAAAGAAGGTGTGGTGTGGGAACTGTTTCCACAGAGACAAAGAGGTCCCAACAAATGCCAGTCAATTGAACAAATCTTGGCTACCTTTTAAACAAACCGTGCTGAATCAATGAAATTTGTCACTGGAAAGCACATCTTCGACCTAAATCCACAGTTGCAAACAGAGACGTAGGAGAGCTGAGCCTACAGGGTCACCTGTCTGCTGTCAGAATGCTTGAGTGATCAGAAGGGTCGTTACTAAACATGGTAGAGCCAGACTTGTCATGAATAAGGGAAGACACTTGGTATGTAATCACAGGGAAGCAATGTGACATTTGGCCCAGACAATGACAAGCTCAGGAAGATGTATGCTCTCCCAGTGACTTATGCAACTTCCAGGGGTCTTGGTATGTGTGCTGTTTGCTCTAACAATGTGGTTCTGTTCATTGCAAGCAGCGCAGGAAGATCTCAGAGGGTTTGGTGAGATGCACATCTTTCTCTCTGGCGGTTCTCCTTCAATTCTGTCTTAATTGGTGTTCTATTGCCATGAGCAGACACCATGGATGAGGAAACGCTTTGGAATGACAGCATTTAATTGGGGGTTGTTTATAGTTTAGGATTTTAGTCCATTATCATCCTGGTGGGGAGCATGTGGGCACACAGGCATGCGCTGGGGCAGTAACTGCTTTATTCCACAAGGCCTTGCCTCCCAATCCTTCTAATCCTTTCAAATAATGCCACTCCCTGGTGACTAAACATTCAAATAGACGAGTTTATGGGGACCATTCTTACTCGAACCAACACAAATCCCACCACTAAATTTATGTTCTGTTCGGCATATAAACCATTCTCAGGGACTGTCCCTTGGCTACTCAGGCTGACAATAAGCTGGGTGGCACCCAAATCTTACAGCATCAGGGCCTTTAGGCTTAGGAGGAAATGTGGATGTGTTCTAGGCCCAATTTAAGTCTCGAGTCTTTCTGAAGTCATTGGCCTAGACGTTTTGTTGGTGAGCCCTGCTATGGGGCCTCCTGTTATAGCTCCTGTTGTGCACAGGGTCTCTCTGCAGTAGGCATGGTGCTGAGCTTTTGACCTTGGCCTTTGCTAGCTTACTTTCCCAGCTCCTCAGCAGGTGGAATCCTGCTCAGGATTCTGTAGTCTAGGCTGGAGGACAGGTTATGATCGTAGTCAGATGCCTTGCCTGGACGGGCTTGATGCAGCTCCAGGAATTCTGTCCATGACAACAATCATGGGGCAGTAGTCATAGGCTTTTGATTAGCACGAGGTTGCTCGTGCTGATGACTTGTCATGGTGGGAGGCATCTCTCTCCAGGCTGGGCCACTTGGGCTGGGGGCGGGGTGACCGAGAGTCCCCAATATCTTTCTGCTCTCTTTGACATAGCCTCTCTTTGCTGCTAAATGTAGTGTGGGGTTCTTTGGCCCCAGCCTGCTCCCGCAGCCACCTTAGCCCCAAATGAACACATGAACGATTATAAAACTGTTGGCCGATAGCTTGGGCTTCTCATTGGCTAGCTCCGTCTTAATTATTAACCCTTTTTCCATTAATCTAAGTATTCCCATGCGGTCTTATCTTACTGGAGATGGGTCCAGACCTCTAACTCCTTGGTTGGCTCACAAGGTGACTGCTAAGCTTCCCAGCAGAGAATAGAACAATTTCCTGTTTGTCCCTGCTTGTATCCTAATTCTGCCCAGCTATGTCACTTCCTGTCTGGCCAATCAGCCCAGCAGTGTTTTACTCATCAACCAATAAGAGAAACATATACACAGAAGAACATCCCCCACCAATTTAGTAAAACCAGGTTCTGTGTTTCACCACCGGATTTCCTCAGTGCTTCTGAAAGTGACTAAAATCACCAGAGGGTTTTAGCCGCCATCCTGCCCCTCTTGAAACCGTAGAGTGGAGCTGATTTTTCCCCTCTTGATGATGGTGTGCTCGTTAGGTAATGATGTACGTATGAACCCTCATCACCCACTTTCAAAAGTGAAAGGCAAAATGCTTGGCACAGAAGAAGACGCAAGTGTGACAGAAGTGAGAACAGCTATTCCTTACATTCTGGTAGAAGCCGGTATGGATACTGACAGAACATTTTTACTTCTTTCAGACAAACGGAGGCCAAGATCAAAAAGAAAGAATGGAAATAAACGTTAAGAGAGTGTTAGGGACAAAGCCTCCTGCCTCAAATCTAGGTTTCCTGAAGAGACTTACCTTCTCTGTTAATAATGTCGCCCCACATAGAGTGAGTTCTTACAATGGACCAGATGGTGTGTTAAAGGCTTTATCTATGTCACTTGTCACTTAGGGAGATTTATTGAGTCAGCCATGCAATATAGCTGAGGTCAAGGAGCCTCTGAGCCTTCATGCCTTCTCGCCAGCAGGAAGCACTCTCTCGGCCACATCTGAAACCCACCCCCCACCCCCCTTCTAGCTCATTGAGGCCATCGCTGGGTGAGGTAAGGGTGACATGAGCACAAGCATTGTGGTATTGAGATGGTGGATGAGTTAAAATAAACACAGATACTAATTGAGTAAGGATGGGTAGTATATACAGTGTGGGAATGGGGGAGGAGGGAGGAGGGGGAGAGGGAGGAGGGAGGGGAGGGAGGAGGAGTACATCATAGGAGTTCAGCACTTTTTTTGAGTAGTATATTATAAACTTATGGGTTGCTTACTTCTGGAATTTTCCATTTAACTCTTGCATCACCACTGGGTTACAGATAACTACAACTGAGGCAAGCAAAACCAAAGATGGGCTGGGGGCCTCGACCATAGCATTTACACTGCCACAATCTTGCAGCTGTTTTCAGAATATTGTGTGTGTGCTTTAAGCAAGGCAATGTGAGCCACACATTGTGCATCTTAAAACGCAAAAGAAGGGGAATCCTGTGGGCTTTGTTGACATTCACACGGGGACAGCCGAATGCTGGTGGCCCCTCTGTGTCCAGGTGACATGTTTCTAGGCATAGAGTCCAGCATTGTCACTGAGCTCCGAGTAAGCTAATTCGAGAGTTTAACAAAACAGACAGAGGAGAAGGAAGAAGAACAGAAAACCTACTTAACAATTACTGTTTGTGGATCTACCAGATGCACAGCCCTTTATAGGTTCTAGCAGGGACTTTTACCACCTCCCCCAGAAAGGCTGGAGACGCCCTGTCTAACAAGGGAGGGAGGCTTGGTGGAATCTATTTTAAAATGGAGCCTTAGAAATATTCTTGGAAATATTCTTTAAAAAATGCTTCAAGAATTGCTTCTGTCTAAATTGTGGATGCTTTGGTGTCTTTAAATCATAGCAGTAATTATAGTAGATGGTAACTACAGTCTAGACAGTGACTTTCCCCTCCATGGCGGGGACTGTGGAGCTGACTCACATGTTCAGGCCCCAGGGTGCCCACCATGACAGGTGCTTGTGAGGTCTGATGCTGTGTACAGGGAAGCGGATCTTTAGCCCAGGCCTTCTCTGCATCTCCCAAGTCACTGTACGTTATTACATCTGTGATGAGGCCATTGCAGAAGTACTGTTATCTCTGTCACCAGTTTTCAAAATTGGTGACAATTTCAACTGTAAAACACTGCCCAAAGTAGGACAGACACAGCCTGGTTTCAGTGACGGCAACTCAAAAATAGGAGGGAGTGGTGATGTATCTTGGAATAGGTGGGAAATGGTATACTTTCTGTTCCTTCCAGAAAACAGACCGGACCCTAGAACAATGCTAAGATTTGTTGCTGTTTGGATTTTTCATTCGTTTGTTTGTTTTTCAGACAGGGTCTCGTGCGTGCCAAGGCCGGTTTAAATTCTGATTGCAGTTGAGGGTGCCCTTGAACTTCTGATTTGCATGCCCTCTACCTCTGTGTGCAGGGATTACAGGTGTGTACCTCATGTTCAGTTTATGTGGTGCTGGATTTGAACCCTGGGCTTTGTGCGTGCTACGTAAGTAATCTACCAACTGTGCTATGTCCCCAGCCAACAGTCTTGAACTTTTCGGTGGAAAAGGAAGTTGAGGAAAAGGCCACGGTGTGGTTGGGTCACAGGGGCATGACACACGTGTGCCTACAGGGACACTGGGTCCACACAATGCCTGGTGCTGCCAGACAGAGGCTGGCACACAAAGATGACACATACAGGCAGACTCAAGGGACTGCTAACCTGGTCTATGGGCCCGTTGGTCACAGGGAGTGGAGAACGAGTCCCTGTCTGTCGTGTGCACAGGCTGGTGAGGTAACAGCTCAGCAAGCACCCAGGCAGGTGGAAAACCTTTCCAGGAGGCTTCCAGGTTCACGGCTGCTGAGGGTATGGGAGCTTGTGCCTCGGACTGTGGGGGTGAGGCTAGGGGGAGGAAAAGGGGGTCTTGGTCTTTGAGCTGGACTTAGAGCAATCAGTCTCTAGCTAGCGCTGAAGAATGCCCAAAGATCCCAGGAGAAACTGGGATTCTCATCAGCATGTAGCTGCAGGCTTTGCCATTTGCTGTCATCCATCTTCCCACATGCTTCAAGCTCGCCCCGTGATGCTCGGACGTGGTGATGATGTTGAAATAATCCTGTTGTTTCAACAGACAAGGATGGTGATAACAGAGGTAGGCCAGGAGCAATGCACGGTCTGGATGTGGGCAGTCTAGGGCAATGGGGAAAGGCTCTGACCGTTGGAGCTAAGTCTTAGGTGAGGAGGTATCATCACGCCCATTGGTAGAATTCACTGTGAAGCTCCAAGTTAACCTGTCTTCCTTCGGTATCTCGCCACATTGCTAGAATCCCGATTATCTTCATTCCGTATGATGAAACACAACTGCCTCCATGCAGAAGTCTGCACAGAGTGAGCCTGCTTGCTGAGAGCAGCATCAACTAAGGGCTGCCAGGAGGAACAAAGTTCAAAAGGCATTAAGGGGTGGGTATGAGGCTCAGGTCCTAAAGGAGATAGTAGAGAGAGTGGGGAAGTGCAGCACATGAAAAATTAATGACTAAGACACTTGCAGAACTGGTAAAACTGAATAAAAATTAGGATGCATAATTACCCGACCATCAAGAGAAAAAAATAATAAAACACGGGCGGGGGGGGGGTTCTCAAACAATACAAAGGAGGGCCAGAAAAGGGTGGGGTGTGACAGAAATTTAGAAAAAATTGAGACAAGCAGGATGCTGAAAGGAAGAAAGGAAGAAAGAAAGGAAGGAAGAAGGAAGGAAGGAAGAAGATTTGTAACTAACGTGGGTATGCTGGACGCTTCCTACACGGAAGACAAACGCAAAACCCAAGTCAAGAGCCGGGCGGTGGGCAGGTGGCCACGGGCTTCTCAGGGCGGGCGGTTCCGACACAGTGGACCTGGCTACTGGATCTGTTTCCAAACAAGCTCTGTTTTCTCCTAGACTGCAACTCTGGATTCTGAGCTTTAAAATCTGCAGCCTGGCACTCATTTTCCACACAAAATTAATCAAGTCAGCTAGGAACAGGAACAGGGAGAGAGCTTGGCTCTCTGCTGTCTACACAGCCTTCCATCCAAACCTGGGGCTTCTGCTATCCACTCACTGAGGCACCGGTGAGTGTCCTGCTTCCCTGGGGCATGGGAGGCCAACTATGTCCAAAGTCACATGGAGCAAAAGACCCCCATGGATGAGGTTCCCTAGCCCAGTGAGTTTTCCACTCAGGGATGGCGGCTGTCTTCTGGGAGCCTGCCTGCCTTGTCTGCCTGCCCACGGGCTCACATCTACCTACAGCGGACATCATCCTACAGGGTCAGGGCAGGTGACATGGCAGACCTGAGCACAGAGCGAAGTGTCAGACGGGTTGTCTATCAGATTCCAGCGCTGCTTTGTGTACTTCTAACTAAGCTTTATCTCTGAGCCTCGGTTTACCTTTCTGTAACAGTAACGGAACACCATTTCCATCAGCTGTGTGGACATAAGTATCCTCTTCCTTTTACAGATGAGGAGCGAGAAACCTAGCTGGAAATGGTAATCGATGTCTAAGTCCCACTGTCTACCCTCAGCACTGCCTGCCACTGCCACTGCCACGTGTGCTTTGGAAGGTGACTGCCGGTGCCCACCACGCAGGGCTCTTGTGAGCAGGCACTGTGGCAGCCCATACACAGTGGGCTCCTGGCCATGGTGCCTATGAGCCATCACCCAACACTGTCCCCTCCCCTCCCCCATGACCATTCCCTTCCGTGGTGAGTAGTTACAGTTTCTGTGAAGGCGCTAATTGTGTTTTGGCTGATTGTATTCATCCAAAGGTGTCACTGACTCAGCATGTGCAGCTTGGCTTCTGCTGACTCACTGTGTAGCTTTGGACAATCACATCCTATCTAGTGTGGGTAAAGTTACTAATCCCCTAATCCTCTCCCATACTCTGAGTCCTGGATGTGGCAACTTTACCCCATTCAAGAAGCAATGTCGAGAGACACACGTGTCTTCCTTCTGATGGAAGATGGCTTCCCTTGGTCTGTGGCGGCGTTGTGTGCTAAGAGGCTCTAGAGTGCATTGCGGAGCGGCCCCAGTCAGCAGTCAGTCATGCAGCCCGGAGATCGTGCCAAAAGAGAAGCCAATGACAACATGCAGACCCTTGTCCCCCATTGTCTTCCGTCCCTCCAGATTTAGATGGAATCAGGAGGGTGACGTGGAGGAATCTGTAAGTGAAAACCCTGCCTTCATCATAACTGGATGTCTTAAAGCTCTTGACCCTTAGCTCACATTGTTCCTGGTCACACTGTGACTCTTTTCCTGCTGTCTGGTGGAGTCACACTGCTCAGCCAAGCAGAGCTGCCAGTGTCCACGCAAATGAGATCATTTACTGTGAGTCCAAGTCACCAGCTGTTGTGCACTGTTGTGTCCAGGACAGACAGTGATCTGGGCCACAGGTACTAGTGCATGGGTGGCTGGGACCCTAGAACCATGTTAAATTGCTTTCAGCAAACTAAATTCCTGGTCATGTGCCTTTCCTCTAACAAGGCATCTGTCAGCTAAGTAAGTTCTACTTTAGCTGCTTATATTATATGTCACTCATTGGCTGAAATTGAAAAATTTGCAAAAAGCCCTTGAAAGACATCGTTAAACCAAATGTGGTGTGCTCTTATAGACCCAGCACTCAGTAGACTACAGTAGAAAAGTATCAATTTTGAGGTCAGCCTGGCTACACAGGAAGACCTCATGCATACACACACACACACACACACACACACACACACACACACAGACACACACACAGACATACACACAGACACACACAGACACAGACACACACACACACAGACACACACAAACACACAGACAACACACACACACACACAGACACACACACACACACAGACACACACAGACACACAGACATACACACACACAGACATACACACACACAGACACACACACACAGACACACACAGACACACAGACATACACACACACAGACATACACACACACAGACACACACACACAGACACACACACACACACACAGACATACACACACACACAGACACACACACACACAATGGATGGACAGACAAGCCTTGTATTTCGCTTTATTTCCATAACCTTTTCCCCAAAATGCATATCCTTGCACCTGTTCATTGAAACAAACTACCTGGGAGAGAAGAATCTCTCCAGAGTCCAAACAACAAGGATTCTGGATCAGAAGGCTCTCTGCGCCAGCCTGACTGGGCGGTAAAGACAATGACGCCCTGCGAGAGCCTTGGGAAGGTAAAGCTGTTGATGGGAGTCATGACTGCTGTCTGCACAGCCCAGCATCCCAGCCTTTGGATATGTAGGTCCCCAGACCAACAGAAGTTGCTGTGTTGCTGAGCAAAGAGGGCTTCCCATGAAAGCCTACCTCCTGTGAGCTGGTTTCTGTCTGCTCTTTGCACACCAAGCCGGAAAACAGAAAACAAAATGCGGGACAACCCTCACTTCCCTGGAAGAAAGCTGGAGGCCCTGGGGTCACTAAGCTTGTCTCAGCACGCTTTGGGTAGGAGGGATCTGCTTCGGTGCATGCGTCCCAATACACACTGCACGTTAGTACCAGAGGGGTCACGGTGCCGCTGTCTCCTACAGTAGACAGTCTCGTACAAGTTTGGAACCATGCTACTTCGGACACATGAGAAATCAATGACCTGTTTATAATGGAACCATGGAGTGTCTGTCACTGTGGAACAACACTGACTTGGTGTTGCGGATGATTGCCGAGCCAAGTACCTGATTATAAAGAAATAAGTCTGTGTGCCAGATAGAAGATGGGGTCTTGGTGTCTTTCCTCTTCTTGACAACAGTGGGCACGTGTTATAAATGGAGGTGGGTAGGAACCTGCCCCTGTTGCAAGAGCTGGCTCTTTGGAACGTATTCCCTGTGGTGGGATGCCTTGTTCAGCCTTGATGCGGTGGGGAGAAGCTGAGTTCTGCCTCAACTTGGATATGTCATGCCTTGTTGATTCCCGTGGGAGGCCTCATCCTATCTGAACAGAGATGGAGGGGAAGTGGGTGGGGGGTGGCAGAAGGGAGGTGGGGGAGGAAACGGGAGAAGATGAGGGTGGGGAAACTGTGGTTGACTTGTAAAATAAATAAAATGATGAATAAAAAGGAAGTAAAAAATAATCTGAAAAAAAATAAAAACAACAAAAAACAAACAAACAAAACAAAACAAAACACAAAAGCCCTCTCCAGCCATTTTGGAAAACCTGACTGAAGATGTCATAGCTGAGACTTTGGGGAATGTGTTCTGAAGTTGCATCCAGTTTGTAATATATATATATTATACCTCATTCCAAATAGAAATGGAAAGAGACTCTGCGAAGACGTGACTTTCGCTTCCGTGAAGTGAACTAAAATTTCTATTGATTTTTCTCGTTTCTGAAGCGCTGTCTGCAGGGCTGTGAAGGAGATTTAGTATTGGGGTCTGAGCTAAAGCGGACTGAAATGGCAGCACGCTGGCCGGGGTTCAGCGCATACGGCTTCAGAGAAGTCCTTTGAGAGAGCCCAGCGGAAAGAGACAAAAATCCACATTCATGTGTCATCAAAGGGACCGAAGGAGCGCCCAGGGTGGCCGCAGCACGCAACAGCCGGCCCTTGAAAAAGCCCCTGCAGTCCTTGGGGACAGTGGCTGGGGCTGGGAGGAAGAAAGGCTTTCTGGGGACGATGGCAGCACACGTTGTCACTGGTGTACAAAGGGACAAGAGAAGCAGATCTCCAGGCAGGAGGTCGCTGCATCAAACCTAGCTTCTAGAACATTTAAACTGGGCCTCGCTGTTCCTTGAATGCCCTGATTTCCGTGCAGAGAGAGAACGGTGGAGATGGTCCCAGCCCAGTGCTGGACTGCAGAACTGGATCAGACCAAGCCTTAGACGTGCGGGGCCTTAGAAAGGGAACCGCCCCATATTGGCTGCGGCTTGTCAGCAGAAAGCCCAGTGCGCAGGGAGTCCACACGGGTATATGAGGAGTATTTGAGCAGGTGCCAGCGCTGTAGGATTAGACAGTGCTTGACAATGCCTACACACTACAGGGCTAACGGATTTAAATATCAATGATTTTTAAAGGGTGACATCAGTTGGCCCTTTCCAAAGAGGGTTGAGAGGTGTGGGGAGATGCCCGCCCATTTAGAGAATTTGCCACAGAGAATTTAAAAAGGGTGTTTGTTGTGTTTTTGTTCCCTGTAATGACAGCACTTTCAGAAGCTATGTAAACTATGAATAGAAATAGTAATATTTAGTAATCTAGTCACAAGGGGAGCTGTCAAAAGCTCACAGTCCTATTTAATTTGTGTCCAATTTTAGTTTTTTTTTTTCCAACAAAAAGAAAGTAATAAAGATCGTGGGGGAAAAAAACACTCTCCCCTCCCACCCCTTTTTCAAAACACACATTCCATAATTAGAACTAATGTTTTATTCCATTCTAATGAAAGGACATGGACGCCTGACTGAAAGAGATGGGTAATGCATAGCAGGGCCTTGCCAAGGGTTCAGCTTTACCCTCGGGACGCCACTTCCTGCAGGACTGCGGGTACACTCCAACCTTGAGGTTAGGACAGTGTCACTTCGTCCTGTCCTTGGGCTGAGCAAAGTGAAGGCACTGGGCTGTGGTGGCCGTTGCTGCTTGTGGGAGAGGTGGGCCAGCGAGGGAGTACTTGGGTGTCAGACGATGTCGGTAAGGTCTTGCTCAATCCTAGGTCACCCGCTGGCTCCCATCGGGAAGTGAGGAGCTCTAATCAGTTTGGAGAGGCTGGAAAAAAAAATTCAAACTCAAATCTAGTAATTGGCTATCTCCAAAGAAGGTTGTTAGACTGTAGATGTAGGTCCGTCATTGAGTATATGTGCTCAGCCTGCTCAGGGCCTGAGGTTTGATCCTCACTGCTGCAAGGAAACAGAAATTCCCCAGGAAAGGGGGGAACGACTTGGTGTCCTTAGAGGTTCTAAGCTGCATTGATCACCACCTACCACAAGGAGAAGCTTCTCTAGTGTGTACTGAGAGATGAGTTAATCTGTGCCTATGACAACAAATCGTGAGGCGTTGGCTTAATACTATGTCAGTTTAACGGAATGATAGCAGTAGGTTATCTCCTCTGGCCTTTGACCTGTCCAGCACAGGTCTTGACCCCACAACGATTGCAGGAATGAATTCTATGCTGGGGGTCAGGGCTCTAATCCACCCAGAAAGTGGTTTGTTACGTCCATGATATTATTGCTGTTATTGCACCAGTGCGAATGTCTTGTCAGATCTGATGTTATTGTATTTCTCAACTTTATTAACGCAGAGACCACTGCTGGCCGAAATACAGAGACCAAGAGACTGAAAAAGCCCATTCGTAAACCAGACATCTGCATCAATTCTCTCCTCCAAGGCTCAGGCTTCATTTGGGGAAGAGGGGCTAGAAGGATTGTAACATCCGAAGTGGCTTATAAATGCAAGGGGACAGACAGTGTCCTGTAGATGTAACAGGACAGCCACACATTTTATTACTGTGACAGCATGCAAAATCCCCATACAAGCTCAAAGCAGATAAAGATCTCAACGTGGAGAGGGGACGTGGACATCAAATCCCTTCTCTGTCTGAGGAGCTGTTGACAATTGATGGCTTCTGGGAAATAGTTTTCCTTAAGAATGTGGCTTTTGTTAAACTGATCACCTACGACAGGAAGGCCACACGTCCACGGATGTACGAACGGCACAAAAGGGACCTGGGGGGTGAAAAGCAGAGGACACAAACTGGGCTGGGTAGGGAAAGGATGTGCATGTCTGGGCGGGCTGGGAGGAGGGGTAAACATAATCGAAACCGTTTAATGAAATTCCTAGATAACTGATTTTAAAGACCGAGGTGTAAGGCTCGGTGTGCTAAAGTACGCTTTCTCTCGCTCTCCAATCTTGGTATACTGCAATTTGGGGGACTTTTCAGCAGAAAGATTGTCCATGCAGAGCTAGCAAATTCCTAAACAATACAGTTAACCCTCTAATATCCCCCGCCGCCGCTTTGATATACAACCAGATCCAGAACCCCACCCCTAATCAGAGTCTCTGGTAAAGCCTCACACAGCAAACCGATACTCCCACGCCCCAAGCCCCAAGTCACCCCAAGACTGGACCCCAACAGTCCTAAGGCCAGAGTGAATTAGACTATCAAATCCTTACAAGTGACTCAGCACACCTGTCATACCTGATCAAACCCACCCCTGATAAATCCCATTGGAGGTGGAGAACAATTCTCTCTCTTCCTTTTGCTGCCTTGACCAACGCAGTCCTCTGCTCACCGGGCCTCGCACACTGTGCTCTGCCTCCTGCACATAGGCAGCTTCGAGTATAGCTTTCTTCCTACTGTGTGGTAGGTGCTCATTCTGTCCTGCACTGGCACAAACCTCAGCACACACTTAACACACAGAGCTATGGACCACCAGAATCTGGCTGGTAGCTCCCCCAGGCAGTGAGAACGGAGAAGGAGGGGGTCAGTCGAACTTTGAGCCATGCTATAGAAATGATGTGAAGCAACTGGGAATCCACATCTGCTCTCGGTGGCCTGTGTACTCAAATCAACTAAAAAGGGGCTGGTTCAGAGGGTAGAGGCACCTGCATGTGGGCCTGGTCCTGAGCTTGATCCTTGAGTCCCACACGGTGACAAAAGATGACTGGCCTCTGAGAGTTGTCCTCTGACCTCCACACACGAGCACTGGCATGCCTGTATGGATATGCATGTGTGTGCCCATGCACACACGCACACAAACTAAATCGAATCAATCAATCAGTCAGTCAATCAATCAATCAATCAATTATCAATACGGAAACCTAAAGTGTACCTGGATGCTCTGGATAGACCATCAGTAAAAGTCATCTTGAAGTTGAATCCCCATGTGCCATGGGAACTTTCTTGCAAACAGGGTAATCTGTTAAGGATTTGCTGTTACAATGAACTAACAAACCAGTGGGCCAATGGGTTGTCATGAGGGCAGGCCCGTAATCAAAGCTGCTCTGGTCTGCTGGTGTCTGCAACCTCTAGCAGAGTCGATGACCTGCTTCAGCCCTTCAGCAAGAGGCCTGTCCCCAGGCTCGGCCGCTTAACCCTGGGCCTCTCAGAGTTCATGGTCTGAATAAAACCTTCTTTTTCATAAAACCACCAGCCTGTGGTATTTAAGCACCACAGCAGAAAGTAGAGCAAAGGCATTGTGGGTGGCAGAATAGCGAGGAACAAATCAAGATGACTATTTCCTCTTCCTGATATAGCAACTTCAATTCTGGAAACTTATCTTTAGGAAATAGCTAGATATGTCAAATCTCTCTGAGAGTATTTTCATGTTGCCCATAAGTTAAAAAATTTTTAAAAAAATCACTTTAAAGAGGCAGTGTAAGAATTGTTAATTATATAATGACACAATCATACTCTGTACTACCCAGCCGTCACCCGGCACGGTGTTTTATGCCACGCGAAGCAATAATACAAATTTCAAAAGTCAGTTAATGAGACTGTGCTATTTTACCATTCCCTTTCAGAAAATGCACATAGACATTCATGCAGAGATTACAATTAGGAGTTACAGTTGAGGCCTGTCACTACAGTTGGCTCATGCTTGCGTTTATTTTTCTGCATTTCCCGAGTGATGTATGATAAGCATTATACTAATGCCATGCAGTTTTCAGGCTGGGTTCTCCCTTGCAAAGGATTGGGAAACCTTGAGGACCCCGAGATCTTCTGTGCAAGTGATGTGTGAAGTTAGATCAAAGCCCATTCCCCAAAGATCAGAGATTTCTACATGAGGACTTGTTTAGGCCAAAGGTCACCAAGGAGCTTTCCAGGCTCAACAAGCAATGGCTGGGGAGAATCCCAACCCTTGACAAGGCCAAGAGCACACACTCGGTGGAGACTAGAGACTCACTCAGCAATGGGAGTGTGATAAGGTGAGAACTGGGACTCGGGACACGTGCTGTGCTTCCAATAGAAAATTCATAATTAGCAACAGCAGGATTGCAAAGCGAAGCCAGGGGAGAAATAAGAGGCAGGGGAGACATCGTCTACCAGCAAAAAGACAACAATCACACGGCGGAATGAGACAGTCAGCCCAGTGGTAACCAAGTGTGAGAGTACTCACACTATATATATCCTTCTGAAGACTCAGTGCAAGAACTAAACTGCGATGGTATTTGAAAGGAGTAAACACAAAGAAATAAAGACGCAAGAAGGGAGAGCAGCATTGATTCCCTCCCAAATCTCTTTCATTAAGAAAGCATCAAGAAGAAGTTTCAGGACAAGAAAAAATGATACCGGGCCTTTTCAATTCTTCAGGGATATACCAAGACTCAGCAGCAAGGGCCTAGAAAGCCAGGGGCACGTGAAAGGAATGCCCCATATCACCCATTGCACATAACTGAAATTGCACAGACTTTTGTAATTACAGGGAGTTACTGTTAAAATGCAGGTACTCCAAAATCTGAGTCAGCGACAGTCCACAAGGCAGCTGCTTTCTGACACAGACCTGTGACAATTTCATAATGTGGGCTCAGAAAGCTCATTAGGCTGCACGCATGGGGCCGCTGGAGCACCCAAGGACTTCCTGCGGTTTGTGAAAATGCAATTAGGCAAACCACAGGCATCTGTGAATACGGCAGTTTTGCTCCAGATGGGCATAACCTCAGGGTACCCCAGAGCTTTCCCAAGGACAGTTTCTCTCAATGTCAGTGACTTGAACACACACCTGAGACGGTCTTTTTGAGTAGATTCAACTGATCGTGGTTGCTAGATTCGATTGGACTTCTCTGAGTGCCACCGGCTATGGATGGAAAGACCAGAGTGTCTTTGTCCTTCATCCTATAAAATGGTCCCAATCACTAACCTTTGTACAGCTTTTCTAGATATCATGTTGGCCTAGGAAGATTTGCCTGCAGGATTGTCTCTAGACACTAGGCATGCAATACCACTGGATCCCAGAGGAACTGTCCTCACCGCTTCACTCTGTATAGACAAAAGCTTCTCCCCGGGAGCTGAGTGACTCTACTGATGGGTGACCTAACCTACAAGGCCATGACTCGGTTGACAATGGACAGAAAAACAGAACACATAGATACACTGTCTGATCATTAATTCTCTAGGGGGAAGGTCTTAGTTGCGGGACCCTCTGGACTGAGCTAAGATGGGAGATGGCACAGGCTCTAGAATCAACAGGTTGAAGCTTGACACATTGTAGGTGATGTCCTGCCTCACTCTTTCATGGTACTTGCCAAGCTCAGCTTCTCTGGGCCTCAGTAGCCCATGCTTAGTGGGGGAGAATTGTCTTCCTAATGAAGGCCTGTGGGTACTAAGTGGAATACGGCAATGCATTCTGGGAGAGCATCTGTCAGTGTGTTCTTCACATTCATCCAGCGCTTTATTTGATCTTCTGCTACTGAGGCCTCTTAACCCCGTGGACTTGGAATCAGAGGAAAACAATATGTTGAATATCTACCGTTTGATGAAAAGGCAGAAGAAAACAAAATCCTCACTGAGGGAACGGCAGGAAACATTTTCCTCAAGAAGGGAGGCTTCTTATGGTCTCAGAGAACAATGCCCCCACCGCCCTTCCTTCCAGACTGTCCAGAGGTACCCTGCCCTGGGGAAAGGTGAGGTGTCCCCTGTAGGGCATCTGGAGGGGTTAGATGAGGTAATAAATAGGGGCTTTCTGAAGGAGAGCTTGCTAACTACCCTTGACTGCCAAGGCCAAACACCAGCTATGCTTAACCTAAAGATTAGATGGATGTGTCATAAGGGTATCAAGAAACATGGGCACAAAAAGGGTTGAGTAGTCAGACACTGGGTAGCAAGACTGTCAGCCAAGGCCCTACTACCTGGTCAGGGTGTCTCTGCTATGGGTAAATACCTGGATGGGTAAATTAGCATCATGCCTTCAGGGGAGGCTGGGGTTGTCTCCTGCAATGCTAGATTGATTATGTTTGTGGAAGAGTCCTAAGAAGATGGATACTGTCTGGATTGCTCATGTGTCAAGCACCGAGGTACCCGCATCTAGCCAGGGGTGCACGTCAGGTATGAATTCTGCCACCTCCCCAGGGCCCATGTTGCCAGGGAGGAAGAAGTCCCTATGGAAAACGAAAACTAGAACTACCCTAATGAGTGACTACAACTGTTGGGGACTTTGCTCTCCCCACAGCTCTGAGGGTAGCCAGGACACCATAAGGATTCTAGGACAAGACTTGCTCCTGGAAGTGACCAGGGACCCAGGGACCTTCTTATGGCAGCCAGATGAGGTTCGTGTGAGATGGCACCAGGGTAGAAGGACCAGGCACTGTCACCTGAGCCTTGATGGGCTATAGGGGGCTTTCTGGGCACTGTTGGGGCAGGGAAAGATCTATAAAAAGATTGGGGTCTGAGGAACCCTGTGATCAGGCGGGAGAGGCACCACAGGGCTGGAATGGCACTTAGGGCCTGCCAGCCCTGAGGAAGGCCATGACCAGGCACGGATCTCCCTCCAGGCTCCAAGCTGCTGAAGAAACTGCGGGACGAGAGGGGATGGAAGGCCTTTGCTCTCCCACTATTAGTCAACAGGACTTGAAGGGCCTAAGGGTGGCCGTTTTCTGTTGTTGAGTAGAGTGGGGGATGGGATGAGGGTTGAGTTACAGCAGAGAGATGAAATGTTCAAAGTGATGGGAGTGAAAAACAGACAGAAGGGAGTGACCCAGACGCAGAAAGACAAATGCCATATGTTCCCTCTCATATGTGAATCCCAAGTTTGAATTTTTAGATTTTTGCATTTAAACTGGCGTATCTGTAGAGGCCAGGAAGAAGAAGAAGAAAAAAAGAAAGTGAAAAAAGCGAGGCTGGGGGAGGGACTAAGGAGGGGGGGATACGGAAAGCACAGGACAGACACCCAGAAGTGGTGGGGACACTAGGTGAAAGTTTATATGGGCAGGGAAGGTTAGCAAAGGCTAGAGATGCATGCAAAAGCCACACACACAGCTACTACTTTGTAAACAGGGTATAGAGGAATCAGGATGAAAGCCAGTTGGGAACCGTCCTGGCTGGCTGCTGTTTATAGCCATGGGATATGCGATGCAGCCCGTTCAGGGATGAGCTCCTCAACAGGTCCAGTCAGCTCTAAACAGCACACACTACTGCCTGCCAGACAGCACATACCCACTGGTGTAACAATGACAACACCGTCTCCAAAAGATCAACTTTGTCTTTGCTTGTTTATAAGATGTACCTAGATTTTTATTATATGTGTATGAGTATTTTGCCTGCACCGATATATGTGAAACACATACATGTCTCGTGCCAAATGAGGTCAGAAGGCTTCTAACCTCGTTTGGCATTGGATGCCTTGGAGCCTGAACTACATGTATTTTTGAGACACATGTGAGTACTTAGAATCCAACCTGTGACATGTTACTGGGGAAAAGGATTTCTAATTTTGTTTCCACAGAGAATGAAAAGCTGTGGATCCCTTCCAGACTAATGTGGTTTGGTCGAGCAAGACCCCCCTGAAGCAACGTCAATGGGACAATGCAGCCTTTCAGACCACTACAGCCAGGATATCTGCGTCTTCTTAGGATCCCCATGACAGCGCCCCCTACCAGCAGGAAGCAGTTTGGAAAGAATGACGCCCAAATTCCCAAATATTGTTTATAAATGTTTGCTTTCATTAAAAAAAAGGCATGTATAATTATGTCCAACATAAAATAAATAAATGTTTAAAAAAAAAAAGAGTCCAACCTGTGCCTTCTACAAGCCCATCAAGAGCGTTTAACCAGTGAGCCAGCTCTCCAGCCTAATAAAATCCACTTTTATGTGTTATTGTACATATGATGTGTGTGGGGTGTGTGATTGCAAAAACATATATGTGGAGGCCAGAGGACAGATATGTGGGTTTGGTCCTCTTTCCACCTTTATTGGAGTTCCTAGAATCAAACTAACAGGACCAGGCTTGCACAGTAAGTGCCTTTACATGCCAAGCTATTTCTCTGGCCCTGGGAAAATGCTTTGTGATTGGGTTGGAGGCCCATTACATGGGAGGGGCACATAGCTGGTACTATAAACCTTGTGGAATCATATGGATGCCGAGACAAGGGCACACTGGGAACATACCTCTATTGTTTCCCTAAATGGGCACGTCGAGCTCTCGACTAATTATTTACATTGATCCCAGTAGACTGGGGCTGTCCCCCCCACCCCGGTCTGGGGCAGCACGGTTGGTTCCTGTGGCTGAGGGGACTCATATCTGATCAAAGTTCAGGGAATTAGTGACTGTTAAACACTCAGTGTAAACTGGAAATCTGTGTCGCTACCCAAAGGGCCCAGGGACCATTGCAGAAGAGGAGGTAGACCTATCAGAAGATCTGGGAGATGAGGGAAGAAGAGATGACACGTCTGTTGTAATCAGGTGCACGCAGCAGCTGTGGACGCCTGTACAAGGGGGAACCTTTCCATGTTCCGACACGGAAAGAGATAGATGGTGCTCTCCAGGCCACACCCCTCCTGGCCTTTTCTAACTGGCAGATGACCCTCCTGAGAACAGAAAGGGGTCTGCTGGGACAGAGACCTGAGCCGTCCGTGATGCTCTGGTGAACACTGGGACTGGTGGCAGTGGAGAGCCTACCGTGTTGACATTCTTACGAGAAGAGTCTTGGGGTCCCAATATGCAGCGAAGGGGGTGACCAAGATCCCAGTGCCCACTGGGCATTCTGCGTTTAGAGGCTGCAGAACTCACTCAGGCAGCTCTGGCCTGACAAAGGGAACCAGGAACACTTTTCCCGAGCCATCCCTGCCCTCAGAAATGCATATCATTTCAGGGAGATCCTACCCTGCAGAGAAGGTGACCCCAGAGAGGGTAGGTGGGGGCTCTACAGACACGCTGTGGTGGGAGTCCAGGCGGTGTGCTGGAAGCGGTCCAGATACCAACAGACATATGCTGTGGAAAGGGAAAGGCAGATGGGAAGAAACTTCAGGTCTGAAATGATGGCAGGAAAAACACAACCCTGCAAACTGCTTAAGTTGACATTATGACAGTTCTTCCTCCTGGGCTTTGTTTCCCGGTCTACACTGGTCACGCCATGTCCTTTCGTCACCGTCTGCAATCACCCCCTTAAGGCCCTCTCCCATCGGTTGCTTGAATTTTCTAGGGTTGGAAAGCTTGGAACGGCATCTCATCACCGCTTTTCCTGGGCCACTCTTGGCCAACATTCAGGTACCTCTTACAATCTCACTGGTTTACAAGGATAACGGTTTACAGCACCATTGCCTTCCCTGTAACAGATGTGTCCTATGAGACAGTAACAGATGCTTCAGGCAGTACTGAAGTCCACATACACTTTATTTTCTCTACACAAACATTCCCATCATAAAGTTAAGCTGTACAGTAAGAGATTAAAAATACTAATGAATTGCAATTAATATAGTAATATAACCAAAAGTTATGTGAATTTAGCCTCATCTCCTCTCAACATATGATATTGTAAATTTTGACAACCTGGGCATGTGTTTTCTTGATCGAGTCACTAACTTTCAGCTTTCTCTTAAAGGAAGGTAATTTATAGGTCTCTATTCAGCATATCCAAATTTCAGGCTACCCCGCCCTCTGGGGACACTATTAAGTAAAATTATGATTTCTCGTTCATATGCACAGTGATGCCTGCCATGGTAGCTGACCTGAAAACCAGCACCATTACCACCAAGCAACCAAGGGGAGGGTACCCTATGTAGCATGGATACTGGGGTCAAAGGTAAGTGTCACTGCCTTGATGGGACAGATCAAGACAGCCTGAGGTTCTATTATGCTACTCAGAACAATGTGTGGCTGCAGCCTGTGGGTTGGTTATCCCTGGAACTTACTTTTTAAAAGTGTAGGTAAAGGGACATGCAGAAAGTCAAATATGATATAAGAGAAGACTCATGTTTTCCTTACTCATCAGCTGTGGCTTTTCTTAATGCCCTCCTATCGCTGGGACCCAGGCAGAGGATTAGCTTGAAAGGGGAAAAAAACTCTTTTGAGCAAATAATACACTTGTTTCGCTCTGTTTTCCTTTGGGGACTGAGGGAGGCTCTGACCTGAGTGAGGCAGAGGCTCATCTTGCTGCTGAAATCATCCCAACGGTGTTCACAGGTTGCTAGCGGGCTACCTGGCTAACCTGTCTTCGAGTTCAGAACCAACTACTCTCTTTCTTTGATTTGTGCGTGCGTGCGTGCATGCGTGTGTGTGTGTGTGTGTGTGTGTGTGTGTGTGTGTGTGTGTGTCTGTGTGTGTGTGTGTGTGTTGGGGGCTACATGCATGTCCCTGTGGAGACACAATCTTGACTGTTATCCTCAGACACTACCCAGACCTCTTCTTTGTGTGTTGCCTTGGGGGGCTCCTCTCTTTTTGAAACAAGGTCTTTTACAGGCTTGGACCCCATCAAGCAGGGCAGGCTGCCTGCCAGAGAGGCCCAGGCATCCACCTGTTTCCGTTTACCCGACATTGAGGTCACAAGAGTGCGTTGCCATGCCCAGCTCTAAAAAATATGCGTGCTGGGGGACTCAATCCACATCTTCATGCTTCTTAGGCAAACCCATTACCAACTAAGCCATCTCCCTGCCTCAGACGTCTTTATAATTGTTCAGTTTGCGGGCATCTGCTCTGCTCTCCTGGAAGCTACCCTCAGGAGTGGAGTAGGGCCCTCGTGCCGAACCTCACAGACGTAAGTGCTCCTGTCTTGTTCCCCTTGAAACTTCCCACCCTGCCTCTTTTTCCTTTGGTTAGAAACCCTCTTGTGTCTTCCTGTCTCTTCATGTGCCCTTGACCCTAAAATTAAATATGTCCTAGCCTTTGAAGCTCTCAAAAGCCCCACTTGTCTCAAAAGGCAGAGGGCATGCAGAAGACATCAACAGTTTCCAGGGTCGGTCATAAATGTCAAAGCCATCTGAGCTTTTAGCCAGCATCCTTGTTCCTGTGTATCTGCCGGTCCCCAGAGCAATGGGTGTCACTGAGTTAATGGGTGGAGGGTAAATACCACAAACGACAACCTCGGGCTTGGAGAGAAGGCTTTCTCCTTGCTCTATCTTGCCACCCTCTGAAACTTCCCTCAAGTTCCAGAACTAGCAGAAGAGAAATAAAACAGAGGAAACAACGTTCTGGCACCCTCAGCTATCCCCAGATGACAGCTCTCCCATCCCCCAGCTCCTCACGGCTGACCCACAGGGGCAATGGCAAGTCAAGCCCCGCTGCCCCCGAGACAGGCCTTCTCTGCATCAGGACCAACAGTGACGTCCTCCACATTCTGCCCTGGACAGACAAGGCTGACTGAAGCGAACCGCACAAAGTAATTTCACCGACAGTGTTGTTTTGGTGTTTTGTTTTGTTTTGTTTTTTTGCCCCCCCCCACCGTGGGTTTCCCAGCCTTCTCTGAGCCAAGCTCACCTGCTGTCACTCCCTTCTGCCATGTTTCTTCACCCCCATCAGCTGACAGGCCTCTACAACCTGAGTGATTTCTAGAGACCCCTGCCCACTCTTCCTCAAACCCTTGGGAGGGGACATTTTCTTTTTTCAGTCCTAAAGCAATGCAACCAAAACAAATTCACTTAGAAAGGAAGAAGAGAAGGAGAGGAGAGGGGGAAGGAAGGGAGGAAGAGGGAGGGAGGGAGGAGGGACGGAGTGAACTAAGGAGGGAGGGAAGGAGGGAGGGAGAAGGGAGAGAGGAGGAAGGGGAGAGCGGAAGGTGGAAGAGGGAGGATAGAGGGATAGTCTGAGGGAGAGGGGGAAGGGAGGGAGGGAGGGAAGGAAGGAGAGAGGAGGGAGGGGGAAAGATGAGCTGTGCAGGTGACCTTTGGGGCTGAGCATAACCTTTATGTCTTCATGGGCTGCAAGCAGCAACTACATGGGAATGACAGCACACAGAACCAGAAGATGACAACAAAATCAGGACCAGTGCTAGAGCCTCGTGTGCCTTTTCAAACTCTGAAGCTAAAATTGCATGCCACTGCATCCAACCCCTGCCCCCAAGGCCTCAGGAGGAGTCACCGATTACCTCTATTGCGAGTGATGGCTATCTGCATGCTTAGCAGCCAGCAGCAGTGTTGTATAAACTGCAACCCAGCTCTGGCACCTACCCCAGCTCTACCCAGCTCTACCCCAGCTCTACCCCAGCTCTGGCACCTACCCCAGCTCCAACCCAGCTCTACCCCAGCTCTACCCCAGCTCTACCCCAGCTCTACCCAGCTCTACCCCAGCTCTACCCCAGCTCTACCCCGGCTCTACCCCAGCTCTACCCAGCTCTACCCCAGCTCTACCCCAGCTCTACCCCAGCTCTACCCAGCTCTACCCCAGCTCTACCCCAGCTCTACCCCAGCTCTACCCCAGCTCTACCCCAGCTCTAACCCAGCTCTACCCCAGCTCTACCCAGCTCTACCCCAGCTCTACCCCAGCTCTACCCCAGCTCTACCCCAGCTCTACCCAGCTCTACCCCAGCTCTACCCAGCTCTGTACCCCAGCTCTACCCCAGCTCTGCCCCAGCTCTACCCAGCTCTACCCAGCTCTACAGCCACCTCACAGAGTCACGGGGGTCTTTTTTTATGCCACTCACTTCTAATTCCTTGTAGACTTGTGCCAGAGTCTGTTTTACTGTACTCAAACAGCATCGTTTTTGTCCACTGAGCCTAATGAAGCCTTGGAACTAGCAAAAAAAAAAAAATAGTTGGCCACTGTTCGCTCACTTTATTTCATTTTAGAGTGGCATCTTTTGGGGATACAGAGTGCTTTTGAGTGGGCCTGCTGTACTGGACTGTACGGAGGAAATTAATGTCAAGTGTGACAGCCAGTCTCTGGACCATTTTGGTTTTTAATATTCTACAAGTGTAATCATTTCTCAAGATTCTATTCATAAAGAAGGTTTTGGAGTGCTGGTGCCCTTGTCATTTTTATAGGCTAATGGATACTTCTCGGTTTAATAACATCTTGCATCTGAACCGGCTTTGGTAATCCCTGAAGTGGCATTCCTCCACTCCACAGCACCTCAGCCGCTCCAGTGGCGTCCCCGTGAAGCAGACAGAGAGCTGCCTCAGGGTACAGCCACACAGGGGTCCAACAAAGCTGAGCCAATCCAGAGCTAATGTGTAGGGAGAGCCCCAAAGGAGCTGGGCCACCAGAGGGGTAAACTATTTACCTCCTCGCACGTGGGCTACCAGGCTGTGAGAAAGGGAACAACACTGTGAAAACAACACCAAAATGTGGGCTCCTGTGCGCCTCCGCGGTCTGGTCAACTGAGGACACAAAAAGGCCACTCATCATTTGCGACATGAGCTCACGTCCACTGTGGTGTCACCTGTACCATGGCGTTCATCGCCGAGAGGGGACACAGTCTTGATGTCACATGGTTGTGACAGAGCTGAAGGTTGCCACTGGCTTCTACTGGGCATAGGGTAGCCACACTGCTAAATGTTGCAACACCCAGAGCATGGCTATGCAATGAAGACTTTTCCAGCCCCGTGACACATCTGGGCTCGCAGACGAACCAACTGGCCACAAGGATACAGGATGTCCTCTCAAATTATCACGTGGTTAGCTAGGGGAAATATACACCTTCCTGTGGCAGGAGTTTACGAATGCCAGGAGAACCTCCATGTGCTTCAGTTTCAGAGTGGCCATGACCCTTGCTGTATCAAATCGTGTTCAAACTACTGTTCTCGCTAGAGTCTGAGTGGAGGCTGGTGGGTTTCCGACTGTGACCCCCTTCTGTGACCTGTGTATATCTTGAGTGTGTCCCCCAGAGGTCCGTGTGCTGGGAGTATGGTTGCTCTTCTACCCAGAACTGTAAGAGGGGCCTATGACCCCAGGGCAGCCAGCGGAGCTATGATAGGAATGTTAAGAGATGAAGCCTAGCAGGAGGTAACAAGACTAGATATGCCCTTGCTCTGTCAGGCCATGTGGTGGGTCACTCTTGCATGACATCGAGGTGCCAGCAGTCATTAGGTGACATGGTTAAGGGGGCTATGATGCAATGGCCTTTGAACTTCAACCTTGCAAGTTGTGAGGTAAATAAACTTACTTTATAATTGTCCAGTTCCAGATTCACCCTTATACTAACATAAAGTGGTCCAATGAAACCACCGACCACGTGACAGAAATAAACTATGTTAAGACAATGGAAGTCTGCAGAAAACGTGCTTCCTTCCTGTGCTTGATAAGACCCTGTGAAGTCCGCTGATGTTGCCTCACTGGAAATGATGTCATTCCTGCTCACTGGAGGGGAAGAGGCAATGGCTTTGTTGAGCTTTGTTCAGATCCCACACATCAGTGCATACTCTAACCCCAGTCTGCAGAGACGGGTGGATCCCTACGAACTGGCAATACCCAGGTTCAGTGATCTCTCCACACCGAGGTAGAGAGATCGAGGAAAAGGCTCGATGGATCTGACTCCCAGCATGCATGTGTGTACATGCCTGCACGCATGTGCTTGCTCATACATGGACATGTGCACGCGTGTGCTCACACACATGCATATGGGTGCTCACATGTGTACATGTGTGCTTGCATACATGCACATTTGTGCTCATACATGCTCATGTGCACGCATGTGCTTGCACACGTGTATGCATGGTCACAGGTGCTCACAGGGGCACACGTGTGCATGCACACACGCACACTTAAAAGAGGCATTGAAATGCATTCATATATCCTGACTAAACATCTAGCAGGATGCCAGCCAGCGTGTGGAAGCTTCAGTCTGCTTGGAGCAATGAGGTGTCCTTTGTCTGATGAAGCTGACGAAGCCTGGTTCTGGGACTGGTTCACACTGACTACCTTTGTACATGAAAGAGTGTACGTTCTCTGCAGTACACAGACACCTACATCTTGATTAGCATGCCAAGTGTTTCTTTGTCCCTATACTCACAAAGCCTTGTTTTATAAAATCTTGAGTCAGCTCTAGCCCTTTTCTGGATTAACTTTCTAAATTCCTCTCCTAGATTCGTCTCACAGTTATGGGGAAGATAGAAGAGCACAGTGCTTGCCAACTTCCAGACAGAACACTCTGTCTAAACGGCTATAGGCTGTTAAATCGCAATGTATTTCTCTTCTCTCCTCTCTATGCATTGAACATGTCCAAAATATAAATAGCTACTGCTAGAGTTATTGCCCAGTCCACACTGCTTCCAATGGGGCATGACTTCTGTGGGTAAAAATAATCCCCTTCTCTCTGTCTATATCTGGCCATTGCCCACAAGAGCCCTGAGGTAGACTATAATCCTAACGTCCAGAGTTAGACTGGATTACTTTACTACAAGCCCAAGCCTCACTTGCCAAACATAAGAGAAGTTTGCTGCAAATGAGACAGTTAGAGGACCATCTCCAGGGGAAGGCTATCCTTTAGAAAAATAAGAAAGCTAACCGACCCTTCCTAGGAAAACATAAAAGGGAGAGCACTGGTTAGACACAGCATGCATCACCTGAGGTCCACACCGTCCGCTCCTATTACCGCCTAAAGCAATCACACTGTTTCATAGCCACTCTGCTGCCTAGATGGTCTCATTTCTGCTTCTAATTCGAGTACCCTTATTGCCAAGACTACTGACAGCTTTCCCTGGCTCAGGGGGAGCAGTCCAAGGAGCAGGGCCATCCCCATGTCTTAAAGTGAGGTCTTCAGGCCCCAAGTTAATTTATTAGATCCTCCGAAGAGTGGTGCGTGAACCGTGGTGTCCTGTAGCACACGCCGACGAAATCACTTTCTCCAGATGTTTCCGTGCAGCTTCCGTCGCGTGGAAAATAAGATTCACCGGGACACAGTACAGGTCGAATGATGCTTATTCGGGGAGAAATCACTTACACCTGAAACAGATGACCTCCCTGGCTCTAAGGACGCCACCCCGACGCTCTCTGCAACCCAACCAGGAAGCAAGAGTGCGAGCTGGGGTCCTGGACCCCAGACCTAGCCTCTCCACAGGTCACGTCTGCACCCGTGCCCACTCCCCAATGGGCGTGGTCAGCACAACAGGTGCAGGCAGGGCGGACATCTCAGTACAAGCATCTCTCTTCAGAGCCAAACTTGTTCAAAGACCAACACATCTCCATTACCGCACATTGGTGATCTGAGTTAGGGAAGGGGCTCCCTCGGTTTGGGAAATGGGCTGGGTGACTTCAGTTAGGTTGACCAGCTCGAGCTTTGAAGCAGGTGGTTCATGATGGCAGACAGAACTGCAAATTTTAAAGGCCGTGTTTGTCGAGTGGTCAGGACTTCTCTACCGGCGGGTCATAACCCCACAGGGGTTTCCTACAAAACATTTGCATCACGATTCATAACAGTAGCAAAATCATAGTTGTGAAGGAGCAAAGAAAATAATTTCACGGTTGGGGGGTCACTGCAACATGCGGACCTGTATCAAAGGGTCACAGCATTAGGAAGGCTGAGGACCACTGGTCTATAGTAAACAATCCAGAAGCAGGGGCGGAGATCAACAGAATACGGTGGGTTGTGTTCCAATGCACACTAAGTGACAAGTGTCCACATAGCAAAAGAGTGAATGGAGGGGGACATGTGACTCAGAATCCACAAGCCTCGCCCAGCAAGATAGCTCAGCAGCAAGGTCACTGACAAGTCTGCAGACCCAGATCTGATGTGCAGGACCCGTGTGACCCTCGTGCACATATCATGGCACATGCATGCACACAGACAAAATTAATTAACTAATCAATCAATCAATCAATCAATTAATGTTATCTTTACTAAAAGAATCTGTATGCCTAGGGTTTGAGTTCTGGGTTTATCTCCTCTGGATGTGGGGTCTGAGGAAAATTGTTTAATGTCTCATCTGCAGCCTGGGACGTGTCCAGGGTTAGTTACTTGAGCTGCTAAAATTGACTTTATATGTAGTAGACCACTCACTTCTGGACCCGAGATAGTGATTCGTTCAACAAATATTTATCGAGGACCAACTAGAGTTTGGAGTGCTGTTCTTAGCATTTGGGGTTCGGCAATGGGCCAACCAGACAAAGATCATATAAAAAAAATTACAAAAGCTCATAGGGTTTGCAGTATATAAGAAGCACTCAGCAAATATGAGCAATTATTAGTGGTCTGCAATACCTTATTGATATTCTTCCGCATCCCAAAGTGAACACGTATCCCAGAAAGCCAGAATCTTGGCTACCCAGCCAGGTGCACTGTTCCAAGTAGGTGAACACTTCCTGAGGCTCAACCTGATTTCATGATGAATCTCAAATTTTAAGCACTTCTTAAAATATAGCTCCACTGGCGGTGAGGAAGCCACTGGCGGTGAGGAAGCCAGGGGACCCACTGAACTGTGCTGGCGTCCTGCATAGGTCCCCAGTAACCCACACAGCCCTTCTCAGGGCTGAGACAATACACGCCTAGCCAGCACCGTGATGCATTCCTAATTCCCAAAGCTCTGTTAGGTACACGAGTTTGGCCTTAGGGTGACACTTGAGCCCATCTGTCCTGATAAGTCATGGCCTATGCCCTTCTCTTCCTGTCTGGAGGTAATGAATGGAGGCAGTGTTGGCACTAGCTTGCCTGACTCCTCCCTGGCTACTGCTGGCTCACCCCACTGTCTGCCTCCACCAATCACAGAACCAAGTCTTGCCAGTTAAAAGGGACCCGATACCCAGCGCAGTGTCTGCCCTCCTCCCACGGGCACTGGGCCCACCAAAGCGGCTGACTTTTCCCTGTGTTCCATCCAGCTCACTGTTGATAATCTCCTTCACATTTAAGATTGCATGCACAGCTATGCTAATTAGCAGAGCCTCATAAGCTCAGGATTTGAAAGAAATCGAACTAATCTAAAATGATAACATGGATGAAGTTACAAATAATAACTCGACTACAAATGCAGGCTATGTTTCACCGACGCTGCTGTCCTGTCTACCTACTACGGGAGCAAGGGCTTAGAATGTGAGCATTTAAACAGCTGTGTTGGGAAGCTGTGTATGCTGTGCAAAGGTACATGGTGCATGTGTGTATCCTCTACAAAAGCTAATGCATTTGTCTAGAACAGCACCTGAAAATATATACACATATTGATATGCATTATGGATTTGGATATGAATGCAACCTATTCATAGTGTAGTTTTTTTTTTAATTTTTAGAGACTGCTCAGTTGTTAAAGGCCCTGGTGGCTCTTCCATGAGGGGAGGTCTGGTTCCCAGCACCCACATGGTAGCTCACAACCATCTGCAACTCGAGTCCCAGGGGATTTGACACTCTTTTCTGACCTCCACACCGCATATATGTGGTACACAAACATGCATGCAGGCAAAATGCCCATACATGAATAAAAACAAAATAAAATTTAACTTATGTTGTTCAGTGCAGTTTTAACGAATTTGTTCTTAGACAGATTTGCATGTGTACACAATGTATGCTGAGCACCCTGAGCCCCACTCCCTACAACCCCTATTCACCCCATCAGCAGTTAACTGTTGAGATTAGGACTAAATAAAGCTTAGAGTTGCTGAACTGAAATAATTTCCAGCACGGTCACTGCTGAAAATTATTTCTATAGTCTAAGTTCCTTACCTTAAAAATATTTTAGTCTGTTTGCAGGTTAGGTCTGTTGAACAGATACTATTTGGAAGTATATTTGTGAGTATTAGCTTACAAAGGATTGGGCTTCATTACAGTGCTTTTCAAATGAAGTTTGTCTTGTTTATTCTCTCTCTCCCCACTTCTCCCCACGGTCTGTCCTGCCCGCCCTCTGCTTTCAACTTTCATAACTTTCATGCCACAGATGACTTCTGCCTCCTCTCTCTACACCGGGTTACCTCTTGCCCTCTCTTAGATGGCCACATGCTCCAGCTCTGTCCTCATAAGCATTATTTATATGCAGATAGACCACCATTTAGGGTTAGCATATGCGGGAGTCTGTCTCAGATTACATCATCTCACACAATAGAAGACAACAATGGTTCTCAACCTGTGGGTCCTGACCGATTTGGGAGAGTGTTCAAATGACCCTCTCTCGGGGATCGCTTAAGACCCTCAGAAATCAGAGACTCACATCACAACTCGTAACAGCTGCAAAATCACACTTACGAATCAGAAACAAAAATAATTTTATGGTTGGGGGCTCCCATAACATGAGGAACTGTATTAAAGGGTCACAGCATTGGGAAGGTGGGAACCACTGCTTTACAATCTAATCTGCTTTTCCTGGAAAATTCCAGAATTTCTCCTTTCTTATAAGCTGCTTAAAGCCCTATTGTGTTTGGTGGGCCACAGGACAACCATACATTCTTGTTCTATTCCCTAATAATTGCGAATACTGCGGCAACAGATAGGGATGTGTGAGCATCTGGATTTAGAGTTTTTAAATTATGTTTAGTCTCTGGGCTGTGAAACACTGGTGTCACTGTAATTCTATCATCTGCTGCCACGCACATAGACACCTCTAGCAGATTTTACCAAACTAATTATACATTAGAAACTTGACTCATTTGAATTATCAGACTATAATCATAAAGAGGAAAGGGGGATAATATAGCAGAGACATACCAGAAGTTTCCAGGTAGTGGAGAGTTAAGTGCTTACAAGTTTCTTATCTCTAGAGTTAGAAACCACAGTGGCATTAGCAGAGAATGTGCACGTCTCTGAGAGAGCTCAGGTGCTTCTGAGGTTGGGATTTCCCTCACTTTAATATCGTTTTTCTGAAGAAAGCAGGAACCATGTAAAGATCTCTGTTGAGGGAATATCCTGCCAATCCCGAAGACCCCAGTTTTGTCCTGGAAGAAGGAAAACAATGAGTTCCCCCGAGCTGCCATCTAAGTGTGCACACACACACACACACACACACACACACACACACACACACCAGTATAAACAATGTGATAAACATCACTCTAGAGTCACATTGAGACAGTGTTCTGAAGAGATTCAAATCCTTCTCTGCTCTGCTTCTACCTGCTAAAGTGAGCCAAAGAAAAGGATGATTTTGTTTCCATTGCTTTCAAAGGCTGCTCTAAACAGAAGTGACCCCGCAGCTGCATTAAAACACCGCAGTCTTTTAAAAATGTAAACCTAACACTTCCTTATGAAAAACAGTATTTTCCAGCAAGAAACAGACATTAATGTTGTTTACCTTTTATGCATTTGCCTCTTAATTCTCAAGGTAAGATAGCGACAGAGTCATTAAAATAAAGGTTTAAAAGGAGCCAGCAACAACAATTGAACTAATGCTTGCAGCAGCCCAACTCGGGTTAATGGATCTTTCCTGCGCGCACTATTGAAAGCTATGAAGCATTTCATTTATAAATCTCCAGCTCTCTCTGTTCATTATGAGTGCTTAGCTCAGCTAGGAACAACCGTGCTCACTGGTGTTTTCATGGTCCTGAGCAGATTATCGGGTGCACGCCCATTTCCTCAGTTTTCTGGAAACACGGAAACCTCCTAACATGCTCCAGGGTCCTCTCCTCCAAACTCCCCGGCACAGTGGCTGCACAGGTGCCATGCTCAGGTGAGGTCACTGCGCAGGTGCCGTGCTCAGGTGAGGTCACTGCACAGGTGCCATGCTCAGGTGAGGTCACTGCATACAGGTGGCATGCTCAGGTGAGGTCACTGCACAGGTGCCATGCTCAGGTGAGGTCACTGCACAGGTGCCATGCTCAGGTGAGGTCACTGCACAGGTGCCATGCTCAGGTGAGGTCACTGCATACAGGTGGCATGCTCAGGTGAGGTCACTGCACAGGTGCCATACTCAGGTGAGGTCACTGCACAGGTACTGTGCTCAGGTGAGGTCACTGCACAGGTGCCATGCTCAGGTGAGGTCACTGCATACAGGTGGCATGCTCAGGTGAGGTCACTGCACAGGTGCCATGCTCAGGTGAGGTCACTGCATACAGGTGCCATGCTCAGGTGAGGTCAATGCACAGGTGGCATGCTCAGGTGAGGTCACTGCACAGGTGCCATGCTCAGGTGAGGTCACTGCATACAGGTGGCATGCTCAGGTGAGGTCACTGCACAGGTGCCATGCTCAGGTGAGGTCACTGCACAGGTACTGTGCTCAGGTGAGGTCACTGCACAGGTGCCATGCTCAGGTGAGGTCACTGCACAGGTGCCATGCTCAGGTGAGGTCACTGCATACAGGTGGCATGCTCAGGTGAGGTCACTGCACAGGTGCCATGCTCAGGTGAGGTCACTGCATACAGGTGGCATGCTCAGGTGAGGTCACTGCACAGGTGCCATGCTCAGGTGAGGTCACTGCACAGGTGCCATGCTCAGGTGAGGTCACTGCACAGGTACTGTGCTCAGGTGAGGTCACTGCACAGGTGCCGTGCTCAGGTGAGGTCACTGCATACAGGTGGCGTGCTCAGGTGAGGTCACTGCACAGGTACTGTGCTCAGGTGAGGTCACTGCACAGGTGCCGTGCTCAGGTGAGGTCACTGCATACAGGTGGCATGCTCAGGTGAGGTCACTGCACAGGTGCCATGCTCAGGTGAGGTCACTGCACAGGTGCCATACTCAGGTGAGGTCACTGCACAGGTGCCATGCTCAGGTGAGGTCACTGCATACAGGTGGCATGCTCAGGTGAGGTCACTGCACAGGTGCGGTGCTCAGGTGAGGTCACTGCATACAGGTGGCCTGCTCAGGTGAGGTCACTGCACAGGTGCCATGCTCAGGTGAGGTCACTGCATACAGGTGGCATGCTCAGGTGAGGTCACTGCGCAGGTGCCGTGCTCAGGTGAGGTCACTGCACAGGTGCCATGCTCAGGTGAGGTCACTGCACAGGTGGCATGCTCAGGTGAGGTCACTGCACAGGTGCCATGCTCAGGTGAGGTCACTGCACAGGTGCCATGCTCAGGTGAGGTCACTGCATACAGGTGGCATGCTCAGGTGAGGTCACTGCACAGGTGCCGTGCTCAGGTGAGGTCACTGCATACAGGTGGCATGCTCAGGTGAGGTCACTGCACAGGTGCCATGCTCAGGTGAGGTCACTGCACAGGTGCCATGCTCAGGTGAGGTCACTGCACAGGTACTGTGCTCAGGTGAGGTCACTGCACAGGTGCCATGCTCAGGTGAGGTCACTGCATACAGGTGGCGTGCTCAGGTGAGGTCACTGCACAGGTACTGTGCTCAGGTGAGGTCACTGCACAGGTGCCGTGCTCAGGTGAGGTCACTGCATACAGGTGGCATGCTCAGGTGAGGTCACTGCACAGGTGCCATGCTCAGGTGAGGTCACTGCACAGGTGCCATACTCAGGTGAGGTCACTGCACAGGTGCCATGCTCAGGTGAGGTCACTGCATACAGGTGGCATGCTCAGGTGAGGTCACTGCACAGGTGCGGTGCTCAGGTGAGGTCACTGCATACAGGTGGCCTGCTCAGGTGAGGTCACTGCACAGGTGCCATGCTCAGGTGAGGTCACTGCATACAGGTGGCATGCTCAGGTGAGGTCACTGCGCAGGTGCCGTGCTCAGGTGAGGTCACTGCACAGGTGCCATGCTCAGGTGAGGTCACTGCACAGGTGGCATGCTCAGGTGAGGTCACTGCACAGGTGCCATGCTCAGGTGAGGTCACTGCACAGGTGCCATGCTCAGGTGAGGTCACTGCATACAGGTGGCATGCTCAGGTGAGGTCACTGCTCAGGTGCCGTGCTCAGGTGAGGTCACTGCACAGGTGGCATGCTCAGGTGAGGTCACTGCATACAGGTGGCATGCTCAGGTGAGGTCACTGCACAGATGCCGTGCTCAGGTGAGGTCACTACATACAGGTGGCATGCTCAGGTGAGGTCACTGCACAGGTGCTGTGCTCAGGTGAGGTCACTACATACAGGTGGCATGCTCAGGTGAGGTCACTGCACAGGTGGCATGCTCAGGTGAGGTCACTGCACAGGTGCCATGCTCAGGTGAGGTCACTGCACAGGTGGCATGCTCAGGTGAGGTCACTGCACAGGTGGCATGCTCAGGTGAGGTCACTGCACAGGTGCCATGCTCAGGTGAGGTCACTGCATACAGGTGGCATGCTCAGGTGAGGTCACTGCACAGATGCCATGCTCAGGTGAGGTCACTACATACAGGTGGCATGCTCAGGTGAGGTCACTGCACAGGTGCTGTGCTCAGGTGAGGTCACTACATACAGGTGGCATGCTCAGGTGAGGTCACTGCACAGGTGGCATGCTCAGGTGAGGTCACTGCACAGGTGCCATGCTCAGGTGAGGTCACTGCATACAGGTGCCGTGCTCATTTGCATCAATCCAAAGTCAGGCAGTGATTTTTGTTTCATGTGTCTGAGAAATGTGTCTCTCTGCCCCGTAGATTTCTGTCCTTAAAGGCTCAGATGGCCACTTGCCTTCAGCTCTGTGTATTTCCCAGCTGGCAGAGACAAGCTCATGAAGACTTTGAACTCCATCCTAACCTTTTGTGGGTAGCACTGCTGTGTGATACACGGCTAGGTCGGTCAAGGTCAACAGTACTGGTGAGTGACGGAAGGCCAGGTCGGTTAAGGTCAACATCGCTCTTTAGACTGTGTCCATCTCTTAACCTCTCACCAGAACAGAAAGAAAGAAGACACTTTTGGCTTCTGAGGAAACCTGTGGGGGACAGGCTGTGTGCCTGGTGCAAGGCAGGTAGACTAATGGAGACGGTGAGTGTGCTAACTGAGTCAGAATGTGTGCAGCTGCACGTTCCAAATAGAGCTAGGGTTTGTTGCTGGCATGTGTGTGTGTGTGTGTGTGTGTGAGAGAGAGTGTGTGTGAGTGTGTGTGTGTGAGAGAGAGTGTGTGTGAGTGTGTGAGTGTGTGTGAGAGTGTGTGTGTGAGTGTGTGAGAGTGTGTGTGAGTGTGTGTGTGAGTGTGTGTGTGTGAGAGAGTGTGTGTGAGTGTGTGTGAGTGTGTGTGAGAGTGTGTGTGAGTGTGTGTGTGAGTGTGTGTGTGAGTGTGTGTGTGAGTGTGTGTGAGTGTGTGTGAGAGTGTGTGTGAGTGTGTGTGAGTGTGTGTGTGCGCGTATGTGAGTATGTGAGTGTGTGTGTGAGTGTGTGTGAGTGTGTGTGTGAATGTGTGTATGTGCGCGTGCGCGCGCGTGTGAGTATGTGAGTGTGTGTGTGAGTGTGTGTGAATGTGTGTGTGAATGTGTGTGTGAGTGTGTGTGAGTGTGTGAGTGTGTATGAGTGTGTGTGCGCGTGTGTGTGTGTGTGAGTGTGTGAGTGTGTGTGTGTGTGAGTGTGTGAGTGTGTGTGTGAGTGTGTGTGAGAGTGTGTGTGAGAGTGTGTGTGAGTGTGTGTGAGAGTGTGTGTGAGTGTGTGTGAGAGTGTGTGTGTGAGTGTGTGTGTGAGTGTGTGAGTGTGTGTGTGAGTGCGTGTGCGTGCGTGTGAGTGCGTGAGTGTGAGTGTGTGTGTGGTGAGTGTGTGTGAGTGTGTGAGTGTGTTAGTGTGTGTGTGTGTGTGTGTACGCACCCATGCACCTGCACACGTGCTTGTGGGTTCTGGGGGTGGAACCCAGGGTCTCATACATGCTACACAAGTGCCCTGCCACTGAACTATATACGTCACCCTCGTTTTAAGTTGATTCAGCACAAGGTCCCAGTGGGTAGCCAAGCTGAAGTCGAAGTTACTCTGGAGCCAGGTAGGGCTTTACCAGTCCAGCCTCCTCCTCTGAAGCGGCTGACATTATAGCCCTGGCCTAACTCAGCAGAACGCCAGCTTGTTAGTGTCTAAGCAGCCCAGGCCTCCATGGCAGGATACACACAATCAAATGCCCCCTTCCCTAAGTAATGCTGTGTGGGGCATCGTCTATGGAAATCGGTGATGATCACATGTGTGAGGAACTGTCTGCCTGGAAGCCACTGAAAGCCTCTAAATGAGCTGTTGTCAATGAAAGTTAGGCCCTAGTAGTTTTAACTGAGTTGTCATAAGAGCACAAAGCCACCTACCTAAGTGAGAGGCGGCACAAAGGATTTGAGTGACAGCACAGCTTACAATACAGGCCTGTAAGAAAGTGGGTGGCACTCCAGACTTGTCCCCTCCCCTCAGAAAAGGGCCAGAAACCCATGTCACAAATGCAAGATCAAAGGCTGAGCTCTCACTTTATGCTAACCGAAGACTCCAGGTCCAGAATTATTTTAAACGCTTACTGTTTTACTTATTTCCTAGTAACTTGATAGCTAGACATATATGAGGCTTGCAATGGTTTCCTTGTCTCTATCAGAGCAGGGAATTCATCCACAGCACTGATCAGCTATTGTAAGCCCACAAATTGATGTCTGTCTTCAGTCTGTCCTCCCTGAGCGACTCCCCTTGGACCCCTGTTTTCAGGGACCCTGATGCCCTTGAAGCTGTCTGCAGGGCCTAGGCTGGATGTGGGAGGCAGAACCAGGGAAGCCAGGGAAGCCTGAGTATCACTCAGGGGGTGATAGGGAGAGCGTCCCTGTGTGTGGACAGTAGCTCTCTGCTGCTGGCGTGCAAAGCTGAAGAACCTGCAGGCTAATTCTCCAGGGAGGTAACTAATGGACAGAATTTCACGCCGCCAACAGGAAGACCTGTTACTCCCTCTGCAAACCTGGTGGGGTCTTTGCAATAACAGAGTAGAGCGCCCTCTGGGGACGACGCAAGGCACACCAGGAGCAGCCCCAAGGTGACCAGGAGCACAGAAAGCTCCCAGGAAGACAGCAGAGCCCTCTCCCCACACGCCCTCCCTCCTCCCTCAGCCCCTCCTGAGCTGCGTGGCTTCACAGGGCTTTTGTCCTCACCCCTTTCTTTTCCTCTCCCTGGAAAGTCCTCTAGTTTATAAGTGCGGCCCCGGGGGAATTAAGGGTGTTGCAATTTAATGATCATGATTAGGACAATATTTTGGAGTTCTGCTTTCCCATGTCATTCATTCCCTCGGGGTTAGTATTGACTCTTGGTGTAAGCACTCCCCCATCATATAATCTTATATTTCCATAAGGTAAATATGAAGAAGCAGGGATACGCCATATGCTTGACAGTGGGCTGGGGACCGGGGAGGCCAGGTGCCCGGCACACCCGTTTTTTTTGTTTTTGTGTTTTTCTGCTAGAGGCTGAGAGGGACAGGGCACTGCTGAGGGGCAAGGGCAGGGCTCTGGAGCAGGCTGCATGGATGTTAACTCAATGCCCCTGCTTCCTGCGGTGGCCTAGCACATGGGTTTGCGACAAGGACTCTGCCCTTGTAGACTAATGTGTAGGGCAATGCCCACCCTTGCACAACCAGCCACAGCTCGTTAGCAGTCAATGACAAAACGGCAGTGGTTGTAACAGGAGAGCTACTGGGTTGACACTTTCAGAAGATGGCGTCTACGTTCGTTGTCGTGTGTACATTATGGCGCCAGAAGCCGTGGGGCTGGCGTGGCTAGGAAACCAGGCTCCCACACACACTCCCAGTCCTCAGAACTTAACACTGGGGGGCATTTTTCATTCCGTGACCCCAAGAAGGAAGGTTGATGGGAATGTTCTTCTGTGTATATATATATATGTATGTATGTATGTATATGTATATGTATATGTATATGTATATGTATATGTATATGTATATGTATATGTATATGTATATGTATGTATATATATATATGTTTCTCTTATTGGTTGATGAATAAAACAGTGATTGGCCATTAGAGGAAGATAGGTAGGGCTAGGAGATAAGGAAAATGCTAGGGAGAGGAGGCAGGGAGAGGCCTCCAGTGTAGAGACCTGGAAGATAGGAAGCCCCGGGCGTTCTCTGGTAAGATAAGGCCATGTAGAAATACATAGCTCAGTAGTTATGGATTAATAATTAAGAGAGAGCTAGCCTTTAAGAAGCCCTAGCCATCAGCCAACGGTTTATTAATTAATGTCTCTGGGTGCTTACTTGGGGATGAAGGGACGCAGAACCTGGCAGGACAGAAGCATTCAGCTACAAAAGGTTTGTTATTTTATTGTGAAAGTATAAAGCCATGGTAGCATCGGGGATTTAAGGTGGGGAGAGCACGAGGCTAAGCATGGGTGAAAGCCTTCTTGGATGAGTAAGCATTGCCCCGGCAGATCTTGTGGTTGACGAAAAGTGTAGAACTAGGGGACAGGCTGGTGAGCCCCGTGCAGTTACAAACTGAGTAAACTAATGGCTGACTCGCAGGTGTGAAATACGTGTGTGGAGGTACAGGCACGCGGGTGGGCTGGTGCTTACACAGAGCTAGGAAAGGGGGATACATCTGTGTATTCCTGTCTCCGCATAGTTTCTTTGGGGCAGAACCTCTAGAACCCGAAGCCTGCGGTTTTAAACGGGGTTGGCAGCCAGTAAGTCCCAGTGATACTCCTGTCTGTGTCCGGCCCCCTCAGTGTTAGAATTACAGGCATCTTCAGGACCATACCCAGCTTTAAGAAGGTGTGGGGACCCGAATTGAACACCCCCTCTTGACTGCTGGGCTACTTCTCCAGGCCTGCCTGCCTTGTTTATGTTTTGTTTGTAGTTTAGTCACAAAAAAAGGAAGGGAGGGAGGGAGGGAGGAGGGAGGGAGGGAGGAAGCCAGGAAGCGAGGAAGCGAGGAAGCAAGGAGGAAGCAAGGAAGCAAGGAAGAAGAAAAAAATCACAACCAATTGAAAGTTTGGAATTTAGGCTTGTTTTGCTTTGAGCTTGCCTTGCAGTGGGAAAACCACAGCAAATGATACTTGGTAGTTGCAAACGAGTCACAGGGACACAGAATGAACCCACAAGGGGAGAACCCAACAGTCACGCTGTAGTGTGTAGCCTGTGCCCAGGGCTCCAGAACTGTCTGAACTCTGTGCGCCATGCTCCTAGTTTCTGCTGAGAAGCAGCCAACACTGCGGATAGTGTCTGGGAGCTTACTTCCTGTCCTGCATGAGGCCAGGTGTATCCTATTTCAAGGCTCTCCTAATCCCCAGGGGGCTCAAAGATACAGTTCAGGTTTCACCCTAGTTAGAAAAGGATTCTGAGTGACAGGGTGACCCGGGAAAGTCCCCAGTGTCATAGGTGTTGGGATTTCGGTAGAGATGGGGCCACCTCCTCTAAGTCACAGGAGGGCTTTGGGTAGAATCACACGGATAAAAGGAAAAGTGTTAAAAATGCAACCGAAAGCCTAAGAAGCCCCAGCATTGATGAGATGCTAATTATATGCTAGCTGAAAACAATTACAAACCTCTCAGAGGGTTTAGAATTGTTAACTCAAATATTTTCACACGTCTTCCTGGACCCGAGGTAGCTTATTTAAATCAAATAAATAACCAACACTGCGAGAACGTGAACACTTACCCCAGTGTGGTTAGATTTCAAAAGCATGCCGGGGTGAGAGGTGGAAGAGGAAGCTACAGAATGCCCTGTGCCTGCTGAACCAGGTTTGAGTCCGATGACTGACTCGGGTGTAAACACTTGGTCCCCAGCTGACAGCACTATTTTGAGAGGCTGTGCCACCTTTAGGAGATGGGACCTAGCTGAGCTGGCAGACGTAGGTCAGGAGGCGCGAGCCTTTGGCGGTTTTCCCCCAGTCCTGGTTCCCCACACTCTGCTCCCTGGTCCCCCATGATGTGAACAGCAATCCAGCCTCGAGCTCCGGCTGCCCCTCCCTGCCTTTACATCTCCAGATCTTTTCTCTCTTCAGCTGTCTCTGTCAAGCATCATGTGACTCAGAGGGGACGGATACGGTATTACTTATCATTTGATCAAGCCTCTGAAGCACAAAGTCATGTCGTGGGTCACGTATGAATAAACGCACGTTTATTAGAGGAGTCCGGAGCCGTAGTTGGTGTTGTGCCCTGAAATGACAGGCCGTGACATGTCAACAGCCTCATGGAATCTGCTCTAGTTCCATCACAGTTGCCTGTGCATGGCCCCATTCCTTGTAGTGACTCAAGATCCTAGCTCTTCTTGTCTCTTGGTCCTTGTTCCATCTCTTCAGGTGGCAACTGGAGGGAAGGCCAGGGCCGAGACGGAATCTGCTCCCTTATCATTATTTGGGCAAAAGAAATGACATTGTAAACCCAGGGTCGTGTGGCAAAAACACAGCCATCTGGCCATACCTGACTGCAGGGAACCTAGCAGTGCCCTGTTACACCCCCAAACAGAGGCCATGGGTGCTGGCCGGCACGTCACCCAGACAGTGCAGCGAGCGTCTGGGTAGCTGCCCTAGACTCAGGAAGAAAGCAGATCTCAGCTCTTGGAAGTTGGAGGGCCTGTAGCCACTAACCAGGGCGCTCTCCGTTTTCTCCGCGTCTGAATGCTCCACGGCTCTGTAAGGAATGGGCGTGCGGGAACAGAGCTTGCTTTGTGCTGCTCCTCACCCTGTCCGTGATCTTCGGCTAAAACGGGGCTGACAAACTAAGGCTCCGCGAGTTCACGACGCTCTTTATTGTGTTGCCGCTTCAGCCATCGGTGAGGAGGAAAGGAAATGACAGAATCTGCAGATGGCCCCCCAAATCTTAAAATATTTATATCTGGCCTGTGGAAAACGCTTGTCTGCCACTTCGCTCAAATAAAAGAAAATGCGGCTTGCTGTCTGAAAACCATATGTCAAAACTCACTAGACGACAGCCACTGAGAACTCACCCATGGATCCTTGAAACCTTCAGGGCTCTGGGGAGAGCCATCACGTAAGTAGGACAGCGGATTGTGACACAGAGGTGAAGCGATTGGTACACGGCCACACGTTATTCAAAACTTAGCAGGCTTAGCCTATGCTTTTTACTAGAGTGGTAGTTTGCTTCTTCATAACTGTGACGATGAACCATGGTCAAACCAGCATGGAGGAGAGGGCAATTCAGCTTGCAGCCTGGTGCCCACTGCCCAGGGCAGGAACTCAAGGAGGAACCTGCAGGCAGGAGCTGAAGCCAGGGAGGGCGCTGGCATGTCCTCAGTGGTTCGCTCAGCCTGCTTTCTTACACAAGCCAGGCCCCTGCCCAGGGGTGGCACCACCCACGCTGGATGGGCACTCCATCCTTTCATCATTAATGGAGAAAATACTCCACGACGCGCCCATAAGCCTATCTGACTCGGGTGCTTTCTCATGCGAGGTCTCCTCTTCCCAGAGAACACTGGCTCGCATCGGGTTCACAGGATAGCTGGCCAGCACAATCTAACTCACTTAGAAGTGTTTTCAGAAGACAAGAGTGCTCTCTGGGTCATGACAATGAACTGATGACGTCACGGTTCATATTCTCTCTCTCTCTCTCTCTCTCTCTCTCTCTCTCCTTGTGTGTGTGTGTGTGTGTGTGTGTGTGTGTGTGTGTGTGTGCGCGCGCGCGCGCGCGCACGCGCAAGTGCGCACACACTCACACACGCATGCACATTACAGGGGTATGGGAGGCCAATACATACCACCTTTTTCTCTGTTTCCTTCTCACTTCCTTTCTCTGCCCCTGTAGAGAACTGAGAATTAACCACATGGGATCTCACACTTGAGGATCAAGCCTAGGACCCTGCACACGGCGCCAGGCAAGTGCCATGTTGAGTTACATTCCTAGCCCTTCTGCTCTGTTTTAGTCCTTACATTGAGGCAGAATTTCACTAAGTTGCCCAGGGTTGGCTTTGAACTTGCTCGTGGCCCAGGCAGGCCGTGAATTTGCAATCTCCCTCCCTAAGCATACCTGGTAGTGGCGATTACAGGCTTGTACCACGGGCCGGCTAACTTTCCATTTTATTTGTACTGACATCTGCATACATCTATGCATGCCTATGTGTGCACAACTGCACCTTTCGATAAATGAGATTTATAAAAGGCAGTAATACTGTCCACAATCTTCACTGCAGGGAAGAGAGCATGGAAGGCCCATGGGAGCAAGGGGTTCCGCCCTGAAGGCCACTGAGAGACAGAGGAGCAATGACAGCCGTAGACAATGTGAGGACCCGGCACAGCTGGGACAGAGAAAGGACACTGGTAGAAAGATTGGTCAAAGTTGTGAAGTTTGTCATTGGCCAGTAAAACCATGCTAATGCTCCTTTCCTAGTTTTGGTAAGGCTGAGAGTAAGCCCAGGAAGGTGGCTCATTAGGGAAATGCTTGCCATCCGAGCTGAGGACCTGCGTGCGAGCTCTAGAATCTAGAAAAAAGGCAGGGCTTGTAATACAGCACGGAAGCCAAAACAGGAGGCTCGGCACTTGCTTGCCAGCCAGCCTAGCTTAATTGGTAAGCTCCAGGTTGAGCAACAGGCCCGTTCTGAAAAGAATAAGATGTGCAGTGGCAGGCAACCCCTGGTGTCCTCCTCTGTCTTCCACACACACCCACACACGTGCACATAGGTGCATCTACACACGGAAGTGGTAATCACGCAAATGCTGTAGAACACTCAGACGAATCGCCCCATGAAGAGTTTGAAATAGAGGCCCTGTGTCAGGCCTGACATTATTCACAACTAAATAAAGGACAAAACTTCCTCTGAAAGACCAATGGGAAATCTGACATCGTGGCCCACGAGCACACAGCGGAGACAGGGGCGTGGCAGCTGGTGCTGCTTTAGTCTCTGGCCTGTGGCCTATAGCCGGGCTCATCACAGCCTTCTACTAGTCCTGGCATTGTCCCACAAGCAGAGACCAGTCTCTGGAGATGACAGGTCATGTGGTCTGTCCCTGAAGTCTGCAGAGGCCTGAGTGCTGCTGGATAAGGGACATCTGAGCTTTACGGGGACCGTACTGTAGTCTGGAAGGCCATCAGACCAGGGCTGGAAAGCATGCACTGGCAAGACCCAGGCATCTGAGAATAGGGACAGCTGAGGACAGTCCTGCACAGGTGGACAGTGGGAGTGGATGTGACGTAGATGGGGACAGAAGAGGTCACCGTTCTCTTTACAAGCTTGGCTTGAGGGTGTAAACGGAGATCTGTCTCCTGCCTGCCAGTTCCTGAATTGCCACTCTAAGGCTTAATGTTCATCATAATTGTTTGACCAATGGCTCAGGCATATTACTGAGTAGCTCTCACAATTACATTAACCCATTCCTATTATTTTTATATTTTACCACACATATCTGCAGCATACAGGACATCCCACATCATGGGAGGGGGGTCTGAAGAACAGGGTGTTAGCTAGAGGGCAGCGAGAGATTGGAAACCCCACCGATCACTGGCTTTCAGACGGGGCACAGGGGGACTTTGCCCACATGCTGCCATGTTTGTCCCAGCTATGGCCACAGAGAATTGGATCTAGATAAGCTCTCAGTGCCTGTGGCAAGGGTCTTGTCACACAAGGGTGGGCAGGGGAAACTGGTGTGGTTCTTCCTTTGGGGTAACTCGAGTTTGAGCGTGACTGTGCAAAAGGCTTCTCAACCCCAGGGGTACCCTTGGGCTGTCACCTGGACGGGACCCTGAGATTGATAGCTGCCCAACAGTGCTGGATGCTGGGTCCTCTCAGGTTTTTACAGGGCCAGGGAACTGAGAAGGCCACTTCCCTCTGCATTGTATTGTGCCAAATCAGGTGACATCAGGTGTGAGGCCTGGCAGGAAAACAAAAACAAAAAACCCAAAAAACAAAGCAAAACAACACCAAAAACAGCGTTACTTGCTGAAGGCGCTCACGCCTAAGAAACGCTCCGTAATCCAGATTTGCTATGAGAGCGTTTCTTCACCTGCAATGGGACCAGCGTCAGACTGAGAATATTAAGCTACAATTATAGCTGAGCACATGAACAGTGCAGACAAGCATTTGTGTGAGCTTTTTGTCTTTATCCCCTGAAATGCAGTGGCAAAACTATTGTGCCCCATGAACCTCATCATAGGCACAACAGGAAACAGAGACTCTTTAAGGCATAAAGATGAGCCCGCACGGGCTCCATGGAAATGTGAGGCCATTTTGCAGAAGGGTCCCAGCACCTGTGGAGGTGTTGTCAGTAGGTATCCCAGAATCCATCTTCCACAGACACCACGAGACAGCTGTTCAATACGGTCAGAAACTGAGGGTTCAAGATGTTTATGTATGGCGTGGAAGAAACCACTGAGCATAGACGGGGCAGTGGGATAAGCAACATGACATGTGTCAAGAAACGAGGAGGACGTCTGGAGACCACAGGAGGTCTCCAGGCTGGAAAGGCACATGCCTGCACCCCGTTTCCCTCAGTATCCAGAAGGCAATTTTATTTTTCATTTCAGACTGATCCCAGTTGCTTTTTCTTAATGAATTCTTCCGTCACCTCAGACCTGGGTTTCCGAGGCATTTTACCAATGACGCTAAGAGGCAGCTGAGAGCATAAGGGTACAGAATTTAGTACTTAATAACACAAAAGCGGGCTCCAACTCAGAGGAGTCCCACCCCCACCGTCATGCCCTGCTTCAGCAGAATTACAAACAATAAATTCCCACGATGTTACCAGGCCATAGTGTCTCAGAGTCTGAGGTTCTAATGAAAGCTCAAAGCGTGGGTGCTGGGAAGCCAGAGTGCACAGAGGGCACTGACTACATTAGGAGAGGCCTGGGCAGGCCCGTAAAGCTATGACTCCACTTATAGATGAGAGGACAAGGCTGGAAGGCGACAGGACACCTCATAGAAACTGGGGGGCAGAGTGTTCCCAGGCGATGCTTTCCCTCCTCACCCCAACACCAAAGACACCGGGGGTGGGGTGCGGTGGGGTGGGGATCGAATGTTCCCTGGTGATGGCTTTCCCTCGATACTCCAACAGCTCAGAGAGCCTTATACATTGAGCCAAATTCTTTAACTCATTTAAAACATGTTTGCATTGTCTGACAGTTTCATGCGTTTAAATAATGAATTTTAGCAGTTTCACCGCACAGGTTCTCATCCCCTGCGGTCTCTCACCGGAAGGCCTCTTCCCAATAGGTCTCCCTCCTACCTCCTCCTCCACATCCTTTTTCTGTGTGCGACCCACTGAGTTTAAAAAGCTTTCCCCCAACCCAGCGTGGGTCGGGGCAAGGGCAACTTTACCAGCTACTACACTACTGAGAGAATGAACACCACACTCAAAAACTTCAGAAAGCGTGCCCCCTGTACCCCGTCTGAAAGCCCCTCCCTGGGACCAGGAAGCTCAGAGCACAGCACTGAGCCCCACAGTGCCCTGATCTTAGACGTTCTCTTGGCTTCGCAAGAGTACAGCCATTTTGCTAGTAGGCACAGCAAGTAAAGGGCATGTTAAGTCCAGGGCTTAGTGTCGGGGTCTCGGGTAGAGTCTCAGGGGTCCTGTCTCACCGAGGGAGGGCAGAGGTCACAGGATTGCTTCACACACAACCGGTCCTGCGTTTGACTACAGGCTGGGCACACAGGTCCCACCATCTCAAGAAAGACATGAGGAGGGCCCTGCCTTTGTATGACAATGGAGCCAGCCATGTCCCCCTCGGACCGTGCCCCGTGTCCAGTTCATTCTGCTGTGTGATTTCTCTAGAGGTCCTGTTGTACCCACCTCCTATCATTATTGACCTGGAGCTTAAAACAGCATTTTCTTTTCCCTGCCAACTTCTTTAAATGCTTTCTCGGTTTGCAGCTGTCCGTTTCTTAGTTAAGTTCCGTTATTGGATGGCACCCATGGGGTGGGGGACTGCTGCGGTGCATGGGAAAGACCTACTTTCTACTGTCTCAGGTTCTCTAATCCAATGAGATGAGTGCACATCAAGTATACTTGGTGCTGTGTCGCCAAATCCCCAATGGCTGTGTCACAAAGGGGAGTGGAGTGAAGTGTGCACGGCTGCCGAGCAGCTGGTCCGCCAGACTGCTGGGATGAAGTCTAACAAATTGTTTTCAGGGCAGGAAAATGTATTCTGCTTTGTGTGGCCATGTCCTTGGGCAGATCAGCATTGTGTTGACAGGGTGTAGGTGAGGACAGCAGCCCACGTCACTGCTACGTGTGTGTGTGTGTGTGTGTGTGTGTGTTGTGTGTGTGTGTGTGTGTGTGTGTGTGTCAGCTTCCTCTGAGATAAAATCTCACATCTTGGAGGCACACTCATTAAGGATGCTCTAAAGAGAGGGAAAGCATTCTATCCTGAAGGAAAGATCTTTAAGAATCAGGAGGTAAACAACTCAAAAGTTTCAGGAAGTCCCTAAAGTCAGCCAGATTCACAAGGCCCCTCCCTCCAATCATCTGAGCTGCCAAACTTTGTTCTACCCGTGGTGCCCTCTGCCAGGGTGTCCCTCATCTGACCTGACCTGGTCATGTGTCTGTCCCAGCTGCCAGCTTAGCTATCATCTCAGAAAGGCTTCTGTGAGCCTACCCTGAGAGCCCACCCTGTGAGCTCCCCTGGAAGTCTACCCTGTTAACCAATTGGGTTTGTCTTCTCCGTTAGGATTCTGGAGAAAATCCTTAGACAAGCAATTTGAAATGTCTAACTCGGACATTTTCACCAGCGATAAGTCCATAGTAAATGGCCCCACAATAGCCCATCCTTCCTTTAAAGCCCCCATGGTTGGCCTAACCAATCAATGACAATGCCTTATACAGCCCAATCTCCCCCACTAAGTCCTTCAAGGACAGAGACCAACTCATTTCTTCAGATCCAAACTTTAATATAAGTATGTGGGATGTGGGAAACCCGTTGCAAGTGTTCATATGCATTTACAATGAACATACACACGTAAACTGATGCACGCTGGGAATTCCCAGTTCACATTTGCTGAAAAAGGCTACCGAGGGAAGAAACCCAGGGGCATGTGGGACAGTTTGACATACAGCTTCTAAGATGCAATAACTAAACATATTTGGTTTCTATCTTCAACACTAGCTTCTGAACACCATTAAACAAATAACCAGCTCAGCCACCCAAGCCTAGGTTAAGCATTATAAGGGAAACATTAGAAGGAGAAGAGACTGTATTCCATACAGATGCCGTTCCTTTCTAAATTTTACTTTTAACAAGTTTGTGAACCATGTTTTGCAGCCAGGAAAACACTATGTACAACGTACAGCTATTAAAAAGTGCACACACAGCTAGAGGGACATCTGGCAGGGGTGAGGTTGGAGAAGAGAATTTCAAATGAGGTTATCCAGAGCCCTGGGTTCCAACTCAGGGGGTGCTGAGGAATGCTGGGAATTTGGAGTCACTGCAATGGCACCAGGGAAGCTCCTCTGTCCTGCTGTGTCCCAGACTCCTCAGCCACACAGGGCACACTGTTATGGGCGTGGTTGGTGCTCACCCTGAAGATGCCTGCAGACACATGCATTCCATGGCTTTCGGGACAACTGACCTTAACTGGTCTTCTCCTGAGCCCGGTAACGTGTTAACTGCCAGCTTCCTAGGACCCCTCCCAGGTGTTGCTGACCTCTTGCCGATCCTCTCCAGCTGCCAATGGCCAAAGTCTGGACTCAGCACTTCCCCATGTCTGGCTCAACAGGAGTCCGGAGAAAGGTGGGGACCCCGTTAAATAGCCCTGCCACGTGTCTGCCCTTTAGTGCACAGGCAGACACGTGACTGCCATCAAACTCATTAAAGCAGGAGTCCAGCTACGTTTACTTTTCTTAAGTTAAACTTAAGCAGCACCGAAGTTTGAATAGATGGTAATATGTGTGATTAGTAGCAAATATTTCACTTAGGGGCTCTCACCGGATCATTTGTGGATACCCACTGACCCTGAAGGCTAATCAAATAAAGACTTCACGGACAAACCTTTTGTAATTTAAGAAGAGCATCTCCTAAGAGAAAGACACCATGTGCTATTCAACAGGGTTCAAGCAGAGGGTTCTTGTTTGTTTGTTTGTTTGGGAAAGAGATCATAAAAAGGGGGAAGGAGACGGGGGAGGGGAGGAGAGCAGCTTCCTGGGACAGGAGCAGCAGGAGAGAGGACAAAGAAAAGAGGGGGAGAAAGAGACTAAGGGTGAGAGTGAGAGCTAGAGAGAGAAAGAAGAATAGACAGAGGGGGAGAAAGAAGAACAGACACAGAGAGGGAGAGACAGAGAGAGAGGAAAGGGAGGTGCGGGGCCCTTTTAAAAGGGAACACAGTGAATGTGCTCAGGTGGTGCTCTTAGTGGCTGCAGCTGAGGGCGTGTCCTGTCAGAACCCCAGGACAGGCCAGCACAGATGCCTGAGTACTAACAACACCTGCCTGGACTAGACCCTCAAAAGCCACTCACATGAAGGCATATGCTGACATTCAAGCACATATGCACAGCCTGTGCAAGAACACGTGCTCACGCATATATATCTCCTAAAGACAAGGACGAATGCTGGAGAAGGGTACATTCGAGTCACCTGGCTGACCTGCGTTCCCCAATGGTCAACTGAAGGGAGGGAGGGAGGGAGGGAGAGAGAGAAGGAGCCAGGGAACCAAGAAAGAAAAGAAAACAATGTTAGCCTTTAGAAACCGATTTCTACACTGAGAGAGCCAAATCAAATTTACTTTCTGTTGCTGTGATTAATAACATCTTACTTACAGCCCTACATTTGATTGAACAGAAAATTTTTAAGGAGAGGAAAAGCAACTCATTGCCCTTGTGTGGAAACCCAAGAAGGGGATCTCACAGAAGTAGAGTAGAGGTCACCAGGGCGGGGCGGGAAGGGGGTGTGAGGGCTGAAGAGGGCTGGCTAATAGGTACACGAATGCAGCGGGAGTCTACCGCACAATGGGGGATCATCCCTAACAACACTTTCTGCATGTTTCAAAACATATTTCAAACCCAAAGAGAGGGTTTTGAATATTCCTAGCCCAGAGAAAGGAGAAACATTTGAGGTAATAGATGTTCTCTTTCCTGATTTGATTGTCACACATTTTCACACGTGTCAAAATGTCACGTCGAACCTCATAAATACTTACCCATTGATTTAGGTGGGACAGGGGGTTGTCCTCCTCTCGCTGTGTGCCACCCACATCTGTCACATCTCTGTCTGGCCTCTCCCTTAACCCAGTACTCCACAGCTTTTACTGCTCTCAGTTTCCCCAACGCTGTAGCTCCGCTCTGCTTTAGAAACATGACCATACCCCCCCCCCCGAAGCCTCATCTCCCAAAAGCCTGTCCCCAGGAAGGGAAGGAAGAAGCTTAACGTGGGAATACACAGCCCCATCAGAAGGGTCAACGAGGGACAGTCTCGAGGGTTCTATCTGAAAAGTGCATTTCAATATTTACAAGGCCAGAAAATCAACTCGATATTTCAACCTCAAATCCTAAGGAACGATGGAGACAAAGAGGAAAGACTAAACTCAGTCCCTCGAGGTCCCTCGGCTTCATGCATATATGCAGGGTCTCAGAAAACAAATCTTGGCAGGAAGTGGCTACCTGTCACATTATCAGAGTGCGGCAGCGGATTGCGTTTACCAGACGCTATAAAATTATTCCCATCCCACACAAATATGTATTCTTCTCTCTTCCAAGGATGAAGAATCTCTGCGAATTTGCTCGTCTGGATTCCCTGGGTGCCTTCTGTGTACAGTAATTCATCCCGCCCCTCTGCTGTCGGGCATGTTCTAATAAGAACCTCCCCTTGGTCCTCCAGATGACTCTCACTGTGAGAACTCATCACACGGCTATCTGTCTCCTGTCCTTACTGCATCTCGCAGACAACAGGGTTCCTGTAAAGAAATGCGTGTCGTACACGTGCTTAGCCAAAGGCAGCAGCGTAAACAGGCCTGGAAGGTGCTACAAACACATAACTCCAGTGGCTAGATGTGGAGGGCTTTGCAGTAGGCAGATGCATCTCTCTGGGCTGGATGTATCTCTCAGACAGTACCTGTTTTCACAGTGGGAGGCGGGTATGTGAACCTCCCTCCCTCACCTGAATATAAAGTCCCACGGGCAGCACCGCCACAGGTGGGTATGTGGTGCTTTCAATGAGAATGGCCTCTATCCATCGGCTCCGACCTTTGAACGCTGAGGCCTGATACAGACCTCGATATATGTCAAGAAAATTCTTCAGGTGTTTATACCCTCAAGGGGCGAAGATGACAAATTGTGGCCCCCGTGACCAATGACAGAAAACACGCCATATGACGGCAAGCGTAAGGACTCAAGTGTATTAAGCAGGCGTGATAAAAGTCTCCAGACAAATCAGCGCAAGGTCCCGAAAGCATGCTCACAAAATCCTCAAGGAGGTAGGAAAACTTACAAATAAGGACAAGTAAGACAGACCCTAAAATGGTGAGGCAATTAAATAATCAATGATTGTTAGACTTCTAATTTTTATAAATAATTAAATCAAACGTAAGTCTGGTTGGTCTAAACACGATGACTACAGTAACGCTTGGTGGGCTGGAAAGGAGGCTGAGTGGCTAAGAATGCTCCCTGCTCTTGCGTAAGACTGGAGTTTGGTTTCCTACACCCAAGCCAGGCAGCTTGGGACTGATGACAGCTCTATCCTCTCTTCTGCCATTCATAGGCACTTACACACACACACACACACACACACACACACACACCTTTTCAAAACAAAAATAAATCTTAAAATGAACAGGAAAAGCAATTTGGTTTCTAAAATAGACAGTTTTTTTTTACATTGAATCTGTACGCCTCAGAAGAGCTACAACTTGACTGAGGTGGGTAGGAAAAAAAAAATCCTCAATAGCACTAATCATCTCGAAGAAAATTCGAATCAAAACTGCAGTTAGAAAGCCTGCTTTTAAGAAGCAGCAGGTGCAGACAGACACGGTGAAAAGAGAATGCCTGCACGTTCGGGTGGGAATGTCGGTTAATACCGCTATGACCGGAAGTGATGTGGAGGGTCGCTAAAACCTGAAGTAAATTTTATTATCCAGAATTTACACAATGCAATGTAAAACAGAAAGGAGGTGAAATCAGTCTCTCAAAGAGATATGTGAGTCTCTTTGTTGTAGAAACGTTATTCACAAATACCAAAATATGGAATTAATTTTTCCTGCCCTCGGTAGACAGATGGAAACAATCTCCGGTATACAGGCACGATGGGACATTAGAATAAGCCCACTGGTACAGCAGCATCGTGGTTGTTAAGGGTTAAACAACAGCTTTCTGACTGTTTCATTCCCATTCCATGGGACGGAACTCACGCACGGTTCTGTAAATCTGGTTAACAGCCCACAACTGGGGAGGTCATATGTCCTAAAGAGAATCAACTGTCATTGTATCAAATGGCTCCCGATTGCTTATCCTTGTCATCACAGATTACGGTAGCTCAGACCCCTCTGCCCAGCCGCCTTCAGCTGCAGTGGGCGAAGCACACAGGCTGTCAGCTGGGGAAAGTGAATCCGAGTGTTTGAGGGCTCAGCTCCAAGTGGGACATCTCTACCAGGTCCTTCCCACAAGTAGAAACACCACAACAGCCAGGGGTTAGGGAAGACGGGCAGAGCGTGTCCCCTGAGCGCAACAGGAGGGCTGCACCCGTGAATCCACAGCAGCTGCGGTTGCCTGCACAAGACCAAGCCAGTCGCCACCCAGCATGGATGGGAGGGGCGGGAACCCCACCTCTAGCCACTGGGTGATGGGGGAGGGAAGCACGAGGGAGGGGGAGAGTCAGGTGTTTTTATTGTTTTTCTTCAGAGACGCGGCATCTTGTAGGTCCCCCCTTGTTCCAGGATGACCTGGCACCCATGCACACACGCACAGCTCTAGTTGAACCTGATGAGTTACAGAGAAAAAATGAAATCCTCAGAGAATAAACAGATTTTTTTTTAAAGGAAGGAAATTTTACCATTTGTGATAAGTTTGAGAAACCTTTAAAAATCATTATATGAAGTAAAATAATTCAGGCCTAGCAGGACAAATAGCACGTGATCTCACTTATATATGAAATGGGTGTGCCCATGTATGGGTGTTCATCCACAGGTGTGTGTGTGTGTGTGTGTGTGTGTGTGTGTGTGTGTTTTACACAGAGGCCAGCCATCTGCCTCTCCTGATCTGTTACTCCTTAGGAGCCGTCCACTTCAGTCTCTGACACTGGATCTCTCTCTGGGATCTGGGAGTCGGCCATTGGGCCAGGGTGTTGGTGTTCTTGAAAAATCCCTGAATACAGAACTGAAATTCTGTCACCGTGGGAAAGGATCAGTGTGTGAACTAACAAGCATGCTTGCTTTAATCACTCACAGGGTGCAGACACTTTGAAACACCATGAGGCTCTGGGTTTGTTCACCAGACCCATAGGGGAAAAAACAGAGGAATCATCAATGGACGGTATCACAACCATACCGTATTTCTTATACTCATTGAACATTATGTATTTTCTCTGCGTATATGCTTATATTTGTTTCTATATTTTATATTACTTGTTTGTATTTATTATTAGAGGCTCCACAGACCCTGAAAGAACAGCTCAGTGGGCACAGGTTCTTCCTTCAAGTCTTATGACTTGAATTCAATCCCCAGGCCCCACATGGTGCATAGATAACCAACTCCAGAAAGTGTCCTCTAACTCCACATGTGTGGCATGATATGTGGTATGGAGTGGGAGTGGGTACTGCATCCACTATACACACACACACACACACACATACACACACACATACACACATACACACCATACACACATACACATACATACACACACACACCATACACACATACACACACACACCATACACACACACACACATACACACATATACACACATACACATACACACACATACACACACACCATACACACATACACACACATACACACACACATACACACCATACACACATACACATACACACACACACCATACACACATACACACATACACACACATATACACACACACATACATACATACACACACACACATACACACACACATACACACATACACACACACACACACCATACACACATACACATACACACACACACACACACCATACACACATACACACACACGCACACACACACCATACACACATACACATACACACACACACACACCATACACACATACACATACACACACTCACACACACCATACACACACACACACACACACACCATACACACATACACATACACACACACACACCATACACACACACACACACACACACACACCATACACACATACACATACACACACACACACACCATACACACATACACATACACACACACACACACACACACCATACACACATACACATACACACACACACATACACACATACACACACACACATACACACACACACCATACACACATACACATACACACACATACACACACACAAACACACACATACACACATACACACACACACACACACACACACACACACACGAGGACAATATTAGACAGGGCATCATAAACAACAAAGACAATATTCTTCCACTGGATTTTACCAAAAGGAAAACTTTTTCCACAAATCACCTTGTTAAATGTAAACAACAAAGCAAGCTATACCCCAGGAGTCACCTGTAGACCACATCATAAAGAGCTTGTGAAAAATAATGGTAAAAGCTTTAGACAGTCTAGTTAGGAAATGGGCACATGACGTCATCGGAAAGTTTGCCAGGAGAAAACGACGGCAGGGAAGTCGGCTCAGCATCATAACCAGCAGAGTTAAAACCGTAATCAGATACTAATGGACTAGCTAGCAGGAATCGGCGACAAGACCCAAGGGCTGAAACTGGTTCTTTTGGGCATTGCAGGTATGGATACACCACAGTGCTGTCATGTGGAGACCATTCAGCAGATTATTTCAAAACAGTATGTACCAGCCATCACACTCCTAAATAACCTATCCCAGAGAAATGAAAATGGACATCCACATAAAAATACGTAGATAAAATGTTCATAGAAGCTTCATTTCCAAGAGCCCAAATCTTGGAACAAGCTAAATGTCCCCCAAACAAGCAATAACCCAACAAGCTGGTACAGCCGCATTGTGGAATATCACTCAGAAATAAAAAGAAATTATATTTAAAGGTAACCTTCATGTTGGTGAGGTCATTGCAATGGTTGTATAACTTTGCTTGCATGGTAAAATTTCATGGAACTGTGTGCATGAGTATGTAAGACATCCAGGTTAAGGTCTGGGGTTGCACCAAGGCTAACTTCCTGGGTTGGATATTGCTGTCTGACTATATAACTATACATCTCCATCACAGGAGCTGGGTGAAGGGGACATAGGACCTTTCTGAAGTAGCTTCACAATTGCCTATGTATTGAAAATTATTTCAAAATGAAATCAATTCAAAGTGAAAATAAAAAAAATTCTAGTCCTCTCTAATAGTCAACCTTCAATATTATTTTTTAGAACAGATTCATATCTTTATTTTTTTATGTAGAAGTATGAATGCATTTACTAAGAGGGTTTATGGTACTCACAATTTACTACCTTTTTTGAAAATTTTATAGTATGCCAAATAATTTCCCATGTTCTAAATATTTCCCTGTAATGTCCTTTAATGTCTTAGTGGTATTAATAAATGAAATAAACACCCTGCTGTTTTTAAAACTGCTCTTAGTAGCAAACTTCATCTCCTTAAATGCTGGGGTGTGAACACTTAGGTTGCTTTAGCATCAGGAGTAAAAATCATAGCGTCTAGTCTAGTCTTTCCCTGTAATGGGCCATACCCCACCTCCAGGCCCGGGGGGATACAAGCTACCCCCCCAAAAAAAAAACAGCCAAAAGTGGAATATACCCATTGCCAAGGTCTATTGAATTTGTTTATTTGGTGTGTGGGAGGGCTTGTGTGTGTGAGGCTGCTCATGTAGGGTCAGAGACAACTTGCAGAAGTCGGTTCTGTCCTTCCAGCAAGCTTTCTCCAGGGGTCAAACTTGGGTTGTTAGGCTTGCTAACCTGCTCCAAGGACTTGACTTCCTGGTTAGCCTTTGCTAGCTGTGGTCGTTAGCTTAACGTGTTGTGTGACTTCATAAGGAGCAAGGGTGCTTGAGGCCGCTGCTTTGGAGTGGAACGGAGTCTCCTCACCTGCGTCTAGATTCACTCCTTCTAATGGTCACACCCTCCAGTGTAATCTGTTCCCATCCACAGGAATGGGGTTTTGGCATAAGACTCTGAGCAGTGGTGAATTTTTCTTACCAGCATGCAAAATATGCCAACACCTCCAGAATAACCCCAGAAGTAATTAACCAAATTGTGGCGTAAATAGTTCCTGTTAGCATAGTTTGTGAATGTGGTGCTATTTCCTTAGAAGTTAAAGCTTTTACTAAAACAGCACGCTCCGGGTATTGACCCAGCTACGTGTGCAGGCACTGCACACTATATCTAGACTGCCTCTTCCTAGGAAAACAATTGGCACGCTATGTCCAGTCACCCAGTTTCTGCTAACAGTGAGTAAAAAGGCCGTGTTCTCTCCATGAAACCTGCCTTTGGCCGTCCATTCCATTTACAGAAGTCTCAGCTGCCAGACTCACCACTAACCAGGTTTTCTATCTCCACTGGCGGCTCCGGGGAGCGCCAGGATTTTATCTTCTTGTCTGATTTAATGTTAGGATTGAACACTTGACGAGAGATGTGGCACCTCCTCGTGCTGCCCAGGAAATGGTGACCTCTGGGTTCCATTTCAATGTGCCATCTCCTGGGGAGAGGTGGGAGAGTTAGTGGTACAAGAAGTATCTATCACTCACTCCCCAGGAGCAATCATGCATCTCTTCAGGCAACAATCACTGAAGGCTGGACTTCCTGCAGAGACCCTGGCAGGCGCCAGCAGCATCCCATCCCATCCCATGCACTGTGCGAAGCCCAGTCACCACTCACTCTGGACCACAGTGTGGTTCCCGGGGCCTGAGCATCCTTGACAGGTGCAGAGGCATAGAGCCCTCCCTCCTCAGCACTGCTGATGAGTTTTCATTCACCACCGTCAGGCTCAAGGACTGTGGCGTGTGCTTTCTGACATGCAATCCAATAAGTGAGTCACGTAATGTTTCCTCAAAACCTTGATGGCCGAAAGCAAGTAAGCTATGACAGGAGGCTGAGAGAATGCAGTTCGGGTGGGTGTTGCTCGCCCGAAGAAGACCCTCCCCAGTGAAGATGCCAGGAAGCCGAACTGAGCCCCTCCACACAGGTCAGCTCATCCACGTCATGTTCCAAGTTTGCTTCTTGAAGGCTAGGGGCCCTCAGTTACCCAGGGAGCAGAAAAAAACAGTGATGTTTCCATTAATGAGGTTGGGGTTTCCTGTAGCGAGGCGCTCGTAAAAAGTGTCCCCCACAGCTCTAGGCGATGTCTGAGTGGTGAGACCTGATGTCTCAGTCAGGGTTGCCGATGCTGTGGTAAAACAACACGACCAACGCAACTCAGGGAGGAAAGGGTTAATCCGCTCACACCTCCACATCATCACTGTCCACCACTGAAGGCAGTCAGGGCAGGAACTCAAGCAGGGCAGGAAGCTGGAGGCAGGGCTGATGCAGAGGCCGTGGAGGGAGCTGCTGAGTGGCTTGTTCCCCATGACTTGCCCAGCCTGCTTGCTTACAGAACCCAGGACCGCCCGCCAGCCTCGGGATGGCAACACCCAGTGAACTTTGCCCTCCCTATCAATCGCCGCTTAAGAAGACTCCCAACAGGCTTGCTGACAGCCTGATCTCACGGAGGCATCTTCTCAACTGGTTCCATCTCTTAGCCTGGGAAAATTGGCAGCCAGCATAAGGTGTAGGAGGTACCCTGCAGGTTCCTGCGGGACATGCCCTTGAAGGGAAAATGTCGTCCTAGCCCTGCTCTCCTATTTTCTGCTCCTGAGATGATGGTTTTGCTTTGCAATCCCACCCTATTGTGCTCCCTCCCAGCGGCTCCACACAACAAGGCCCCCGGGCTAGGGATGAGAACCTATACAACTATGTCCTAACATTAACTCTTCTTTGTACTGGCATTTGGCCCTACCCGTGAACTCGTGGTGGTGGCCGCACCCTTTGGGCGTGGCTTCAGGGACAGACGTGACCCATTATAAGGGAGAGGAGGGGCTGGATCATGCTCTCTTGGGTTGCAGAGAGCACCGCAAGTGCAGAGACTCCGTCTCCTGGAGCAGGAAGGCTGTGGCGGTATTTGCCCTTAACTGTGTAAGTGCTTCCCTAATAAATAGCTATCATTCGCCTTGGGCCTGGTGGACTCATTTAAGCCCCACCTCCAATTGGCACCCAACATGGGGCTCAAACCCATGACCTTGAGATTAAGAGTCTCATGCTCTACCGAGTGAGCTAGCTGGGCTCCTACTCTACCTTATAATGGGTCATGTCTGCACCTGAAACCATGCCCACAGGGTTTGGCCACCACCACAAGTTCACTGGCAAGGCAAGATCAGTAACTACACTTCTTTCATGGGCTGCTGACCTCCAGCATTTTCCACAGCTGGGCGACAACGATGGCCGCCCCTGGGCTCCTTCTGCTCAATTTGAATCTTAAGCAAGACTCCTTCCAAATCTGCAAGAGCACACATCACTTGTTGTTAGGGACCCCAAGTACAGGCTGGAGAGGAGATGCTTGGTACCCTGGACCAAGTCAAGACGCACTGGCCACAGTGGTTGGGCCGTGCCCACTGGGGCCAGGCGATACATTACTTACTTCATTCCCAGGGTTGTCTCTTTCTACAACAAGTGGTTATCAATTTACAGCCCGGCACATCATGTATTCTGAGCAGCTCACACAGGCTGCAACACAAAGGCCATACTTATTAGTGACATAAATCAAGAGTCTCTACACCAGAATAAAAATGAACCCAGGGCGCGGAGAATGGAAGAGTGGCACTTGTTATCCCTACAGCAAGCACTAAGCACTCCCTTCCCCGAATGCTCGCCCTGACTGCTGGCATCCTGTTTCTGTGGGAAGAGAGAACAAACAGCCCGTCAGCCCGTGCTTTCAAATCAGTAAGCACCTCAGAGGAGCCAGCTGCGGGAGCTGGCTTTCTCTTAACTATGATACATTCTTGAAACGGAGAAGGCCGGGGCTGAGGGAAGGGGTTGTGACTAGCATAAGAGATGGCACAGGGGGCTCTCACTCACAAATTAAAACATTCTGGCTGCTGGATCACCCCCTGCCTCTGCAAGCCGCAGGCGAGAAACCTTAGCTTGAGCGTGGTGGTGTTGAGTGCATTTGCTGACGCAGAAATGATTTTAAGTCGGTCAAGAGCAGCCAGGTTGAATCTCGATGCAGGATGTTCTTCGCCCAAGGGAAGTGAATAAACATGTCGGATGATTGTACAGTCTTACACTTGGTAGGGCCGTTTCCGGAATTAGGCTTGGGGAACTCTAGGGCCGCCCTAGAGTTGCATGGGGCCAGGGATAGCCCTCCAGGTGATGGCTGGGGTTCACCTGGCAGAGGTGTGGGTCATAGTTGTCCCACAACTACAGGGCCTGTGGCAGCATTGACAGTCAGATGCAGGCCAGGGGAACTCAGTGCCACAGATACCCCAGCAGGAAAGCTCTTGAGTATTTATTTCATCGTGCTCAAGCCCTTTCTCCTCGTGAAGGCAAAAAAAATAATAATAAAGATGTCTTCCGGGCCTTGATTGACAGCAGATAAGGAAACTGTCCTTATTTGGAAGAGGAGAGCAAAGAATGTGTTGGTGTGCTTGGCACACAGCAGTGTCAAGGTCGAGGCGTGAGCTGCCGGAATAAAGGCCCCCGGGCCCAGGGATGTGATTCCCAAGATTGCGATCTGTCAGGATCCTGGGAGGTGAGGCCGGTTAAGAGCAGCGATGCGCATGTGCACGCAATGTTCCGACCTCTCTCGTGGAGCTCCCTCCGAGGTGATTAAGCTTTTCCTGACGAAGCCAAATGCTGAATCCACGGTCTCTGTGTGACTCTCTTTCTGATTTTCTCCTGCCCCTTTTTTACCTTTAAGACACTCTGGGAAGTAACTAACTTTCTGCTTATTGGCAGAGGCATTAAAATGTTTACTGTTATGACTTTGGCTTCCTTCTCTTTTCACGTACATTTGTCCCCACGGTGGGTGAAGCAGGATCGCACTCCCTCCCCGGTTTATGGGACCGTGTTCATAGACGCACGTTTCTTTCTCTCCATTACTTTCTTTTACAACGGCATGCCAATATTTTAAAAAGGAGATGGGGTTTCTCTTTCATTTGGCGTAAATCCGATCTCTTCCATCCAGCGCCGAGCACGAATTCTGCCTCATGAAGGAGCAGGCATCAGGAGAAAAGCCATCAGCCTGGGGGACAAAACGTCCACAGGCCCACGTGTGTCCCAGCAGGGCGCAGGATGACCAGTGAAAACAGCCACGCCCTTCCTTCTCCACTTTGCAATCTTAGCAAACAGCCACGTCCTTCCCCGCTTTGCAATCTTGCCTGCTCTGGTGGCTAACACACAAACGCCCGGCTGAGGATAACTTATGGGCAACAGAAATTGGCTCCTTACAGCTCTAGAAGCTGGGATGGGAATACCACAGCACCAGAAGATATTCCACCCCTGTGGAGAGCCCGGCTTGCGTTTGCATAGTGATGCCCTCTCCCCGTGGACTCAGGCGCTGGTTAGTCCTGGGTCTCTTTGTAAGTACTGACCCCATTCATGAGGGCACATAATACCCTGATCAATCACCTCCCTAGCAACCCTACCTTCTGTTTATTTGTATTTACGTGTGGGGCGAAGGATGCCGTTCCTCGGCATTGTTCGCATTTGCTTTTTGACTATGTTTTTTGAAGTTTATTTTGGCACTTGCCAAATCGGTTCTCAACGTGAACAAAGAGGCGGAGGAAGGGGAGGGAAGGGGAAGCAGGGGAAGAAGGAAGGGGTGCGGGTATTTCTCGTGGTGTTGGATTCACCGCCTTTGTAGCAAAGCACCCCCAAAGAACAGTGGAGCCCCTCCATGCCAAAGGTCCCCGCCATGGTGTCCCAAACCTGACCAAACTGACCCTTGACCCCTGCTTCACCAGAGCTGACTTTGCAGAGCTGACCAGCAACCACATTGTTTTCTTTATAAGCGTTGAGCATGAGGCGGTTTCGGCCCCACAAACTATTTACCTGGTTTGGGGGTTCCACCCCCTTTTGCTGTCTTTTCAGATTTCTGTGCTGTTTCTTATTTCTTTAAATCGGTCCTTCTCATGTCACTGGAGTATTCGGGGACAATCTTAGAAGGAATTCCTCTGCCAACATGGCCTTAACTATCATGTTTTCTGTGTTCTGTCATTACAGCATCTGGGACCTGGCTGACTCTGGAAGGACTGTTAGCCTCAGGGGTTAGTGTGCTTCTATAAACAGTGAGCACCTCTGTCTTTATGTGCCCTTCACAAGCTGAGCAGCCCGTCCTCGGTCCACACCTCCTTAATCAAGCTGCTGTGATGCGCCCAGGGCCAGCAAGGACACCGTTTCCCCACTGAAACGCCATGCAGTGAGCCTTATCAACCTTCTAGAGACCACACTGAAGGCTTTGTCCTTGTCCCCAGCCACTTACATCATTATGGTACTTGTCTTGGTTCTCTCTCTCTCTGTCTCTGTCTCTGTCTCTCTCTGTCTCTGTCTCTCTCTGTCTCTCTCTCTCTGTCTCTGTCTCTCTCTGTCTCTCTCTGTCTCTGTCTCTCTCTGTCTCTCTCTGTCTCTCTCTGTCTCTCTCTGTCTCTCTCTGTCTCTGTCTCTCTCTGTCTCTGTGTCTCTGTCTCTGTCTCTGTCTCTCTCTCTCTCTGATAAGACACGGGACCAAGGCAACTTTAAAATTTGTCACTTGGGGCTTACAGTTTCAGAAGGTAAATCCATGGCCATCATGTCAGGGAGCTCGGCAGCAGACGGGCAAACACTGCATTGGAGCAGTAGTAGCTGAGGGCTCAAACCTGGATCTACGAGTTAAAGACAAAGAGAGTGCTACCCGGGCATGGCCTGGGCTCTTGAAACCTCAACCCCATTGACACACCTCTTCCAACAAGGTAACACCTGCTAATCCTTCCCAAACCGCTCCGCCAACCAGGACCGAGCATTCAAATATATGAGTCTACAGGGGCCATCTCTCTCAAGCCACCTTAGGACTTCCTATGTGGCGTGCCTCGCCTTACCGGGGAGGGGAGCTCTGAGTAGAACATACAGTACCCTTCTGACAGTCGAGTGCATTTTGACAGAGCTGATGCAGTAAACTGCATCCTTTTGGAGCAAATGTGCACACACCCACACAGGCACACACAGACACGCGCACACACCAAACTCATATTTTCTATCCCAAATTCCGATAAACTCGCAACCCGTACATCTGTCTGTGTTCTGAACATCTCCACTGGTGTGCAGATAGCACACACCGCACTTAGCGGGCTCAGCCTGCACTGTCTTCTTTCCCCAGAGTCACTGCTACCACAGTTTCAGCGATGTTAACCCAAGCCTTCCTATTACTCAGCCCCAAACCCAGGAAGCCACAATTACTCCTCTTCTTCTTGGTTTTCACTCCAAACTATCACCCAGCTTTGACACCTGAACCCACCCTTGCAGGGTTCCATGCCGTGGCCAACCCCACATACCCATATGCCCATACACACACACACACACACACACACACACACACACACACACACCCCACACACACACACACACTACAAATAAGACTTTGGCTCACATAAATATACCTGAATACCATATATTCCCAATAACTATTTATTGGATGAAAATAAAGCCACTTAGGATCTAACCAATGAAGTGATAAATTAATGTCTGTCCTACTTTTTGCAAGAGGGATGATATTACACTTTGTTTCCATTGTTAAGCTTGAGGGAGGATTAACATTTATTGCCCAGCGTAAGCTGAGCCCTGGAGAATAAGATCCCCTCCATTCTATGAAGAAACTTAGTATCTCCCAAGGGCATCTGTGGGCGCCCAAGTAGGCTAGAATTGCTTTGACCCTGGTTCCTGGTGGTTAAGCCTATGAACTTTTGATCACTCCATGACTCTTGACTCTTTCTACAGCATGGAAAGTTGCACAGGATTAATTTCCCTTTCACATACATCATTTTGAGCGTAGCATAATTTACTGAATAATCATACCTCATAGGTATGTGACTCACAGTCACAAATGCTTTCAAATTTTATGTCACAGGTCACGTCACCTCACTCCATCCACTCAACAACTGGGCACGTAGCGTCTTTTCCCTCCGCAGGGGCCCTCGATGCCACGTGTCTTTACTCCCTGGGCCTCCTCTCTCTCCCCCTCCCTTCACCACCTCTCTGTCCTTGCTTCTCAGAGGAGCAGAATAAACAAAGCTCCCACGTTGTAAGAGCTTCCTCCGTCAATGCACATTTTGTTATGAATTATTTTTTCTAACGGACAACGTCAAACCTAAACGCATAAAGATCAGGACAAGGGGCACCCTGCCTCACAACATTATGGTCCTATAACTGTTACCGTCTATTGCATTTTTTCCCTGAACCATTTTAAGGTAACATCTGTACGCAATGACACTCTGTGCTTGCCATACCAGCTTCGAAAGCAAGGGCCTGAGTTGGCGTGACCATAGAGCACGTAGCACCTAGGTTGTTCTCAAGTGCTCCCTCTTGTCCCCAAGCAACGGGGATTTGGAGCAACGTGCTCACATTTAAGCCTGCATTTGTTTGCTTGTTTCTTGTCAGTGTGTGTGTGTTGTATATTCCTTTGTGTGTGGGCATGGGCATGAGTGTGCGTGCCCAGGCTTTCTCCATCACTCCCTGACTTATTCTTAAAGACAGAATCTCTCACTGAACCTAGCCCTTACAATTTCGGCACGATTGGCTAGCAACAAGTCCGTGGTTTCCACTAGTCTCTGCCTCCCCAGTGCTCAGGTTCCACGTGTGCACACGCTGGGGATTGAACTCTTGTCCCCAGGCGTGGACACCGGGTACTTTATTATTCATTGAGCTGTTTCCCTAGCCTCAATCTGTGCTTATCCAGCACCCTGTTATGTGAGCGCCTTAATAAGACTTCTGGTGTATTTTTCTTTATAAGAAGTGGAGACAAACAGGAGGCCAAATGCTCTTTAATTACCAGTTGGCGTAAGCCAGTGCCTCTGAAGTGTCGTTTCTCATGCAGATGGCCTGAGATGCAGGGGTTCATATGTTTGTTTAATTGGGATCTGTAAACAAAAACAAACTCGAGGAAGAGGGGCCAAAGCAGTAAATAATGGAAACACAGTCTCCAGTTACAGAGACAAGAAAATGTAGGCAGCCTTCAGCAAAGGCTTTCTGGGGTCCCCGTAGCGGTTACCTAGCAACAAGCCCATTACACAGGGGCACACTGGAGTCCAGATCAACAGGGAAGAGTGTACAGGTAGCAGAACTAAATTTCTCCTTTTACACTATGTTAATAATGCAGGCCTCCCACCGTCTTTCAGGGGTGCCTGTCTGAAGAAACCGTCCTTGCATAATGTTTCCCGGTGTTAAATCCCAGAAGGAGGAAAATGGCTGGGGCTTAAAATGCTGTGCATATGTCAGCACTCACGTGTCCACAGATCCGAAACACACCACATGCAAAGCAAAGTCACCCAAACTCAAATCAGCCTCCCCCACCCAGCGCAAATACCCCCATAGCAAATGAAGGCTGGGTCACAGGGTGACTGCTGATAAATATTTTTTTTTTTTTCTGAAAACCCCTTTTAAATACATTACTGTATTTTTCCCAGGCTGGCCCCATCCTACTCTTAGCATTCATCTTGGCTGCTGGGTCATTTCTCTGTCATCTTTTTTAATTTGTCTAAGAAAAAGTTTTGTTTCATGGTACAGTATAATTATGTCAGTGGTCTTTAGTAACAATGACACTTTGTAAGTTTTGGTTTATCGTTTAATTGAGTGGGAGTTAGCCAGATTTAGAACAGGAATCTAATTCCCCAACCTCTACCCTAACTTTTCATTGTTGAACTGCTTTTTGTTTGTTTTTCAAATTAATTGAGGTGGTAAAAATTGTGCTAGAATTATGTCCCAAGCAACCCACGTCCTATAGAGCATAAAGTGTGACTTCTCTTTTTTTTTTTTTTTTTTTTTTAAGTAAAACAAAGTATTTGCCTCCATGGCTATTGATCTGTGCATTGTTCTAGAAAATAAAATCCTGCTGGTGTTGAGGAGTAGCCCAGCATCCATCCTAACAGGCGGCTTGTAAGGCTTATGGAAATAGAGCCAGTGTTTGCGAGACTCTTAGCTGCTTTAAGACAGTTCTAATTCAGTCTTCACAATGCAGCACCTGAAGAACAGAGGTGGGGGGCATGACCTGAGCCGCAGTTCCCAAAGCCATGCTCTCACAGTCCCAACCTGTGTCTTCAGGTTAGTCCTTATTCAGTCATCCATCCATAAGTCCTGTGCTGCAAGACACTGGAGATGTGATGATGAGCAAGGTAGACACGGCTGCCATTGCCACAGACTTAGCGTCAAGTCTGATGGACTCAAGTGCCAGACGCTACACTAGCCGTTACTGCTTTACGTGGCCTCGGTCATTACACAACATTATGGGTGACAGGATGTATATATTCCTTATTTTACATATCGATCCCAGTTCCCCCTCCCATGCTCCCCGACCCCTCCTTCCATCCCATGCCCCCCACTCCACATGTAGGGAGATGCCTTCCAGGAAGGATCATCAAAATCTGTCAAGTCATTTAGAATAGGGTCTGGGCCCTCCCTCCTGCCTCTAGGCTAAGGGAGTATCTCTCCATGGGGAATGTGCTCCCAAAGTCCTTTCATGCACCAGGGATACATCCTGGTTCCACTGTCAGAGGTTCCTTAGACTGCCCAGGCCTTCTGACTGAGACCCATGTTCTGGGGGTCTGAGTCGGTCCAATGCTGGATTCCCAGATATCAGTCTGGGGGGCCATGAGCTCCCCCTTGTTCAGGTCAGCTGTCTCTGTGGGTTTCTGTTCTTGACCCCTTTTCTTATCACTCCTCCCTCTCTGCAACTGAATTCCAGGAATATGGCTCAGTGTTTAGCTGTGGGTGTCTGCTTCTGCTTCCATCAGCTACCAGATGAGGGCTCTATGATGGCGTATGAGTTAGTTATCAATCTCATTATCAGGGAAGGGCATTTAAGGTAGCCTCTCCACTGTTGTTCAGATTTTTAGGTGGGGTCATCCTTGTAGGTCTCTGGACATTTCTCTAGAGTCAGTTTTCTCTTCAAACCTATAATGGCTCCCTCTATGATAGTATCCCTTTTTTTACTCTTGTCAATTTGTCTCCCGACTCAATCTTCCTGGTCCAACATGCTCTCCTCTCCTCCCCTTCTCTTTCTCCCAACTCCCTCTCCACTCACTGCCCCCACCCCCAGCATGCTCATTCTAAGGACTAGGTTTCCATCAGGGGCAGGCCTCAGCCTGTCCACAGGGTCACCTTTCCCATGCAATTACTAGACATACTTTCATGTCCTGGAATGTTTAGTATACAGGCATGCACTTCAGCATGAGTCCACATGACAAGGACTAGCTTGATAAATGAATGCTCAAAGAGAGTGAAGCTGTGGCTTAGAGATAGGAAATTCATCTGGGTGGGATACCCATCCCCAAGACAATAGATGTAATAATAGAAATAAAAGGTCTTGAAAGGCATAATGACCCAGGAACCATGGGTTGCAGTGGAGGGCTGCTCTCAGAAAGGAGCCTTCCTTCTTCAGCCCCCCGTGACTTCCATGTAGCTTTCTGCTTTCATGCTGAAAGATTCATAAGTTTTTATGAGAACACCTTTCAGAGCAGGGGAGACGGCTCAGTGGCGAAAGAGCTTGCAGTGTAAGCACAGGGCCTGTGCTTGATGCCCAGCACTCACACAATCTGGGTGTGGTATCACACATCTGTAAGCCCTGAGTTTTAGAGGTGAAGACCAAAAGGTTCTTGAAGCTTGCTGGCCAGCAGCCAGTCCAGCCAATCACTGAATTCCACGTTCAGTGAGAGACCCTGTTTCAAAAACCAAGGTGGAAAGCAATGGAGGAAGAAAAGTGATGTTTGCTTCTGGCTTACACACAGATAGACAACAGACAAACAGACAGACAGTAGTGCAAGACATGTACACACAGATAGACAGACACAAACAGGAATACCATAGCCTACATACATACACATACACATACATATATACACATACACATACAAACACACACACACACACACACACGACACAGACACACAGACACACAGACACACACACACAAAAACACACACACACAGACACACACATACACTTACACACACAGACATAGACACACACACAGAGACACACACACAGACACACACACACACACACACACACACACCACAATGCCTTTGCTCAAAACACCTCCATTGATCAATGAACTACTGATTCACCTAAGTCATTTGTCCCCTTCACCGACACAGTTCCCAGACTCCTTTCACAGTCATCACATAAGAGTTACACGTACCGTGAGGTAGAGGCTAGAGATCACAGGAATGTGGAGCAGTTATCAGCCCCTCCTCTGCCATTTACACCCCCTCTCCTATCTCCTCTTTGGAAACATGCATTTATTCCCACCAGCACTGCATTTGAAAGCTTTCTCTGGTGTCCAGAGCAACCACTGTCCATCCACAGGAGAAGACAAGCTACCATGAATTCCAGATTCCTGGAATCCCTGAGCCAGAGGAGGATGGTCAGACGCTCAGAAGTTTGTCGTGCGTGCTGCCTTTGGGAGTTATAGCAGAATGGAGCTTCAGGCTTTGCTGTACAAATATGCTTGACACTGAACACTTCTTTTCTGTCTTGCTCTGTCCTTCAGGTACTTTCCAGGCAAACTACATGCCCCATAACCCTTGTCCAGGAACCGCCCCCAGACCAGTGTCCTGGTAGAGTCCTGTGCAGGCCCTGCTTGTCCACATGTGCATCCCATGCCTTTCTGTTCTGCAACTTATTTTCCAGAGGCTGTACATGGTGTCACATGGTCAGTGAGGCCCAGAATCTTAATCAGAGGCACCTGCCTCTGAGAAACCTCATCACTATTTTCCTCATCCCCAGTACATTGTTTTGAGGAGCCAGCATTTGCTGCTGCTGCTGCTGAATCCATCCCCTAAGGTCCGTGAGTTGGAGATTTAATCCATATTGGCACAGTTTCTTTTGAGAGATGATTATGTCACAATTACAATGACTTGTGCATTATCGGCAATGAGTCATGCATTGTCCCTAGAGTGAGCTGGTAATCTGGTGATCGTGGGAGCTGGATCCTGACCAAAGAATCAATAATCAGCATGTCCACATCTTTATGATCAGGCAAATTCTACCAGACTTAGGGAGTGATGTCCCGATGATGGGAGATGTTATTCTGTAAATATGTTTCTCATACTGTTTGGCCAATGGGAAAGCAAGATAGGCGGGGCTAGGAGACAAGATGGAAAGGGGAAGTAGTAAGGAGCAAGATGCCGGGCCCGCCGACACGCTCGGATAAGATGACCACGTGGAAATACTTAGGTAAGTAGAAATGGGTTAACTACTAAGACAGAGCTAGCAGATAAACAATAATAGTAACTGGCCAACAGCATTGTATCAAATACAGAGTCTCTGAGTGTTATTGGGGGCTGGCGTGGTAGCCGGGCAGCGGGACCAGAGCGTCTGGAAAAACCTGCTCGTAACATCCCAACGTTACGGGACACACAGATATGATTTCCTAAACAGAATGCTGTGGTGTAGCACTGACTGAGCTGAGCCACGCGGGTCTCTAAAAACAGGAGCGGCTGGAAGGTGAGGAGAGAAAAGTGTACTGAGAGAGGAAGTTGATAGGTGGGGAAGGAGAGAAGTAGCAGAACAGAAACCCCAAAGACACAAAATTCAGCCAGAAGCTGTGATTCAGACAGCTTTGCATCCTGAACGGGAGTTCTGCTTGGACGTGAAAGAGGGAGATCTCGGGAGACACACAGCCACATACCACAGCAGACCAGCAGCCTCAGCGTGTGTCACCCCTTCTGTTTCCTTCCATCAGCCATCGCTTTATTTTCTGTGCTGCTAATGTGAACCGAGGTCCCCCGGAAAAGCCACGCCTGTGTTAGTGATCCTGCAGGCTGGTTGAGTGGAACTTCATGGATGCAACCAGTTAGAATGCTGCAGAATCAGAACCAACCCGCCTGACTGCCTTAGCACCCGCTTACTACCGACTTCCGCTTAGCCTGTCTTCTCACCAGAACCAGGGACAACCTTAGAAATGCGTCAACTCAGCAAAACACTGGCTTCCAGCAGCCCCAAAGCAAAGATGTCATCAAATACAACCTCACATAAGGCCGAGATCTACCCCTCTCTGTAACCTGCATGCCGTCCCCAGCAGTGTGGTTGGTGGGCCTATCTATGAATTTCATAGTTCCTTGACTACACCAGGCTTCTGTAACCAGCCCCGTGGACAGCATGCTGCTTGGGTGGCTTGAATCCACTTTCTCTGCCTTTGGCCACTCATATTTGGCTTGGGATAAGTCTCTTTTAATCTCATTGGGGCTTTGACTGGAGCGTCCCTCACCTTTTCCCTCTCAGTGCTGTAAAATGACAAACCGTGTTCTATCCCCTCCTCGGGCAAAAGATCAGAGAGGCTTTTCCCGCCTGGGGACCTGCAAGTGGCCAGTACCAGCCCAGGATGGAAGATGGCCATGTGCACACACGGGCCCACAGCCTTCACGCCGAGGAAGTCACCAGCACGTAGAAACCACTCGAGCCCTACTCAGTCTGGGAAAGCTACAGCTGGCCAGACTTACAAACAACCCAAAGCCTGCCGCACATCTGCGAGAAGAAAACATCAGCCAGAGCCCGGGATAAACTTTGCACTGTAGATAACGCGGTGCCATGTTAAATGTCGGCCAAGAGCAGATGGGAATCTGGCCCTGAGAGGTCTTGCTCGGGCCGACACCGTTTCACACTCAGGGCCAGGGCTGGCTAAGGAGGATGGGCTGGCTTCGTTCCTGTTCCAGGCTGAGGTTTTGGCTCCGGCACCACCGACTCCCTCGCGGGAAGCTGGCAGAGCGGGAAGGCAAACCTCTAATTAGTGCTGCCCAGCAGAACAGCCTCTCCAGGTCTGTGAGATGGGCCGAGGATGCTGATCTCAGAGAAGGACAGGAGGGTTCGCCTCCATGAGCTGGGCCTCGGGCTGCTGAACGGAAGGCGTAACCGCATGAGTAATGTTATTATTTTCACCCACCCGGCAGTGCCCTGAAGGTCCTGCCACACGGTTTTCCCTGGCGGTGTTACCACACTCGCTGCCCTCACAAGCCACAGAGCCTGGGCTCCCTGGGGCGTTGCGGCCTCCATCGGGCAATCCCATATGATTACCTAAAACTATGAATTAAATGGAAACACTCAGAGTAACTTCCTCTCCATACTGGGGTACTTTCTGTTTTAGAATGGAAGCCAACCTTGTCGGCCTCATCGTGTTCCTCTGTGTAAGGACCACAGAGACTGGAGAGGGAAAGACCCCTCCTTACTGTGACCCTCGGACACTGCTTCCATAAAATATCTCATTATTATTTCTGCTGTGTATAAGTTATTGTACGGGTGCAGCAGAGCTGCCTCCGAAAGCCAAGGGGATGATGGGCCTCTGGGCTTCGTTAATGTCCTGACCAAGTGGTGGGATAGACCGAAGACTGCTTGTTACACCACCCTGGCAAAAACACGTTTGGTGGGTGGCAAGGGACTTAGATTCCCTGAAGGATTGTGGTGGGGCTGTGAGCTTGGTGGGAGGTGAGTTTTAGGCACAAAGGTAATATCCCCCAGACGTATAAGTAAGTTTGAGGTGCTCTGTTGGTGGGGAGGAGACCCTCTGGTCAGCCACGCCTACACCGTGCCTATGCCCTAAGCCATGAAGGAACAGCACCGTGTAGCCCTCAGAGTCACGAAGGTGCATCGCGGACGACGGTACCCACTGCCGTAACACTGCTGCTACAACAGTAACCCAAGAGGTGGCAAATGACAGCCCCACGCAGACTGTGACTGGCCGTGTGGGGCTCCTAGCTGGGGCCCAGGGAGAGGGCCAAGGCCTGGGCTCCTGGAAGGGTACTTGGGCCTTGTTCTGTCCTCGTCATTTGGAAGAAGGGAATTTCTGTGTGCGTGTGTCTGTGTGCGTGCATGTGTCTGTGTGTGTCTGTGTGAGCCAGCCCTCTCTAGTCAGGAGGACAGAGCAGAGCGTGCATGTGTGTGTGCATCCATGGGTGTGTCTGTGTGAGTGTGTCTGGGTGTGTCTGTGAGTGTCTGTGAGTGTGTGTGTCTGCTTGTGTCTGTGAGTGTGTCTGTGTGTGTGCTCGTGCGTGTGTGCATGTGTGTGTGCATCCATAGGTGTGTCTGTGTGTGAGTGTGTCTGTGTGTGTCTCAGTGTGTGTGTGTGTGTGTGTGTGTGTGAGTGCATGTGTCTGCGTGTGTCTGTGAGTGTCTGTGAGTGTCTGTGTGTGTCTGTGTCTGTGTGTGTGTCTGTGTGTGTGTGTGTGTGTGTGTGCGTGCATGTGTGTGTAACAAGAGTGACTCCCTATTTCGACATGTGAAACCGATCTCTCTCTTGCATTCCGCGCCACTGTAAGGCCACGAGGCCCCCACGCGAGCCGAGCAGGCAGGGCTGTATGTCCTTGAACTCTAGAGCTACAAGCCAATTAGGTCTCTTTATGAGTCAGCTTGCCTGTGGGATTTCCTGACTGTGTAGCACCTCCAGCCTGTTGCCTTTGCAACCCACCGCACACTGTCCAAAGGCTAGTCCTTCTCTTCACACTGTCCAAAGGCTAGTCCTTCTCTTCACACTGTCCAAAGGCTAGTCGTCCTTCTCTTCACACTGTCCAAAGGCTAGTCGTCCTTCTCTTCACACTGTCCAAAGGCTAGTCCTTCTCTTCACACTGTCCAAAGGCTAGTCCTTCTCTTCACACTGTCCAAAGGCTAGTCCTTCTCTTCACACTGTCCAAAGGCTAGTCGTCCTTCTCTTCACACTGTCCAAAGGCTAGTCCTTCTCTTCACACTGTCCAAAGGCTAGTCCTTCTCTTCACACTGTCCAAAGGCTAGTCCTTCTCTTCACACTGTCCAAAGGCTAGTCCTTCTCTTCACACTGTCCAAAGGCTAGTCCTTCTCTTCACACTGTCCAAAGGCTAGTCCTTCTCTTCACACTGTCCAAAGGCTAGTCCTTCTCTTCACACTGTCCAAAGGCTAGTCCTTCTCTTCACACTGTCCAAAGGCTAGTCCTTCTCTTCACACTGTCCAAAGGCTAGTCCTTCTCTTCACACTGTCCAAAGGCTAGTCCTTCTCTTCACACTGTCCAAAGGCTAGTCCTTCTCTTCACACTGTCCAAAGGCTAGTCCTTCTCTTCACACTGTCCAAAGGCTAGTCCTTCTCTTCACACTGTCCAAAGGCTAGTCCTTCTCTTCACACTGTCCAAAGGCTAGTCCTTCTCTTCACACTGTCCAAAGGCTAGTCCTTCTCTTCACACTGTCCAAAGGCTAGTCCTTCTCTTCACACTGTCCAAAGGCTAGTCCTTCTCTTCACACTGTCCAAAGGCTAGTCCTTCTCTTCACACTGTCCAAAGGCTAGTCCTTCTCTTCACACTGTCCAAAGGCTAGTCCTTCTCTTCACACTGTCCAAAGGCTAGTCCTTCTCTTCACACTGTCCAAAGGCTAGTCCTTCTCTTCACACTGTCCAAAGGCTAGTCCTTCTCTTCACACTGTCCAAAGGCTAGTCCTTCTCTTCCAGGCTGCGAAAGCTCTGCAGCTGCCCTCCCTCCCTGTTTCCACTGTGATTCATAGCGCCCCCCGCCGCCTTACCTCAGACCACCCTTCTCCCCTAGCCTGGAGGACCACAACAACTCACTAAGTAGCCTGTCTGTCTCCAGTCTGGTCCCTTCAACCCATCCGTGTGCAGCAAAGACAGTAAAGTCACACCACCCCCTCCCGCTCCCCGTCACGTGCAGGAAACGGCGCCATGATGCTGACTCCAAATAACACTTACGAACAGGGTGGGGAAGGAAGGGCCTTTGGATGCTGCTTCACTTCTCTCTCATGTGGTCACGCCCAAGTCCCAACCATATGGCTTTCGCAGCTGCCAGACCTCCCGGTCTTGCACCCTTTGGAAAGTGACCTGTCGCCTTGGCTTTCCTGTCCTCCGGGACAATCCTCACCTTCCCGTGCCTCTTTCTAATTCAGTGTCTAGCGCAAGGCTTAGATACCCCTTCTCCCAGCAAAGTTCCTCTCCCCAGAGACTGCACGCTGGGCCCCTCCCTCCACGCCGCCTCACAGGGCTCGGTGCTGCTGTTAGGTACTGTCCTGTGATCATTGCACGTGTAGAAGCCCCGCCCTGCCCAAGGTGAGGCCTCCGGGAGAGATGAAGGTAGCAGCTCCCGTGCACATCCCTTTACTGCCACTAGACTGTCGGTCTCAGGCCGTACTGTGAAACCATGCACAACTGCTTTCTTTCACTTGTGACGCAGTGGCTGTCAAGTATGTTGTGCATTCTGTGTGGTCTCTCCCGTTTTACAGTCTGCCTTCTACACATCTATACAAGCACACACTGTTGCAGCCCCACACAAACAGCAGTTTACCTCACACAGCTAGAAATCGGGTGGACGGGGGCGAGCCCCAGCGGATCGCCTGCAAAGCCTGGCCTCTGAAGCAGTTAGTGTTGAAACTGAGACAAACAAGGTATAGAGCACCGTGTCCCCTGGGCATCGTTTTCAGTCAGACTCACTGTGTTTGTACAAATAACTATTCCCCAGAGAGAGCAGATCTGGGGAACCAACTTCTCTTCCCCCTGAGAACACTGGCCCTGGAAAGCCAAGTGCGCCTCACGAACGAGACTCAGGTCCTATGGTGTGGGGCGGGGCAGGGGGGAAGTGCTGGCTCTGAGGAGGGTCCCCCACTCCCTCTAGGCCCAGCTCTTTCAGCTGACTTTCCCTGTGGCAGGCGGGAGTGCTTTGTGTGGAATGTTCCTCTACACTGTGTGAACACTGTGACTGGTTTACTAGAGAAGCTGACTGGCCACTAGCCGAACAGGATACAGTTGGGCAGGAGACCCGAACTGAGAATGCTGGGAAGAAGGCGGGCAGAGTCTGTGGAGTCACCAGGAGGCACAGTGGGAGCCAGACACGCTGGAGGGCTGGGAAAGCCATGAGCCACGTAGCTCACATAAATGAATAGAAATTGGTTAAGTCGTAAGAGCTAGTCAGTAATAAGCCTGCGCTACTGGCCAGGCATCAGTAATCAATGTAAGCCCTGTGTGTTTATTTGTAGGACTTCTGCCATCGGTTTTGGGTTTAATAAGCACAGGGCACCGGATGAGGAGATCCTAAGTCAGAAGATTCTGGCAGAGGAAGGGATCATCTCAGCATGTTGAGCAAATCTCAGGGCCTTAGAGAAACTGTGCCTGAAACTCTGGGGATCCAGAGCGCCCGGGGACAGCTGCAGGCACCCATGGAGAGCCAGAAGGTGACAGACCAGTCTCTGAAGAGATCTGCTCACCAGGAGTTCAGGTAAACATCAGTGGCTGCTACAGAGGAAGCCCCACCCACCACCCACCACTCCTCACCACAGGGACTGAGATGTGCCTGGCCCTGATGCCCTCAGTCCCAAATAAACACACAGAGGCTTATAGTTGTTGTTGTTGGGAATCAGCAGTCTGCTGACCCCGCCCCCGATGATGGGTGGGGCACTCATGGCCATGTCATCGCTAAGTCAGGCTTTACCTGGCTGATCAAGCTTTTACCTGCCATGCACAAGCCCCCTTTTTAAAGCAAGCATGCCTCTCTCTCTCTCTCTCTCTCTCCCTCTGCTTTCGGTTGGCCACCAGCTACCCCCTTTCTCTCCCCTCTCTCAATAAACTTCACGTGGGCGCTGAGTCTCGTGTTTGTGTTTCTTAGGTAATAGCTGCAGCAAAAGCACAACAATATTAATTATAAATTGTTTGGCAGATGGCTCAGGCTTCTTATTTGCTAGCTCTCTATTGATTGCTATCCAATTTCTACTAAACTATGTATTGCCACGAGGCTGTGGCTTACCTGTAATGCTTTGGCACGTTACTCCTTCCGTAGCTACATGGTGCCTCCCTGCTTTTCTCTTCCCAGCATTCTCCTAGTCTGGTCACACCGCCTATACTTCCTGCCTGGCTAAATCCTGCCTGTTCTTTGGCCGAAGCAGCTTTATTTATCAACCAATAAGAGAAATATATATTCCTAGCACACAGAAGGATGTCCCACATCACTGAGACGCCCTGCTGTCTGATGAAGAGAGTGGAAGCCTTCTCAGATGTGTCCCGCCTCCCACTACCTACTAGTGGACGAATTATTTCTCTCCTGATGGGAGATGTCACTCTGTAAATATGTTTCTCTTATTGGTTAATGAATAAAGCACTGTTGGCCAATAGGAAAGCAAGATAGGCGGGGCGAGGAGACTAGGAGGAAAAATGAAGTAGTAGGGTAGAGAGATCCAAGATGGAAGGCAGAGAGAGCAGAACGCCGGCCCCTCTCTCCGGTAAGATGAGAGCACGTGGAAATACTTAGATTAATAGAAATGGGTTAATATTTAAGACAGAGCTAGCCAATAAGAAACACTAGTACCAGGCCAACAGCTTTATATCTAATACAGCGTCTCTGTGTGTTATTTGGGGCTGGCATGGTGGCGGAACCAGGGTAGCAGAGAAAACTACTCATAACACTCTCCCTCCCCCTCCCATCTCTTTCTTCACATTTCAGACATAAAAGGGCCAAAGCAACATGGCTTCCTGCACAGGCTGCAGGTTCCTGCCAGCGCCCAAGTTGCAGCCACCTGCATGTCACAGGGGACAACTCTGAGTGCCTGGGAGAAAAATGGAGAGCTGCCATCAGGGCCTCAACGTTGTATTCAGAGCACGGGGCTGGGATAGAAAACGGTACGTTAATTCCTGCCGCTTTCAACACCAAAGTCCTGGGCCAAGTTTTCCCCCCAGGACAAGATGGCTTCCAGAAGAGGCAGCTGGCATGCAAACTCACGGGAGCATATGTGTTGACTGTGTTCACAGATGTCAACATCTTCTTGAACGCCCGCCCTGTGCCCAGAGCTGGATGGAATCAGATCCAAGGGCTTAGCACCGGCAGGCAGTGTGTATATTTGCCTTCAGCCCTGTGACAGCTGAACAGCAGTGGGCTCGAGGATGTCGTCTAGCGGAGATGCTGTGTTCACCAGCAAAGCCTTGCCTATCGGGCCCTACCTCTCCACCATAGATTAGCTCAGGGAGGCTAACAGACTGTGCAAAGGGACAGCCTGGCAGAGAAGTCAAAAAGAGGCTGGTGGAACTGACCTGCTTATTTTCAGATTCTTGACAGGCAGTGATGACTATGCATCTGAGCCCCTGGACAATATTAAGCGTGAACTGGCTTTGCTCTGTGGCTTCTATTCAACTCTCCTGTACAAGGGCACGGAGGCACAGAGAAGCTAAATGAACAGACGGAGTCTGCACAGATGTGGGCTTTAGAAGTATGACTCAGGTCTAAGTCATCTGTCAAAATTTACAAAGTGAGGGATTTTTGCATGGAAATATGGATTTGTAGAGTTTCTTTAAAAAACACGTCTCATAACACCAGGATTCCAGACAAGCAGAACCGGGCTGCAAAATGTAAACACGCATTGTCTGGCATGTGCAAAGAGCCACACAACGGTGTCAGCCCTTCTGTGGCGCTCACGTTCCTGTCCCAGCACTCACCCTGAAAACCAATGCCTACTAAAGGTTTCCCCTGAGATGAAAGAGACCCACGTTCAGATTTAAGGCCTCTCTGGTGGAGTCATGCAATATTAGCATCTCAGAAACAAGAGGCTAAGCAGAGCTCCAGATTCAAAGTGCGTGCTGCCCCGGGGAATCAAGCTACAGAGTTGGCAAGGGGGACGTTCACAAGCACACTTGCTAGCTAAGCAATTAAGAAATCATTTCTTAAAACCATTATGATAACCAGATAATTTGTGGTCTAAAATTATATAATTATTATACTGATTTTATTTGTTTTACTAGAGGACTGTGTGTGCCTTAGTACACATACACAGATAAAATCACAACCTTCAGGAGTTGCCTTTGTCTTTCCACCACTTGGGAATTGAACTCAGTTCTCAAGCCCCTTTACCTACAGGGCCATCTTGCCAGCCCAGCTTAAACACATTTAAATGTAGATGCTAGAGCTTGATTTGGTATGTTGTGCATTGTCTATAAGGCTGACTTCCTTTGCTGGCTCTGCTGTGACACGGAGGACCCCTATGGCTGTATCCTTTCGCTAGCTGCTATGTGGAAATGTGTGGTACTCGGAGGAAGCTGAGGGACACAGTGGGAAGGCGTTCCCTCTTCTTGATGGGGGTGCTCCTCCCTGGATTTTGGTAAGATACGGTTTCTCTGGCATTTGGCTTTGGCACCTCATGCAGCTGGCATTTCTCAGAGCATGTGCCACAGTTATAGACCACGGATCACTAATGAGTCATCAAGGGCGAGGTCGGGTAGCAATGTGTGAAGTGTTTATGATTGACAACTTCTGGTTAGGGCCTTCTAAGTGGAAATCCACCGTCCCTGAAGTGTGGATATCTAATCTGAAGAGTACTTCAAAGGTTAATTGAGTGTGTCTAGGGCATAGCTTAAAATTAAGTTATGCACACATACGTATCACAAGGAACTTGCTGAAGACTTTTAAGTTGCCACTGGGGTATGCATGGTCCGGTTCACTGTTCCCCCCACCATTCCCAGTGCAGTATCTGTTACTATTATCATTGTCTTTGCTCTATCATTTTTCCAGTGAGTGCGTAAAGAGAAAAGGATGCTACTCGTTGTCGCTATCAAAAGCAGAAAAATGAAAAAAAAAATAGACATAGCAAGACTGTGCTTTTTAAAAATAAAAAAGTGATGGGTGGGGCTGATGCACAGCCCTTGTACAGGGCGTGTCCATGCAATTAGCATACAGAGCAAAGAGAACCCACCTAGAAAGCATGCAGCCTAGGGCCCTGCAAGCTGTGAGCTGTGGTTTTCCCCAGCTCTGCCCCTGCCAGATCCTCTGTAAAGTGACTGACCATCTCCTGAGAACTATAGAGAGGACACAGAGGTGGGGGCTTTCCTGGACGCCGACAGCTCACCTTCCTTACCCAGACTTATGTCTTTCGACTCCTGGCACACTGTCCACAGCACAGGAAACCGAGTGGTGTAGGGTGGGGTGGGGGGCTTTCAAGAAGACCACATTCCCAAGGTCGGGGTGGGTGGGTGAGACAGAGCTTATGAGATGGAGGCTGGCTGACGGGTGAGTTCAGACAGAGCAGGGGAAGATGGACAAATGGCGAGGAAGCTGGTGGAAGACGATATAGTAAAGAGACGCGGACATTTGGCTCTGGGCGGCCCTTTGACCTGCTGGATCAATACAATAGACAAAGAATATTGTAGCAATTTGAGTCCAGTAGAGCCACGTAGCCCATGAGAAATCTCCATACGCTGTCTTAACCTTTAAGAACTGGCATGGTTTGTCAGTCAGTGACCCACAACCCGGACAGACCCACTGTGACCATCCGTGTTGCCGCCTAGGCTGTGCGGGAGTGAGCTTGGGAATTCTCCTTCCGACGCCAGGCACTGTAGCAGACTGATGGGGCCATGGTCCCTTCTCACCCAGCTGCTACGCACGGCCAGTGTTCAGGGCGAGTAAACACACAATCAGCTGGGTTCGGTTGAGCAACCAGCCTCCTCTCCTGGGAGAAGATAGACCACTTCCCCCAGATGTGTAAATGTACCTCAGAATTGTTCAGTTGTCACTTTAACAGCTGGAATTACTTCACATCTCTAAAAGTTTTTAAAGAGGAGATAAAGTGTGGCGGCTTCACTTGAGAATATATGAGGGGCGTGGTGGCCTGAGGGGCGTGGTGGCCTCTCCACGACTGCACCTTGGAGGGAGAATGTAGGTGCCCATTTCATGCGACCCAAGGACCCGGCATGAGCCATTTCCCAAGATTCTCCTTATGAGGAGTCAAACAAACAAACAAAAACCAAACCAGGCCTGGGTGGTTTCCATCGTCAGAAAACTGAGGACGGCATGGTCTGACTCCCCGGGTTTGAGCTCATCCCTTGCTTCCACATGGGCCTGTGAATTAGGTTGTCCCTGGCACAATGTGTTTCTCTCAGGCACCAGCAGGCTGCTCATGGATTTAATAAACCAGCCTTTCCATGCTTGTATGGTGGCGGGGCCCCAGCCCAAACGGCTCTGCCATTATCCTCTCCATTTGCATTTGCTCGTTGCCCCCCAGTATTTCAGAGAGCCCTGTGAATACCCGTGAAGAATAACTGCACGTCAAATGAGTTTGGCATTTTCAAAACAGCAATTGTTTCATACATCATTTAGCTAGGCCCCACCCTAATCCGTCAGGGACACGTAATAACCTTTTTTTTTTTAGTAACACAGCAAAACAGTTGAGTCCAAGTATCACCTTTACCAAGACGCTAATCCATTGTACCGAACAATTAAATAGCACTCCTATCAGACAAGGCCATCTTTTTCCTGCCAGGGGCCAGTGGACTCTACTTCAGGCGGAGACACACGCAAACCGGAAGCCCCTCCTCCTCCTCTTCCTCTTCCTCCACCTGGTCTGTTTGCCAGGACACCTCCGGAAAAGCTGCTCTCTCTCAGCCCTGCTCTGCACAGAGCCTGCCGCCGCCGGGTCACTTAAGGTCTGGCCTCTGCCTACCGTCGGCTCAGTGAGAGCCGGCCCCCAGCTCCCCTGGGAAGTTTATCTCATTCCTCTTCCTGAGACCCAAGGCAGCCAGTGCCCACTCACACTGTCCGGCCTGCAGATACGCATGGGAACGGCTCTGGAATATAAAGGCTTTAAACAATGAGCATTGTTTGAGATAGAGTTAGGGCTAAGTCCTGTGCAAACAGCTGGACGAAATACATCTTTATCTGCCACTGTCTCTAATTTAAACAATGCATAAGATGTTTATTCAAAACGTGGCATAGCTGGACGTGCCTGTCCTTAAGAATTGTACGCAGCCCCTCCGGTCAGCAGCTAGGAGAAATGGCATCTTTTTCTTCCCTTTCTGCACACAATCCCACCCAGGGTAGCATCAGATGGTTTCTGGGATTTGCTGCTGTATCCTGCTCATGTGCCTGGCAACAGTGACCAGGTCGCCCTGCTGGAAATGCTGATTCTCCCCAGGAAAGCGACACTGGGCCTTCAGCTAGCACCTGCCCAGGTCTTCCCGGTCTGTGGTTCAGGAGAAACCTACCTGGAGTAAGTCCTCAGTGTGACAGTTCCATGTCATCTACTGGGTGGGTGGTGAGGGAGTCCATGAAAAGCGGCAGGTGGGACACAGCGCCCCCTCTAGGCCTGGCTTGGGAGGGCACCGCGAGGTCTTGCTTATGGGGCTATGCACACACACACACACACACCATATATAGACATGCACAGGCATTCACATACATATGCACACTCAGGAACATGCACGCACACACATGTGCACACATGTGCACGCACACACACATATACACACCCATATATAGACATGCAAGGCATTCACACACATATGCACACATACTCAGGTGCATACACATGCACACACACATATAGACATGCATACACATACTCACACATGCATGAGCTCAGACACATGCCCTGCTTCTTCTCACACATGCATGCACAATACATATACCTTCACACACATACACAGCATATATAGACATGCACAGGCATTCACATACGTATGCACACATACTCAGGCACATACACATGCACACACACACATATAGACATGCATACACGTACTCACACATGCATGAGCTCACACATGCATACATATACTCACACATGCATGCACACATACATATACAGACATACACAGTCACACACATATGCACACATGCACACACACACATACACATATATAGACATGCACAGGCATTCACATACATATGCACACATACTCAGGTGCATACATGTGCACACACAGACATATAGACATGCATACACGTACTCACATATGCATGAGCTCACACATATATACAGACATGCACAGCCACTCACATACATATGCACACACATTCAGGCACATGTACTCACACACATGTTTACACACATACATACACTTCCCAGGGAGCCTGCACCCTATGACTATCTGAAAAGCCAGGATGAGACAAGACGAGAAACACACAAGATGAGCTAACCGGTGAGAGAAAGGGGCTGGTGGCTTTCTGATAGTCTTTCCCGTTACCAGCGGAGGTTTCGAGTCTCTGTCCTCTCCAGTGTCAGAATGGGGGGAGTTTTGACAAGTGTACCACCAAGGCCCCTCACTCTAGAACACGAAAGGTTTGTTATCGTCCTTAGATGTCACAGACTGATAATATTTTAGGGAGACATGGCCAGTGGGACCCGGTGCTTATGGATAAAGGACCTAACCTGTGGGTGTTGTTAAAACGCTAAGTGGTCAACCGTGCCTGCTGGCCACTGGCTTTGCTGTGTGCGTGTATGTATGTGTTCGTGGCCTGAACTGGAGGGTAAGCCTTGTGTGGGGCGCCATTATGCTCTCGATAGGAACAGACAATGCTGGCTCCAGCAAGTGGTTGCATGGCAGAAACACTCCTATTGTGTTCACCCAGCGTCCCGTAAGGCATTGTGCCGCTAATTATACACACAGGCCTCCCAGAGCCGGTTTCCTCCCATTCTTCTTACATCCTCCAGATGGCCAGCCTTCGGGACTAGTCACCCACGTGCCCTCTCAGTGACAGCTGCTGGCCTGCTAAGTCCGTGTCTGGGGTAGGAACTGTGAGGCTGTGGACCTTAGCGTGCTGTGAAGCCCCTCTCTATACCACGGGGACAGCATGGCATGCACCCGGAACTTGCCGGCAAGGAGAATGCATCTCTGCACCTTGCACGGGTCCCTGCGCTGGAGCCCAGCAGATGAAGGCATCACCACGTTGAATCTGCATGCTTTCAGGGGTGCTTGAACCCTGGCTCAGAGCACTGGTGGGGAGTGTGCAGGGGAGCACTGCATGAGCCCAGAGCAGGCAGGGGGAGGCGAGGCTGGGGTAAGCATGGGGGCGCTGCCTCCCAAGTCAGAAAATCAGAGCTTGACAGGCAACCAGCCTTCAAGGAAAGTGCCCTAAGCATCCCCCCCCTCCTCCTGAGCACAGGCACCAAGGGAACTTATTCTTCTCGGCCCTTAGGGACACAGGTAGCCACTGGGTATGGGGTTTTGTTATGTTTCTTCTTGTTAACAAGGCTATTAATCCATCAGGCTCTAGGTAATCAGCCAGGAGCCAAACTGAGAAATCAGAATCCCTTAAACAGGTTTGTTCTTTTTTTTTAGGTAAGATTGCTTATTTGTTAACATCATGCCTGCGTATTGTGTACCTGGATCATTTCCAACCCTGTTGTCCTCCTCTCTTCTCCAGGTCCCCCAGCCACTTCCCCCTCTGACTTTCATACTCTCTCTCTCCTTCCCTCCCTCTCTCCCCCTCTCTCCTCCCTCTCTCCCTCATCACCTGGACATGAATATGTAACCCTCAACTGGAGCATGGGAAACCCTGTGGAGGGCCACACCCCTGAAGTAAACTGACTGACCCTCCCTGCCGAACCCATTAATAGGCAATAGCCCCCCCTAAGGGTGGGGCCTCACGGGCGCCTCCTCCCTCCATGCTGGAATGCCCAGGGCTTGATACCGTCTTGTGCAGGTGGTGCCAGCTTCTGGCCGTGGTGGGAAGGCAACAGCCATGGTGTCACGAGTGTGTTAGGAGCTCCTCGCCCTCCCTGGCTATGGCGTGATGGGCATCAGCAATTAGTTCCTGTGAAACGGGCTCTAGAATGGGGATTCCCATCATTCATACTGAAAGACGCCACTGGGAAGTCTTGACTGTCTCTTGCTCAGGCAAGACATGTGTCTTCAAAGCAGTGTGCAGGCTCTGCCCTCAAGGGCTGACACTGCCCAGGTAGGTACTGAAAACACTAAGTGCACAGAGCTCCATCCTTCCACAGCGCCGAGCGGGATCCCAGCATTCTCTCCTGGGGAGGAGCTGGCACAAAGCTGCCTCTGCCTGTCGCCTACGCCTCTTGGCAGCCTGTCTTGCTGACTCGGTCAGTCCCCAAACACAGAGACCTCGCTGGTTTGTCACAGCAGTTTTGCCCAGTTTCACTGGTGGCAACACCGGTTCAGGTGAGGCCTTGGAGAGTCTGAATCACCCTTTGTGTTCTGCGTCCTCTGCCGTCATTTCTACCCTAGATAAAGCGAGAGGCGATTTTACGCGCCGTTTACACGCTATTTCTGATGTACTTGCAAGGTGACTGTGACGCGCTGCGTGAGGTCAGGTGTGACGTCAACGCTCGGTCTCAGATTGGGACCATTTGGGATTTCACACTGAAGGAGCAGGGCTGCTGAAGACTGCGCTTATTAAACGAGCCCCTCTGAAGAACATCCTTCCCCAAAGCAAGCCAGACCGCACAGCCAGCCTCCTTCAGCCAGGCTGATTACCGTACACTGGCAAAGCCAGGGATACAGCTGTGCGCGTGCGTGCGTGCGTGCGTGCGTGCGTGCGTGCGTGCGTGTGTGTGTGTGTGTGTGTGTGTGTGTGTGTGTGTGTGTGTCCCACAGCTGAGGGATGCAGTCCTGGGGGCATCTTCTCCAGTGTGTGAAAGAACAAACAGAACAAACAGACATCACTGACATAAAGACCCCTTTCTCATCTCAAGCTTCTGGGGCAGGGTCCGCTGCTAATGCCCAGCCCCTCAGAGGCCACTAACGTCCATAACAGCTTCAAGATAACAGTCTTAATGCTGGTGCCAGTGTCATCCTCCATGCCCCATAAAACAAACGGCTTGAAGGCCGTCTTTCAGCAGCTTTGTTTTGTGTTTACTAAATTACTTATTTTACAATAAACCTGACGAGAGCTAGCTCCGTTATTCTCCACTTGTACCCTGGCAGAAACGTAGTATTATAGTTTCAGCTGTTTCCTGGGTTGCTTATGGGTTTCATTCATGTTTTTACCCTCTCTCTCCATCGTCTGGCTTCACTGTGGATACAGGCACCGCTGTCCCACTGGGAGTGGGGTCTCAGTGGCTTTCACCAACCCCATGGTTTTATACCCCAAAGGGTGACCATGGCGTTTGGGAAGGAATTCTGTTGGAACGGGCAGCGTGCACTCCACAGTGTAAAATGCCTGCTGTGAAACCCGCCAAGTGTGCCAAAAGTCCAGCTTCAGCTCAAACAGAGTACTGGTGATACCACAGGTTCCTACTGTAGACACCATGGGCTGACATTTACTATATATTGAGTTTGAATTTCAATACCCAAGCCAGTGTTTTAAAGTTTTGTCCACAGGGCTAGAAAGATCCTCAGGACCTGTGTGGCACAAGGGTAGGAGCTGCCTCGTACAGATTGCTGTCTGACCTCTGCACGTTTGCCATGGCCACACACACACACACACACACACACACACACACTCACACACACACTCCCACACACTCACACACACTCACTCACACACACACTCACACACACACTCCCACACACTCACACTCACACACACACTCACACACACACTCACACACACACTCACACACACACTCACACACACACTCACACACACTCACTCACACACACTCACACACACTCACACACTCACACACACACTCACACACACTCACACACACACTCACACACACACTCACACACACACACTCACACACACTCACACACACTCACACACACTCACACACACACTCACACACACACTCACACACTCACTCACACACACACTCACACACACTCACACACACACTCCCACACACTCACACTCACACACACACTCACACACACACTCACACACTCACTCACACACACACTCACACACACACTCACACACACTCACACACACACACTCACACACACACTCACACACTCACTCACACACACTCACACACACACTCACACACACTCCCACACATTCACACTCACACACACTCACACACACTCACACACACTCACACTCACACACACTCACACGCACTCACACTCACACACACACTCACACACACTCACACACACTCACACACACTCACACACACTCACACTCACACACACTCACACACACATCACACACTCTCACTCACACACTCACACACACTCACACACACACACATCTCATACACACACACACACACACACAGTAGATAACTGCAATAAAAACTTGTTTATGACAGTGTATCTCCTATCTCAAGGGCACTGAAGCCCACATGTACACAACCATGGCTTTTAAAAGTGTTGCTTGGAATTTATTCTTTTCCCTGCTGGTTACTGTGCCCGGGCATAGCACAAAGGAGAAGAAGTTCTGGCTGAGGACATAGTGCAGATCTTGCATTAAAATCCCTGGGTTCTGTTAAAGCAAAAACATAGCTTTCATCTCAAGGGACTAAGGGATCGTTCACTGCAGAGTGACCATACCAGGGACACAGATTTAGGCTACCCCAGTGGCCATCGTCCAGTGTGATAACAGTTTCATTGAGTTTTTACAGTGACAGGGCAAATGGAGTCAAAAGCAGGGTGTTTTTAAACTACATCGGTGGGAACATTAGGTGCACAGGTCAGGCTGGTGGAGGAAGTCTCGTTTGAGGCCTTGGATGTTACTTGGAAATGTTCTTAGCCTTTCTGTTGGGACATGCTGAGGTATCTGTTCCCATTTCGGGTTTTACCTGATACCATAAAAGCGACCATTAGTTAGGCCAGCTATGGAGGTTAGCAATAAATGGCTGTTAAGGATGCTAATGACCACCCAAGATAATCCATCCACAGACCTCAGCTCTGCAGCTCTCCACTCTCAGAGGCTGTGGAGTCAGCCAGCACTGTAGTCTTTTACACAGGTGGGGGGGCTTCCTCTGTGAACCTCAGTGTGGTCCCCAGGACCACATAAGCCAGGTACAGTGAGAGACAGAGACAGGCCTAAAGGTCACACATTCAAGTCCCTCTGCAGTGTCGCTTAGTGCATTTAAAGCCAGCGTGGACGGCACGAGGCCCTGTTTGCTTGTTTGTTTGTTTATTTATAGCATTTAATATGGCTCAAACATCTACTTTTGTTCTTATAATTTTTTTCCATTTATTTGTGAGCCCAGCCCTTAATTCTTGACCGATCCCTTCAGTCCACTCTTCTCCATTTTAGAAAACACATTTGCCAACTTTGTAAAATAATCGACAGTCAAAATCATTTATAACTAAAATCATTTGTATTTTCTTTAAACGTTCTGACCAAAGGTATGTGGGGTTTTTTTGTTTGTTTGTTTTAGTTTTTTGTTTGTTTTGTTTTTTTATTTCTCTATTTACTTTCATGGAAAATAGATTTTTTTTTCATTTAATGTAGTCTGCCTAAAATTCCTTTAAAGACGTTATTTTGAAGAGGGGGTGGAGGAGGCCTGTGTGAGAAGCCCAGCTCTTCTGCTGTTTCAGGCCCAGAGTTGAGGAGGGAAAGAGCCTTCTCCAAGATGAGCAGCCATCTACACAGCTCTCAACAGAGACCTAGTAAACCGAGGTGTCCCTCATAACCAGAGCAGATAGGAAGACAGAAAACAGATTTGGAAGCTGGCTATAATGGGTTTCTATCTCAGTGTGGCCTCTGCTAGTTCAGGAAGCCCAGAGCTTTAGACTGGAGGTTCTAAATACCGAGGCCTCGGCCTCCGATGGTGCCCACAGGCTCCCCATTCGACGCAGAACCACTCAGGGGATCTTATCTGTCCTGGGACTACAGCCTTGACATACGCTTGTGGGAGTGTCACTGAGGGATGTGGCGTGTACACTACGCGGATGGAGTGATATTCTAGGACAGCAGCTGCTCAAGCTTCTCTCTTCATGATGACGCAAGGCCAGACTTCTGTTTTTGTATGTCCCATTGGTGCCCGGCCCTTCGCCTTCAGCTTTCTTTGCAGATGGAGAGGGAGGAGAAAGCCAGGGAGCTCACACAGGGACCAGGCTGTTATCCTGGAGGGGGATGATATCACAGGAGCTACATCCACGGCTCAGACGTAATCACATTCCCTGCCGAGCTGCCAAGCAAGACGGACTTGAGTTTCACTGAGTGCAGGGCTGGTAAGTTGGATAAAGCTAAGTGTAGGCTGGTCCTGAGGCCCTCAGCATTTAAGGAAGTATTTTCCCTTTGCCAATAGTTAGAGCTGCAGTGATCCAGTCAGCTTCCAAAGTCAATTATGTTTGAAGGAAGCTAAGTGCCATGTTTAGGTTCAGAGCATTCATAGAAGAGGTAGAACCATATCATGCATCTAGCCCAAATGTATTATTAGCTGGGAATAGCTGGGAGATGCTGGGCCAGCATCCTCCAGGAAATCCCAGTAACGTGCGATGCAGTGTTTGGGCCAGGTATAAAGCTCACTGACAGGAGTGCCTTGCATGTGCATCTATCCCTAGCAGCAGGTGTATGGGAACACACACACATACAGAGGCACGCATGCACACACGCACACACACGCACACACACACATACACACACAGACACACATACAGAGGCACGCATGCACACATGCGCGCACACACACATACACACAGACACACATACAGAGGCACACATGCACACACGCACACACACACACACACACGCACACACACATACACACACAGACACACATACAGAGGCACACATGCACACACGCACACATACACACAGAGGCACACATGTACATACACACACACACACACACACACACACACACACACACACACACACACTCCCGCCCCACACCCCTGCAAAGCTAGCTACTCCCTGTATTAAGGAGGACATCTTTGTGTCTGTTTTTGGGGAAAGGATGAGGATGGTGGAAGACGAGAACAAGCTAAGAAGATCACAGATCCGCATCGGGAGAGAGGATACGCATCGGTTTGCTGTAGAAGAAAGCACCTCCACCGGTCCTGGAAGCCAGCAAAGTCCCGGCCCACTGCCCTCGTTTAGAGCTGGCTTGGGTTGAGTTGCCTTCATTTATTAATGGAAAAATTCTGACAGAGTGGGGTACTCTGATGGCAGAGAGAGGGGCAAGGGGGCTTTGCTGTTCCCGGGAAGCAGCTGAGGGACGGACAAGGAGGAGGAAGAGGGGTGGGTCAGGCTCTGTGTGTAGGAGCCAGGGTGGAGGGACTGGGGTCTGGGGCTCTTCCTGGAGCCGGAGACTCAGGGGTCAGGGCTGAAGGGCTCCGGGGAAGACCCACGCCACAGACGAAGGAGGAGGCCCAGCCTGAGACGGCTGGTTCCTCTTGTGGGATGTGTAATGTAGGATAGGTCTCCCCCATGAATGCAAACCCCCAAGGTGCATTCTCCTCGATCTGGCTTCCATTCTGAGTTTTGTAGTGGATTTAGAAACACACCCAGGGACCTGTTTGGCCATGGGCAATGGTCAATAATAATAATGGTCAATAATCTCCATATTGTCGGGCTTCTTGGAGATGCTTGTGGGGAAGGGAGCCAGGACTTACCCGTGTGCGCGGGACGCCTACAAAGAACAATCAAGGGGAGAAAGGAAATGAGAAGACGGTGTGCATTTGCTGTCGGCTGTGCACTGACGCCGCCTTCCTGAATACACAGGAGGTTTAATGCTATGCGATCCTGGGAAGAAGTCTGCTTTGTGAACTGAGTGGCTGGACACATTTGCTCTGGCCTGCAGCACAGCAGAGACGGCTGCCTTTGACTGCTACTGTATGGTTTTCCGAGCCCAGTGTTGCTGGCCAAAGACTGCCCTCCCTCCCCCAGGCCCTGTGCCCACCTGCTGTGAGAGCCTCGAGTTGTATCTTCCAAACTTGAATGCTAAAGACTTGAAATTGCGTTCAGAAGCAAAACTCACATTTTGAGTGAGGGGGGGGGGAGTCTACACTTCAGGCAAGTCTGTGCTGATGACAGACTTCATTATTTCCTGACTCTGAGGCTGGTCACAGAGCCAAGGGCCAGGCCCTCTGCTGCTGGAGCAGGGCACCACAATAACCGTGCAGAACTCAGCAGCCCCTCTGGAGGGAAGCCCTGGACGGAATATAAATGTGGGAGCCGGCTTAGCGGCCTAGGCCTGTTATTCCTTTCTCCTCCCTTCCTCCCCTCCCCCTCCCTCCCCCTTCCTCTCCCTCTCTTCCTCCTCCCTCCCCCTCCCTCACTTCCCCTCCCTCCGTCCCCCTCACTCCCTCCTCCCTTCCTCTCCCTTCCTCCTCCTCTCTTCTCTCTTTCTCCTCAGTCCCTCCCTCCTCCCTCCCTTCCCCTCCCTTCCTTCCTCCTCCCTCCCTTCCCCTCCCTCCCCCCTCTCTCTCCCCCTTTCCTCACTCTCTCCTCCCTCCCCCTCCCTCTCCCTCTCTTCCTCCTCCCTCCCCCTCCCTCACTTCCCCTCCCTCCTTCCCCCTCCTCACTTCCCCCTCCCTTCCTCTCCCTTCCTCCTCCTCTCTTCTCTCTTTCTCCTCAGTCCCTCCCTCCTCCCTCCCTTCCCCTCCCTTCCTTCCTCCTCCCTCCCTCCCCCTCCCTCCCTCCTCTCACCCACCTCCCTCCCTCTCCTTCCCCCAGATTGAGGGTGATCCAGAGTAAAGAGATCATCAGAGCAGATTAAGGAGAACATAACAGCCCACAGCTCCATCAAGCAACTCAAAAGGAAGGGTGTGGGGTGGACATTGTGAGCTCACTCCCCATAGAGGGGCGCTCAGCCTAGACACAAGGGAGGGAGGAGGGAGGGAGAAGGAAGAGAGAAAGATGTGACAGGCTTCCACGATCCCACATAGAGGGCCTCACCCTTTCTATGGAGCAGAAGACGGATGGGATGGGGGTGGGGGGGACATGGGAGGATGGGGGGGAGAGGGAACTAGGATTGATACATAAAATAAGATTGTTTCTACTTTAAATTAAAAAAGAACAAATTCAGGTTCTGTGCTCAAGCAGAAAAAAAAATAGGAATGGTGTTTTGCATGTTCAGTATTTCAGAAGACATGCCTTCTCTTAAAAGTTTGCGTCCTAACAGGAATGGACATCACCTGGGAAACTGAACACACCCTGGCATCATTCGGGAAAGTCGATGTGGGGCCTGAGGAATGCTAGGCTGAGTGAGTTCACATAACAGAATAAGGTGAGGCTAGGGGAAAAAATGGCCGGGAAGCATAAGTAGCCACACATATTCTGGGAAGGTCTGCTCGGCTGAGCAAGGGATACTTATTTTACCATTTATGTAAACTTTCAAAAGCATGCAAATGGTTTAGTCCTATGTATTCTAAGATGTACCGGGAAATGCCACATGGGCATAAATCGTGTAAGGGGTTGATGACTGTCAGACCTACGACTGTGGTTGTTTCCAATTGGTCAGAGCACAGGCTATTGTGTGGGTGTGGGAACTTACACAGCGGGATCCACTGTTCGTGATGTTCATTGTTTAAGCTAGGAACAAGCAAATACGTATTTGCCAAATTATCCTCAGCACTTCAACTTGAAATTTCTTTATGTTTGAAAGATTTCTAAGCAAGCATGAGATCAAGGGCACCAAAAATGTAGCCATCACTCTGGTGTAGGAGAGAGGTGGGGTGGGAGGGGGATTTATGTGTGTGGGGTGCACGGAGGGCCAGGCATGGTGTATGTCCTCACGCTTGGCTAACAGAACGAGTTCAGGCAGGACGTTTGCTATCCGTTTAGCTGATATATCAAACCTCCACGGTGTTAGGGCTCCCTCTGTGAGCAGTGCTGAGAAAGGTCCACACAAATCCCCTAGGGGTTGTCACTGCCCAGATGATGTTTTCTCTCCTAGTCTTTCCAAGCTTGCCAGACTGCGTCTTCCCTGTGAAGGCGGAGAGGGAGCCCTCCATGCCCCATCCTTTGAGGGGTGTGGCTAATCCAGCAAACTGTGAAAAGCAAACTCTTACCATTCGTCTCTCTGGACTTGCCACTGGTTAAAATTTCATAATACCAACCCCTCCCCCCACAAAAAAGGAACCATAGTAGCCTTGTCTACACAGGAGTCTTCCATATACCCAAAGAAAAACATTTAAAATCCTACACAGGACACTTTAGAAGTGCCTATGGCCATACCTGTGTATAAAAGTTCATTTTTGTAATTGTTGAAGATGTGCAAGGGGGAAACCCTGGCTCATCTCCTTGTGTTACCCATCAAACTACAAACAACTGGAAACCTTTGCAAGCATGTCACAACCATCACAAGGGCCAATCGTCCCATGCTATGATGTGCTGATTTCTCAGGACAGGGAACAGCCCCACAGAGAGAAGAAAATACATCCGTCTCGTCTCTACACAGCATGACTTGAAGTGTATCAGAAACCTATACACACCTTCCCCAAGTTCACCCAACACAAGTAACTAAATCTGCTCACTTGCTTAGTGTTTAGATAAAACGTTCCAGGACATTACTAAAAAGCAGCCTGCTCTCTGGATATGGTGCAGACTTAGTCGACATTTTGTGTGCCACGCAAAAGCTCATCAGATTACCTGCTAAAGAACCATGTTGCTCCTCATGCTTCCAGTCTGGTCTAGACAATGACTACAGCAGGAAACACTCATAATCTACATAACCAAGCCATGCCAGACACGTGTGTCATATACACACAGTGTAACATGCAGACATCTACAGACGCAGGATGTGCATAACCAGAAAGGAAAAGACACCCAGAAGGAGCCCTCAGGTGATGGTTCCTTTACATAACACAGCGCTCCAGGGGGCCAGCCTCCCAAGGGTAACATGGCCCACTGCGCTAAAGGAGATATTAGCCATTAAGAGCAAAACCCAACTGTAACTCGGCAGTGCTTATTGCTTCAGAAGGGAGAGAGTGAGATGGAGAGAGCAGGAGGGAGGAAAGGTAGAATATCCTCCCGCCTGGCCTTAGATCTCTCAGGCAGTAGAGAGGCCAGATGCCACCAGGAGATGTGAAAGGAAGTGAAAGGCAGGGTAGCTCGGGAATGCTGAGTTTACTGAGTCTGCAGGAGCTTGGGTGTTGGTGTGAGGGAGCTGCCAGCCTCAGTAGCTTGCGTTTCCTGCTGTGGGTGAGTAGAAAAGTGCTCTCTGGACAGTGCCGTGAACCTTTCAACACTGAGTCCTTTCCCCTTTGGGGGATGCAAACTATCTAAACCGTAACAGTGGGCAGGAGCCTGGCCTGTGGATGGAGGTCAGGGTCTCTGCTCTCCGGAATCAGAGTAGCCACTTGTCACGCAGTGCTGAATTCCCAGGGACAGCATCTCAGCACATTCACCTGTGCCACAGTGCATGAATCTGTTTTTGTTGCAAATACAGTAATAAAGAGATCCACCTGATCAGCTTAAAGATTAGCCCATTTCTACATATATCTAAAAATAGTACTTCATATAATAAAAGGGTGGGGTCCACACCCTGAATGGTGCCTGAGACATAAATGGGCCAGAAGAAATTATTGAGGGGTGTGCTCACCACGGGACGCATTTAAAGCTAAGCAGAGGTGATGGGGGATGTCCTTCTGCATATATGCTTCTCTTATTGGTTGATGAATAAAAGTGTTGGGACAATGAGGCAGGAAGATAGGCAGCAAGAGGAGATGAGGAGAATTCTGGAAAAGGTAGGCAGAGGAAGACCACAAAACAGTCACCATTTAAGGATCAGGAAAGGAGGCACCAGGCATTCTCCAGTAAGATAAGACCACACAGAAATAGATAGATTAATAGAAATGGATTAATAATTAAGACAGAGCTAGCCAATAGGAAGCCCTAGCCATCGGCGAACAGTTTAATAATTAATATAGTGTCTGTGTGTTTATTTGGGGCTGAAGCAGCCATGGGACCTGGTGGGATGAGAAAACTTCCATAAACAGAGGCCCAAGGAGTGGCCCTTGTATAGAAGAGCCATCGAGCTGTCCCCTAACCCCTTACAGTGACACAGCCTGGGAATCTCATGGTAGCATTCCAGCTGTGTTGTGATGAACGGGCTTCTGGGGCTAGCCTGGGAATCTCATGGTCACTGAGGCTACTTGGAGCAATTCTGGTTCAGTGGAGCATAACAATGAAGAATGTAGTTGCAAGTGTTCAGCAGCCTACAATTAGCTTCTGAGTTTTGATGCCTGCTAAGGGGCTGGCCTTGGACACTCCAATGCCCTTTGCCTTCATTTTCTGATCTGTAAAATGGACACTGTGTTTCTAATCAACCTTAGACAGACGTCTAACTCCCATGTGATAGTTTTTGTTTTTATTTTATTATGTCATATATTTTTATTATCATCTCTTAGAAGCCTGTCTGTTTTTTTAATGAGAGTCAGAAAGGCAGTGCGTTTGGATGGGGGAGGGTACTGGGAGGGAGCAGAAACCAAAATCAGGAGATATTGTGTGAGGAAAAAAATCTATTTTCCATAAGAGTAAAAACAAGAAAAACGATGGCTATCTAAATAGAAGAAATATGGACTAAATTGTATTCCCTCTCCAACTGATATGTTGAAGTCTCAGGAGCTCAGAATATGACAGTCCTTGAACCCTGGTACCTGAGATAGGAAACTTGAGCCAGGCTTGGTGGCTTATGCTTGTAATGCCAGCACTAGGACGCTGAACCTGGAGATTTGCAGGTCTGAGACCAGCTTGGGCTACATAGCAAGTTCTAGGCCAGGCTTGGGACAGAGCATCGTGAGGTTGGAGGATGGGGGAAGGCAAAGGGCAGGTGTTGATGCATGCGTGGTACCCTCATTAGACATTATTGAATGAACAGAGAGAGAGAGAGAGAGAGAGAGAGAGAGAGAGACAACAGAGACAGAGCGAGATAGAGAGAACAGAGACAGAGAGAGACAGAGACAGAACGAGACACACAGAGAGAGACAGAGACAGAGAGAGACACAGAGAGAGACACAGAGAGAGACAGAGACAGAACGAGACACACAGAGAGAGACAGAGACAGAGAGAGACACAGAGAGAGACAGAGACAGAGAGAGAGAGAACACAGAGAGAGAACACAGAGAGAGAACAGAGAGACAGAGAAAACAGAGACAGAGAGACGACAGAGACAGACAGAGACACACAGAGAGAGACAGAGACAGAGAGAGACACAGAGAGACACAGAGAGAGACAGAGACAGAGACAGAGAGAGACACAGAGAGGGAGACAGAGACAGAGAGAGACAGAGACAGAGAGAGACACAGAGAGAGACAGAGACAGAGAGAGCAGGCAATGACACAGGAAGAAGCAGCCATCTTGAATTTGAAATTCTAAAATGCATCTCTGGTGTTTCAGTTGTCCGGCCCCTGGCACATTGTGATCTAACTCCTCAAAGGGACCTCTGAAGGTCCAGGATTGGTGCTGAGAAGAGTCCTTACACAGGACACCCGTGTGAGGCTGCTGCCACCACATGCGGAAGCGTGTTATCAATTCTTAGAGTCTTAGAATTGAGACTTAAAGCACAATCTGCATGCAGCATGTATATGTGTGTGTGTACATGTATATGTGTGTTACATGCATGTGTACACATGTGTGTGCATGCATATGTGTGTACATGCATGTGTATGCATGTGTGTGTACATGCATGTGTATGCATGTGTGTGTACATGCATGTGTATGTGTGTGTGCATGCATGTGTATGTGTGTGTACATGCATGTGTACACGTGTGTACATGTATATGTGTGTACATGTGTGTGTACATGCATGTGTGTGTGTGTGTGTGTGTGCTTGTCTGTATACCAGGAGACACACCCATACCTGTTTGTGTTAGGATTGCCATTCAAAGCTCTTAACATAAGGTATGCATTTGTTTATGCATTTGTACAAGCGGCATGGGTTCATTTTGAGCCAGACAGCTTGGAAAACAATATGAACACAATACAGACTGAAGGGCTTTTTTGACCTGGTACTGGGACATGATCTTACACAAGAGCTTACTTAGCACAATTAAGGGTGACAGGAGAGGCTGAAGGCTGGAGGTCATGTCCAAAGGGACCTGAAGGCAGGCAGAGGAGGGACTCTGGATAAGCCAGCCCAGCCTGTGGATATGGCTTCCTACCACACCAACCAATGCCTTCCTGAGGCAGCCAGAGGAAGATGGCCCTCGCTGATCAAAATGGCCATGCTGGCGGTTGAGAGGTTGTGGACAAGGGCTAGCTCTAGCAGTAAAATTGTAATCGGGGCTCAAAGAGCTGATGAGTGCACAGCCTAACTGAAACCGCCAACGCAGATGTTGCCTGGTCGCTCTCTAGCAGAAGAGATGATTGCACAGCTGGGTCAAACTTCTTTAAAATTACAGCGGCGGTAATTGCTATTGCTTTATTTTTTTTTTTTTTAATGTGGAGCTGGAGAGTAACACGTAGTCTCTTTCTAAAGCCGACTCGTATATGATTGACATTAAACAAAACAATCGTGTCAATGTATAAAATCTGATGTGACGTGGGTTTAAGCCAGCGAAACACCACAATTAAGGGTAGCAGCATCCATATCCTCTATGTCTCATTGCCTCCCTCACGTCTCCTCTCCCTGTCTCTGGGCACCAGCCCAGGAAGCTGCAAATTGACCATGGATTTGCCGTCTTGTACTGCAAGTTACGTGGCACATCCTGGGACTGGGTATGAACGGAATCATACAATATTTACTATTTCCTCCTGTTTTGTGTCGTGTGCTTATGCGTGCGTGTGGGTGTGCTGCACTGCCTGTGGGTGAACGTGGAAAGAAGAGGTGGGCATGGCATGTTCTTCAATGTTCTCCGTGTTGGTTTGACGCCTACAAGGTTCCCAGTTGGTGAGATGTTTAGGAAGGATTGGGAGGTGGACTTGGGCAGCCACAGCACTCCTGGTACCCTTTCTGCCCACTGCTTGGGGATGGAGATACGGGCTCTCATCTTCTGTTGCAAATGTGGACTCCCTGAACTCTGTCGTCATGGACTGGAGCTCCCTGAAACCTGAGCCCAAAATAGCCCCCTCTTTTATATGTTGTTTAGCCATGGTTTCTTATCACAACCATAGAAAAGCAACTAATATACTATTTTTTTTTTTTGAGATGGGGTCTTTCATTAAACCTGAGTCTTCCAGTTTAACAAGACCAACCAGGAAGTTCTAGAGATTTACCTGTTCCTTCCTTCCGAGTGATGATGTCATAGGCATTCCTATCAAACTCAGACTTTACATGGATGCTAACGATTGGATTTCACGCTTGCTTGATACACACTGCTCACTGAGCCATGTCCCCAGCCCCTTACCTGTTTTTAAGAACTCTCATTCAGCATAATCATTTTAAGATGTGTACATGTCCTTTTATGTACCAATACTGAGCAGTAATCCATTGTATGAAGATATTTAAATTTGTTTTCCTAATGAGTGTGTGTGGGTCTCCTGCCTTGTACTTCTTCAAACCATGCTTGCTATGAACACGCCTGTATTATTCTCCGTGGAGATACATGCTTTCTTTCCTTTTGTGAGTAATAACAACACATTCGTCGGGGTTATTTAAGGGAGCGGAACCTATAGAAAGAAGAAATAAAAACGTGCACATAAGTATGGGATTAATTAGGTTGGCTTACATGATAAGCTCTGGACAATCTAAAAATGGCTGCCTTCATACTGGAAAGAGTTGGCACAGGGCGGCAACCCGATTTCTGAAATGAGTTCTATTGATTTACATTCAAAATCTCAGCAGAAGAAAGAAATCTACAACACTTGTGATTCCTCCAATTTTCTCGTTGCCCGTGAGGTGTGGCCAGTCCTTGAAGACTAGCGTTTGGATGGGTCTGTTCTTGCACATTGTTGTGTAGTGCATTGCTCTAGTGACTACCGCTGAGATGGTTACGTCATTTGTATTTTTGTGTAGATTGTTGGCTTTTTTAAAAAAAATATATTTACGCTTTTTTACTATAAGTATTTTTTTTTTTTGGACACAGGGTCACTTTATTACATAGCCCTAGCTGTCCTAAAACTCTCTATGTAGATCAGACTGGTCTCAAACTCACAGCAATCTGCCTGCTTGTTGCCTCTAGAATTCTGGGATTAAGGCATGCACCAGCACACCCAGATACTCTAAGTCTTTACAAATATTTTCTGTTAGAGATTGCCCATTTATTTTCTACACTGCAAAGTTTTGAAGTAAAAGGAATTTTAACATTTTAATAAAATCATGTGTCCCACATATTTAGTATCATAGCTAGGAAACCTTTGCCTAATCTAATTCACAGGATTCCCCCTCCCCTTATCTTTCCTATTAGAAATTGGATGGCTTTAGGTTTCACTGATCTATTTGGGTTTTGTTTCATTTTAAGATTCATTTAATAATCATTTGTAGACATGCATAGTATGTGTGTGTATATGTGTGTGTGTGTGTATGGGTGCAGGTGTATGTGTGTATGGGTGCATGTGAGTGTGGTGCATGTGCGCATCTGTGTTTGGCAGGGTATGTGCCTGTGAGAGTATAGGTACCAACAGAGGCCAGATTCTCCAGAGCTGGAGTTATAGATGGTTATGAGCTGCCATATGGATGCTGGGGATTGAATCCTGGTCCCTAGGAGAAGCCATTGGTGGTCTTAACTGTGGAGCTATCTCTCCAGCCTTTGTCTTGTTTTGAGACAGAATCTCATGGATGGAGGGCTGGCCTCAAACTCCCAAGGTAGCTGAGGCTGACCTTAAACCTCTGATCTTCCTGAATCCACCTATTGATCTCCAGCTAGCTAGGCACACCACCACCTAAGCTACACCTCAATCCATCTGGTTTTAATTAATATCACTGGGACAAGTTTGTTTATATCATTTCTGTCAGTCATCGAGAGAAGAGGTCTAAAGTCTTTGACTATAACTGTAGATTGGTTTGTCTTCCCTACACCCCTGTCTATCATTTCTTCTGCAGTTTTGAAGCTCTGTCATCAGGAACACGTTGAAGACTACTCCATCTTACTGATGAAATGACCCCGTTATCATTGTGAAACAGCCTCCTTATCCGGTCAGTACTGACACTGAAATCTACCACATTTGAAAGGTACTCCGAGCTTCTCTGGGTTTATCTGGTGGCGTAATGCATCTTTCCTTTATTTTGAATCTAGGTCTTTATATTTAGTTTGTTTTTGTATCCCCTCTGACAAGTTTAACTCTTTAGTTGAGATATTAAATACTCAATGTTTACTGTGGATATGGTTGTGTTTACATATAAATCTAACATCTTCCCCTTCTGCGTCCTTTTCTTTGTTTCTTCCATGCTTCTCTGTAATAACTAAGGATTCTTCACTGTTCACCTTGTCTCCGTGTTGTGTGGTTAGCTCTAACTCTGTTTTTTCTGCTTTAGTCTCATCTCGTGCACGAGTGCCTAGTGAAGCTCCAGCGAGTGCCGCCATCACCTCACACTGAGAACCAAGCTCCTCCCTGCACTTCTCTGTGCCATTGCTGTCCTGCGTTCTATCTGCTACAAACCCCAGAGTGCCTTGTTATTTGTTAAAATAACTGTTCACCCGCAACCCAGAGTTCAATAATGTGGGAAATCCACCGCAGCCTTAGCGGTATTTCTTTCTGGTATTCTGTTTCTTTGTGCAGACCCAGGGTTTCACCTGGCAGTGTCCTTTTGTCTGAAGGATGCACGGTTCTGTTTCTCATGAGTCTGTGGGGGGGGGGGGAGAGATGAATTCTTACAAAGCTCATGTTTCTAAAATCTTGTGATGTGTTTGTATATGTGCACACATGTATGTGTGAGTGTACATGCAGATGTGTGCACATTTGTGTGAAGGCCTCAGCTGTTGTGTTATTTGGGTGCCACCCACCACATAGTGTCTCTTTGATCTAGACCAGTGACCCTCAGCCCTGGGACTGTAAGCACAGCCACCATGCCCGGCTTCTATCTTTAAGCAGATGCTGAGAATCAAACTCCAGTCCTCTGCAAGAAAGAGCAGTGTGTGCGCTTACCACCGAGCCCCCTCCCCAGCCCCAGGAAGGATTTCTTAAATTGAGCAAACAGAAAGGTCTGGAGAAACAAGCTAACCAGTTTCTGCCATCTACACTGAGCTGCAGTGGTAATGGGGGGCTGGCTAAAACAGAGTTAAGAACTACTCAGGAATTGGACCACACAGCTGCCAATCAAGGTGAATAGAGATGCAAATTGCCAACAGTTATGACAACACCTCTCACTTCCCTGAGTTCTCTTCCACTCATGCGCAGTAGAACGAATCCTGGGAGCAGATGTAAGATAAAAGGATGTGTCCCCGGGAAAGGACACGTGCTTTCTGTCCCTTGCTCTGAACTCCGGGTTTCTAGACTAAATGATCGGGCACACTAACATTTGAGTCCTCTCTGTTTCCACACAGCCAGTTATTATTCAGGATCCACATTTATCCCAGTAAATTAGTCCATTTCCTGTTGCTGTAACAACATACCTACCATTGGATACCGTATGTGGGAAATAGGCTCAGTTAATTTATAATGCTATGGACCCAAGGGTGTGGCACTGGGATCTGCTCGGCTCTGGTGAGGGCCTTCTGGCTGAGTCACAACATGCTTGATGTTTTCATGGGACCTCATATAACAGAGAATGACCACATGGTGTCATAGGAAGGAAGAGAGGTTCATATGCCCAGCTTCATCTTTAATGGAAGCCAGCAGCCAGATCACACAAGTTAGGGTAATCTCTTCTGAGAGGATACCCCAATGTGTTGGTTGTATTCCAGTAGATCCCACGTCTTAAACACCCACCACCTCCACCCTGCCAAGTGGGACCCAAACCTGCATCACATGACTTTCTTTAGTGAGAGAACACCCAAGCTACACCCAAGCCCTACTACTTTATTTCCCCCAGACGTGAGAGGCTGTACCTGCGGAAGATATAACCTTCCTCCATCACCACAGATGGGATACAGTGCTCACCGACCAGCCATCACATGTGTATGCCTCATCACAGCTCAGCCTATTCTCTGAAGACTTCTGGGTTTCATGACCTCCACATGGAGTTGCTGAGAGATGGGTCATAGGCTCAAAATGATCTTTCAAAAACATTCCTACTGCTTAGTCATCTGCGGTCATTTAGAGCATCTTCTAAAAAGACCCTTACACAGATCCTGCACTGTTTGGAAGCCACATGGATTCTTTAAGGGACTTTAAATAATTCACTTACTAGGCCATCTCCTGTCTGGGGAGGATTTCATATTGAATTCCATTAACTGCTTTTGTCTTCTGTATAATGCACATATTAACAATTAAAAGCTATTTAAAATAATTGAGTCTATTCACTAAAGTCAACAAATTAATTAACTGATGCATAATTAATTGGCGCATCGAGGCATCCCCTCTTTGGGGACCGGTGAGGGGAGCTGTGATTTGTGTGTTCACCGACAGCAGAAGACTGTTACTCCACTCTTGAACGACATCCTGATTCAATCAATCAGGGTCAGAACTTAAGAGTCGGAGGCCATTCCGCCCACGGAAGGAGTGATCCTCCTCCACAGTTCTCCTCAACACCAGGAAATCTTGCATTCTTGACTCACTGAGCATGGTCTGTCATAGCAGGTGGGAGACCCCCAGCAGGGTGGCTTGAGTGACATGTTTAATCTGTCATAGTTCCAGAGCTGCTCTGTCTGGCATTAGGATGCCTGTCAATGTAAACCCTGGTTCCAACTCCTTCACTGATTTCTTAGCATGCCCGCATCCGGTGGAGAGGATGTCTGTGCCCTCTTTCTGGTCTATAAAGAACACTAATCTCATCACATGCACTCCGATTATATGCAGATTGTGACCCAAGAGGCATCTGTCTTCCGTCACTATTGGCTCACAGGGACGTGGGTCCAGCATCTGAGAGTCAGTATATGTAACAATAGCAACTTGACAGCACAATTTTTTTATCTGTCAGATTTAAAAATTGAGGCTTATTAGCCTTTGTACTAATTTTCCTAACAACTCATATGCAGTGACTTATCAACTATAAAAATAAAGTAGAAAAATGGCCCCTTATTATAACCATTTCTATAAAGCACTGCCTTGGAATATTCCCAGAAATCTTAAAGGCCAAATCTTACAAAAAACACTCCCTGGGACAAAGCATAAGCTCCACTCTCATTTGCCTACCAGATATTTACATTACAATCCTAACAGTAGCAAAATTATGAAGTAGCAGTGAAAATAATTTTATGGTGGGGGCCATCATAACACAAGGCACTGTATTAAAGGGCTGTAGTGTTAGGAACATTGAGAACCAGTGCATTAGAGCATAGCAAGTGAATTAATGTCGTAGCACAGAACTAGAGTAGCAGGGACATGGGCTTTTAGTGGGGAAGTGACAGAGGAGAAACCTGAGCCTTATTGCGGGGTTAGTGATACTCTGGCCAACAGGTGGGGGCTGAGGAAACATCTTAGGTCATTTGCTGCTGCTGATGTGGCAGACTGCAGACTGGAGAAATTACAAAGAGGCTTACATCTGCTCACAGCTCTGGTCCAGGGTCAAAAGGCGACTCTGTTGATGGCCTTCTTGCTGGTGGCCCCGTGTGGCACAGGGAATTTCGCAGCAAAAGACAGGGGAAAATTTGAGACAGACGAAGCCAAGCTGACTTTTACTGCAGACTCATGCTGGAAACGACCCATTATTCCAGTAAGCCATCACTCACACCAACGAGTCAGAGCGTTCACGGGGCAGGCGCCATTGCTTAGTCTCATGAGGAGATGGGATCCAGTGTGAATGGTGAAGGAGAGAGACAAAGTGTATTCGAACAGAAGGGATTTGCCCGTACCCACTATTTCACTGACAAGAGTGACAAGTCTGGCAGACAAGCTCAGGAGCAGAACACTGGCCTAGCACGCACAAGACCCTCTATTTTATCTTAGCATCATTTCCCATCCCAGAAGTGTGTGACAATAAATCTGTGCTCTGATTTGACGTGGGACAACTAATAAGCAATTAATCTAGTCTAGCAAGCTAATTAATCTAATCGAGCAAACAATCTAATCTAGCAATTGCCCCTAAGGCCTTTTCCCGTGCTGTCACAGAATAGCAGCATCCGTGGGGTGCCAGATGGGCGATAGATAGGCTGTCATATACGCATATGTGGACCATAGGAGATGACTCCCTGTGGCTGTCTAACACACCCCGTTGCTTGATCCTGCTATGGACAAGAGCTTTGACTTGAGACTGAAGCATCCCTGTGGTTTAGCCTGTGTGCATGAGTAGTGTGTGAAATACAGTGGTAAGGTTTAAAAAAAATAAAAGCAGCATCCCAGAAACAGAATCTCTTACTTAGAAACAACTGTAGTATCACCCTGTCAGAGGAGGACACAGAAGAAGTAGGCAATAGCATCACTCACTGGAGTGCGTCCCTGGCTGGTGTCCACATGGTTGGATAAACGGAGACAAATCTCACGAATCAGGAGTGTCGTGTTTGACTTAGCGTGCACTGTGCTTAGTCACACTGAGACCAATGTCCATGCTTTTTAGCCTAACAGTGAGTCTTCCTCTGGCCTCAGACTGTCTCCAGGTTTACAATGCAGAGAGGTAATATCTGAAGAGTTAGTCAAGGCCACCCTCGTGCCCACAAATGAGACTCAGGCCCCAGCCCACAGGGCTGCAAAGGGATGGCGGAGTTTTCAGGAACTGCAGTGTGAGGAAGGAAGAGAGGTTGTTGGGGACATGCCCTTGTAGAGGAAATGAGGTGTAACGTCCTCTTCCTACCTCTCCCGACATCCTGGCTTCCAGGAGCTGAAGCTTCCCTCCATGTGTTCCCGCCATAATGTCCTCCCTCAAAGGTCCTGGATCTTAGATGGGGCCCTCTGGAGCCACCACCAAGCAACCACCTTTCCCCTTTTTAATCAGCTTTGCCATGGCAGGCACCTATCACGGTGATAGGAAGCTGATCGCCACATGGACATTCACAGAATACCTCCGTTATACCACCCCTCGTCTTAAATAAACAAATGTTCTTCCACCTGGCCTCATGGCAAACTTCCAAGTTATATGTTGCAATGACCAGATACCCAGATTCAAACTCAGCCATTCCAGCTTTAGGGAGGAAATCCATACGAGCCTCAGCACAGAGAGCACCATAACAAACGGACTCACATCCATGTGTTATTACTGCACAGGGAGACAAAAGCACGCTTCCGGACAATCGGTGACTGCTTCCCTCAAAGAACGGGAAGTTTTCACTCTCTTCAGACTCAGACCCAGGCCCAAGCAAGGAAGACGAACAGGTTAACCTCTCCAGAGGAGAAGCATGGGAGCGAAGTCCAGGTGGGTCTGTGGGCCGTGGATGGTGTCATTAAATGAGTGGCCTGATCCCAAGCAAGGCTTACAAAGTTTTAGACAGAGGGTTGTTTCAGGGATATCCATGACATTTGCCCTAGGGTCTGGATGTTGCATAAAATATATTTCAGGAGAGCCGCTCTCCCTCACTCAGCTAGGAGAGTAAAAAGCTCAAACATGTGCCTCCCCAGTGGTCCATGAAAGCATGCATTCATTTCAAACTAACAGCACATGAGGATGTGGGATCCTCACAGCTGGGCCAGAAGAGGCTCACATGCATAGTCTCTCCGTGTGGGTCAGAAGGTGCTACAGAAGCCAAAGGGGACTGAGGAGGGTATTTCAGCTTAACTTCGGGTTTGTACCATCTATCTTAACCTATACACACACAGAATCCATTATTCTGTGTCACCAACGAAGGAAGAAGCTTCTAGAAGCATCATTCTGCACCTCAGTACAGTACGCCTCGGTGAAATGTGCTTTTGACCTTGCCACAGCATGGCTCGCTCTTGAGCTGCGGTCCTGGGGTTATTTGTTGATACAGTATCCTCTTTATCTTTCTCCTCTTCAACTTTTATTCTATGTGCTCAACAGTTGTCCAAAGTAAGCTGCCTGGGTTCAAATCCCCACACCACTCTGCACAGCTGCTGTCTGTGGGAAAATACTGAATCTCTATGATCAGGGAGTTGAAGGGACCGGCAAGGATTGCATCTCGTGCCTGGCAGGTGATCAGCCACGAGGTATTGGTCTTCTCAAGTCCATCCTGCCCTCCAGGTCAGTAGGCAAATCAAAACAAAGCGTCTCAGACTTGACATCATGAAAAATGTAATAGAAAGCAGAATTACTGTGTGTTCTCAGTATCCACCTGGCTCCAACCAGGCGCAAGCCAAGGTTTTACTGTGCACAGAGGAGCCCTGGGTGGCCCAGGCGCAGACAGAAGGATGCTGGCACAGCCCCTTCTTCAGATGTGACACAGCATCGCCGCTGCCTTCAGGGAAGGCTGTGTGCCATTTGGATGTGTCTCTTCTCAGCATCTACCACATCTAAAAAACAAAACAAAACAGAAGTCCCTTGGAGACACTGAATTCTCATCCTTGTTCAAGTAGAAAGAGGAAGTAAGCACTGTGTAGGATTAGAGTTTGGTCCACCCTCGCCCCCTCAGAGCCTCCTGTGGAGCAGGGGGAGTCCTGGGCCTGTGCTCTGAGGAAGGGAGGTATATAAATCTATGTAAGAGATGGGGAAAGAAGAACATTCCAGACCAGAGGCATGCAAGGGAAGTCCAAGTGGGTCTTGGACCATAGATGGTGCCATTAGATGAGTGGCCTGGTCCCAAGCAAAACTTCCAAGTATGGCGTGGCACTTAGAAAGCCCGCACTCTCATCTCTATACCTAAGTCAATGGAAAACATGGAAAGTTGCCGTAGAGAATGATGTGTGGGAACATAATGGAAGGAGGAGGCCATCTGTGATGAGAATGGGTAATTCAACTCAGATCATGGCCCCAGCACAGAGGGGGAGGAGAAGGAGTTAAAAGGCAGAAGGACTGCACATCTGTACATCCATGTCCCTACCCCATTGCTGTCCCACCCTGGTTTGTACCTGCTTTTGGTGTCTCGTGATCGATCCTCTACCTACTATGTAGGAGCAGAGGGAGAGACAACCAGCTGTAACGGTCCCTCAGTATCCAGTATCACACCTCTATGTACGCCCTAGTCAAGGACACCAAGACAGTAGGTAAGGTGGTGTCGCATTTGTGGATAACAATGCCATGTTCCTGTGCAGTTCAGAACATGTGTCAAAACGCCTACTACATTATGAACATCTTGCAAATAGCGTGCACAATGTGTGATTTAAGGGATTGTGTTGGTTACTTTTTTTTTTTTTTTTTTTGTCAGCTTGACGAAAGCTATCACCCTGGGAGTAAAGGAAGCCTCAACTGAAACAATGTTTCTATCAGGCTGGACTGTGGGTGGAGCCTGTGCCACATATGCTTCCGTTGCTTCACTGTTGATTGACATAAAAGTGTCCAGCTCACCAAGGGCAGTACCACCCCAGATCTAGGGATGCCCGGGTATCTAGGAAGGAAAACTAAGCAAATGAGGAAAGCAAGCCAGACAGCAGCATTCTTCTGTGGCCTGTGGTCAGTTCCCGCTTGAGTTCCTGCCTTGGCTCCCCCGATGATGGAGGGGACCTGTAAACCAAATATGTCCTTTCTTCCCCAAGTTGTTTTTGGTCATGGTGTTTTATCACAGTGACAAAAGGTAAACCAAGACAGGAATAATGACTAGAAATATGTCATGTTCCTACACATATTTTACCCTGAATACTTTCTATTCGTGGTTTCTTGGGGTGTAGAGGCCAGAGATAAAGAAAGCAGCCGAGTGTGACCACACCCCCCAACCAATAGTGATGCCACATTGACCCAATGGACAAGTGGGACAGACGTAAAGAAGCAGACTGGGGTGGGAGGGTTCTGTGCTGTATTTCAGGTAATGCTTGTGCTTCTGGGTGGGAAAGGGTAACAAGAACAAGCAGGATGGGGGTACCCAGCCAGTGCTTACTCCATGTCCTGCGGGATTCACTCATCTTCACTCCACCCTGGGGAATTCAGTTCAATCATTACTCACTTTACACACCACGTGTGCAGTGAACAGAACCCCAGCCTTTGCTTCAGAGGGAGAATTCAAAACAGACGCAAGGATTGGTGAATCACCAAGATGAGGAATGAAGGATGCTAAAGTGTGTGGTCAAATTGAGAGGCAAAGGATGAGGGTCTGGAAGAAAAGCAGAAATGCAGGAGGAAGAGGTCAGAGAGGGAAAGGGGGGGGTGTTAGTTAGAGATGGGGAAGCCTGAGTATCAGTATCGCAAGCTGCAAACAAGACAGGAACTAGCTTGCATGGAGAGGTTCTGTGTGCAGTGCAGGAGAGGCTCTGTGTGCAGTGCATGGAGAGGCTCTGTGTGCAGTGCATGGAGAGGCTCTGTGTGCAGTGCATGGAGAGGCTCTGTGTGCAGTGCATGGAGAGGCTCTGTGCGCGGTGCATGGAGAGGCTCTGTGCGCGGTGCATGGAGAGGCTCTGTGCGCGGTGCATGGAGAGGCTCTGTGTGTGGTGCATGGAGAGGCTCTGTGTGCGGTGCATGGAGAGGCTCTGTGTGCGGTGCATGGAGAGGCTCTGTGTGCGGTGCATGGAGAGGCTCTGTGTGCGGTGCATGGAGAGGCTCTGTGTGCGGTGCATGGAGAGGCTCTGTGTGCGGTGCATGGAGAGGTTCTGTGTGCGGTGCATGGAGAGGTTCTGTGTGCAGTGCATGGAGAGGCATCTGTGTGCAGTGCATGGAGAGGTTTATTTCAATCACTATTCTTTATCTTTGTTCCCTCCCTCCATGAAGAATTAGTTCAGTATATAAAGAAAGCTTGTGTGTGTGCACACGCGTGCGTGCGTGCGTGTGTGTGAAGCATGGACCTAAACTGGTGGCCAGCAAGTCCCAGCAGCAATTCTCTTATTTCGTGCCCCACTGGGCTGGGGATTATAGCCACAGATGCACAGGGTCACGTCCAGCATTTTAAGTGTGTGCAGGGCGTTCACACTCATGTCCACATTACTGCACAGCATCTCCTATTACTCCATGGTCCACATCCCCATCGCAATCTCAAGAAAGAAATTGAGGGTTCCTTTACCCTGATACCACTAATACTTGGGGCTGGGAAGTTGGATTCTGTGGCAGTAGCCTCCTGACACTCTACCCACTAGGTTCCAAGGGCATGTCTGTCCCTCACTGCCCCCCCCACAAAGTCTCCAAATATTTCCTGATGTCCCCAGAGAGTAAAATTTCTCCCATTCAAAAAAGACTCACCACAATAAACCCATTCACACTCAGGCATTAGTGACTTGATTATATTACTTCAGCAACTATTTCCACTTTGCAGATGGAACTAAGGAGAGGCCAGGGGCGCATGCAGAAATTGTCATCTCTCTCTCTTTTCCTCTAGCCAGACGGATCTCTAGGTTTCCAGATGGCAGAAGTACATACCATGAAAGGGACGAGCTGGTCCCCTTCAGGATGCTCTACACGGGTTTCCAGCTTCTTCCTGAATCCTGGGCTGTCTGCTGCGTCCTGATGCCTCTTAGGTGGGAGAATTAAGGCAAGCTTTTCCTTTGCCCTGTACCCCACCCCCAACTCCCCACCCCTCCCCCAACCCCCACTCCCAACCCCCACCCACCCCACCCCTCCCCCAACCCCCACTCCCAACCCCCACCCACCCCACCCCTCCCCCAACCCCCACTCCCAACCCCCACCCACCCCACCCCTCCCCCAACCCCCACTCCCAATCCCCCACCCACCCCACCCCCTCCCCCAACCCCCACTCCCAACCTCCCACCCACCCCACCCCTCCCCCAACCCCCACTCCCAACCTCCCACCCACCCCACCCCTCCCCCAACCCCCACTCCCAACCTCCCACCCACCCCACCCCTACCCCAACCCCCACTCCCAACCTCCCACCCACCCCACCCCCTCCCCCAACCCCCACTCCCAACCCCCACCCACCCCACCCCTACCCCAACCCCCCACTCCCAACCTCCCACCCACCCCACCCCTCCCCCCAACCCCCACTCCCAATCCCCACCCACCCCACCCCTACCCCAATCCCCACTCCCAACCTCCCACCCACCCCCCACTCCATCCCTCCCCCCACCCCACCCCTACCCCTCCAACCCCCACCCACCTCATCCCTCCCCCCACCCCTACCCACCCCCAACCCTCCCCAACTCCACACCCCACCCCCACTCCACCCCCACCTCCCACCCCCCACCCCCACCCCCACCCTCACCCTGCAGAAGTGGCAGACCCTTATTTGTTCTTCTGGCTCTGCCTCTCCCAAACTCAGGAGGAGAGAAGAAAAAGGAAACTTGAGCTTAGGAAGCCAAGAATTTGCAGTCTTTGCTCTCTGGCTCTGCCATGGGACTCCCCTAAGACAGTGATGAATCACTGCTAGTGACTTGGCCACAGGAAGGCCCTGGAGGCTGGGGAAGAAATCGACTGGAAAGAGAACACGTGGCTTAATATCGCTCTGCCTGCCTCCCCGGCACCCCTGCAGGAACCAGGCCTGGAGCTGAATAGGGAGCAGGCTTCTCTAGGTGCTGCCCTCCCCCGAAACCCAAGGATGGTGGCAGGGTGACTCAGTCACTTCCACCAGGCTCACAGATGGGTGACCAGGGCCACATCTGCTAAAGTGGGGCTCTAACAGATTGAATTCTTTCTCATTGTCCCTCATGAAAACACACGTTCTCCAGTGTCTCCTGCACCTCTGCAGGCCTGACCACAGCCATGGAAATCTGGGAAGGGGTCAATATGAAAATGGATGTTATTACATGTATGTGTTTGCGGAGGACCCTGATCCCTTTTATAGAGAGACACGGTAAGGCAGAGTGAAAACAGCCCGGCCTTTCCAAAGCTGTACTTAAAATAAACAGCATCAAATATCCATAGTCTGAGGAGCTGATCTTACAGCGTCCTTCGATGACTAAGATAGCCATCCAGCATCATGTGTGTCCGTCCTTACTCCTGGAGACAAACTTGCTTCTGGTTTTGCTAAGAGAGAAGCAGTGGTGACAGCATGACTCACTCAGCTTCTGTCTGCCTGCCTGTATCCTTCCCTTGTCTTAGTCAGGTAGAACTTTCTAGTTTTCCAGGAAAATCAACTCCTCTTCTCTCCCTCACCCCATCCCTTGCGTTCAACAATCCCTCACGCAGTTAGTCCTCTCTGCTGTTTCCTCTCCTGTGAAAGCCTGCTGCCTCCTGGTTTTCCTTCGTTGGAGAAGAAAATATGATTACATTCCTGTTGCAAAAGACAAGCCTGAATCTCTGTGGCTTAAGCTCCCTGAACCATCAGCCTCTCCATCACCCACGACCACAAAGGTCCTGCACGTGACCTACAGAAGCTGCTCCCGTGGCGGAACAGCCCTCTTCTGGGGCTCAGCTCAAACCAGCACCCGCGTCTTACTTGACATCACCCATGTTGGTCCCTTTCTGATACACTCCAGAGTTTGGATTTCCATAGTTTCTCCTCAGAACAGCACTGTCCCTTCTTCTCCTTAGAACTCCACCATCTCCTCCCCACAATCACTACAACTCTGCCATCCCTTTTCACCCCATTACTATTTTGATTGCTATATTAGATATTAAAGTCAAGTTATAGGACAACAATCAGCTCATTGCCTGCCCATGGAAATAACAATATTTTCCCAAACTAAACAGTAGTAGCAGCACACTCTTCAAGAGTAGAGTTTGCAGATATCTGCAGCATCCCACTCAAGGGAAGATGGTTTTGCCTGTGTCCTGTTTTCAATCTGCTGCTGTGAGATTGAAATGTCTCTCAAAAGCTCCACTAAAGAGCTTCCAGAGAGCAGGTCTGGAGAGGATTAGTTGTGTCTTATATTGGTAAGGAAATAGTTTTTAACCACATGGATGTGCCTGCAATGGCCTCAGGGCGCCCCAGAAATTTTCATATTATACTTTACATAATGCTAGGTCTAGGCTAGAGTGGGGGACAGCTCAGGGGTAAAGTATGTGCTTAGAATATTCAGGAACCTGGGAGCCATCACTATCAGGAGAGAGAGACAGAGACAGGAGAAGGAAGGGAGAAGAGGGAGGGCAAAGAGGGTAGAGACCCAGGAGTGCGTGCTGGGCTACACCGTTACAGCTGTGCCCAGTGCCCCATAGTGGCTTCCAGACACAGAACAAGCAAGAGCCAAAGCCCCAACCAAGCTCTCCAAAGACCCGCGCCTCCTGCTCCGTCCCAGCCATACCGTCTCCCTCTTTGCTGGTCTGCCGAGCCTGCTTCTGCCTCACTTTCCCTGTCCCAGAATGCTCTCCTTTGGCTCACCCCATCCCATGCGAGACCCCCAGGTAGAGCTCACCGTCTCACCACAGCTGTACCACTGTCCTCCGTAGAGCCCCGGCACCACACATCCCAGGCAAGCAAACGCAACCACACCGAGTGGCTTTACCATCTAGTTCCCTCTAACCTATTTATTTTACACTTTACTTTCATCTCATTCTCCACCCACGCCCTCAGTGAGGTCTGGGCACCAGAACCATCCACGCTACACGGTAGGAACATACATATGTTAGTCACGAATGAATTAGCGGCCCTGAGTCGGAGGCTGGGATACAGGGTCACGGGTTCCAGGGGGCACGTCCTTTACATTTGATGGCACTCTCGGCCAGAGTTGCAGAGCCTTCTGACTCCACGGTCCGGGTAGTGTCATACTCTGAATGGGCACGACCCACTGACATGATGGGCTTCAAAAACATCCATCCACAGGTGAGGACGAGGCTCAGAGTGGGCCTGAGTGAACTAGCATCAGGGGCTTCACACGGGAATTCCAATCCAAGGGAGCTTCCAGTCTAGCGGTCGGTCCACCAAGAACACAAGGACCTTGGTGACAGTGAGTGCAGCTTCTCCATAGTGGGTTAGTGGGAATGGTCCAACTTTACCCAGATTCGTAGTTCGCTTTCCCATATCCATGTGAATTGCTGACGCTGTAACTCAGTTATCAAGCTGTGTTTGTACAGAGAAGAGCACCAGGGAATTCATTTCCACTGCATGGTGAGAGTCTGCATCCAGACTTCAGAGGCGCCACTGGGAGCTAGCTCATCGACTTCCGCCAGGCTCACCCATCCAGAGCTTCTCCGTGACCTGCCTGAGTAAGGGCAAAGGACTGCGGCTGTGCCACACGGCGTCCCTGCCACACGGCGTCCCCTCTTAGCCCAGGCTGTGTGAGAGTCCCTGTGCATACGGTCTCTCAGCAGAGTCTTCTGAGCTGCTGGGATCAGTCCAGCTCGGGCTTAGAGGAGCCAAGAGGCTTGATAAGATTTAGCTAGGAAGGCGAGAAGAAGACAGGGCCATTCCTGGTTGCATCACCCTCGCCAGCTACTGACACTCACAAAGTAGATTGTGCTTGCTGCTGCTTCAAAATCATAGGAAAAGCATCGAGGAGGGTCAAGGCTGTCCCCACACAGAGGAGAGAAGAAAGCAGGATGTCTGTGGCAGCTTTTACATCTGTCTCCATGTCTCCTAAAGAGAACTGGGAAACAGCAGGCTTGCTTTAAAATACTCCAGAATCCCCAAACAAATGTGTGTACGGTTTGGAAATAGATGAAACCATTTGACAAAACAACGATTTTAAAGCAAGATAGTGCAGATGCGGAAATTGTGTGCAATTATCTTGTGTATTTCATAATCAAAAGTTTTAAAAAAATACAGGATTTGGCTAAAAGAATGTTCAGTTTACGATTCTCATGATCACAAATCACAAATGTTCTAAGCGTCTCACAAGGAATGGTCAATCAAAGATGACACATCTGATCCAGCCAACTACGTGTCTACAGGGCCCTAGATGAACTACATGGAAAATACATATGTAATATGCTAACTACCAAACAGTTTCTAGGGGCTGGAAGGATAGCTCAGTGGTGGCGCATTTACCTACAGAGGGGAAGTGAGAGCTATAGGTAGCAGTGTCTGTCACCCCCATTTGTCCCGGGGTTGAATCTGCTCATCTGGCAAGCTAAGTAGGTAACCCCAACCCCTTTCCTCACTTGACGGGAGAGGACGGCTTCCACAGTGGAGGCTCGCGCTCCGACAAAGGGTAAGTGAGTGGTGTCCTGAGAGTCTTCAGACAAGCTCCGAGATTATAGAGGGTGAGGCTCCGTTACAGTGCCCGCAGTGCTTTAGGTTTCAGATTCTGGAATATTTACATAACGAAACATCGTGGGAATAACTCTAAGTCTACATGGGAAGCTCATTTGTGCCCAGCATATACATTACCTGTAGCCTGAAATGATTTTTATATTTTTAATGGATGTGCGTTTTAATTGTGAGTGGTCTCACGAGGTCAGGCGCAGCATTTTTCACTCGGGTTACCAGCACCAAGATCTCTTGGAATTTGAACAGTCCTGGAGTTCAGGCTTTCCTATCAGGGAGGCTGAAGTGAACTGAAATTTTATTTCGCTGTGTGTTTCCATTTTTACACTTGGAATAACAAACATCTGCATGCAGAAATGGAAACAGCAGCTTTCTCTGGAGCCTCCGGGTTTGCGTCGTCAAACAATGAGCGTGTGCTCATGCCGACACAGCTCGCGCACATCACACATTTCAAACACAGAGCCCAGGAAAGTGTCTAGGTCTCAGCATTCCCCAGCTGAGCATGTCCCATCAGGACACGGGACATAGAGGGACACATAGAGGCACACACGGAGGGACGTTCTTCCTCCTGGGAATGAAAAGTGGACTTGTAGTCCAGGGTAGCGCTGGAGCCAGGGACACATACTGGGTGCTTCCCGAGACTCTGCTCTGCAAGTATGAGTTCCCAGAGAAGAGGAAACCTAGCGCCCTGGCTGCAAAGTTCTGACAGGAGATCTCCTCCCTGGGGGAGCACGAGGGGCTGGTGACGATCTTTCACTCTGAGGAGAGGCTCAGGGTAATCAGAATGCCACGCACCCTGTAGACATAATCACAGAGGCAGGTCCTCGGTGACCTGCTAAATGGAAAATCTGTAATTCACACCACGAAGGAGGCAACTGTGCTTGTAGCTTTAGATAACATAAATCTCAGGCCAGAGGTCTTCCTTCCTCCCCCCCCCCCCAAGAGCTGTAGTGCCAGGTTCCCATGTGGACCCTTCTGCCCTCTGGAGTGAAGATAAGCTAACTCGTCAAAGTGATGCTTACGGGACCCCATGGGTCCCATTACTCAAGTGCCCCTGATCAATTAGAGGCTTTAACTTAGTCATTGCAACACAAATATCCCTTAATACCAATTAGGCTGCCCATTGTCACTGTGATGGCTTTATCGTGGTTTGCGCGGCAGGGGCTGGGGGTAGGGGTGGGGGGATGGGAGGGTGGGGGTAGGGGTGGGGTAGGAATTTTGAAGTCTGAACAAGGAGGAAGCAGCCTTCCAGGCTCCTTGACTCACGGGAGTGAAGCAATCATTTAGTGTTATGGTTATTCCGTGCTCAAATGCCACAGGGCTGGGGCAGAGTAGGGGACAGTTGGTGAAAGACATATTTTTTTCAAAATCCTTATTCTGAGCAGGGGGCTTCGCTAGACCAGAGGTTTTATTTGCTAATGAATACTAAATATGTCCATGAAAAGACCGTCACCTTCCGCTACACTTTTCAGAGCAGAACAGTGTCAGTAATGTCTAATGGGGGGGGGCTTTCAGGGTGATTGATCTTTAAAAAACAAAAAAGCAAAACCACAACTTCTGATTTAGGATTGAAGTAAACTTAGGACAAGGGGTGGGGGCTGACCAGTTCGAGAATCATGTTCCTATTGCTTCCATTTTTCTCTCCCAAGAGCCCTGTGATAAATAAACCATCACAATAAAAATGGCCTGAAGGATAACCTGCTATCAAGCACCCTGAATTACACCAGGCCTTAGAAATCTCTCACAAAGCCTTGCCTATGGCCTATTGAGCTGCTGTTCTCCCCCCACCCATGGCACGTGCTGTGTGCAGTTTCAGAAGGACCTCAGAACTCCAGGGCCCATGTGAGACAGCAAGTGAAAGTGTTGATCTGAAGGCTGACTACGCACTTCTGTCCGTGTACCTACCCAGCCATCTGCCCATCATCTGCCCACCTACCTGCTTGTCTGCCGAATCCGTAGTTACTCTTCTTACAAATCACAACCAATGTCCAACACATTTTCTTTATCAATACTCCCCCCCAGAGGTTATATGCAACCCAGGTGCTATGCACAAATATTAGAGCATCACTTTACAAATATTTATACTCTCTATCAATAATAAATTCTAAACCTTAACTGGTCTAAACTTATGTTACATGTTTACATGCCTATATACTACTCACATTGCAAATACCACATGCACGCCACAAGATATACACACAATTGACCAAATGTGAAGGATCCCTTTAAATTGCAACCACTTCCTGGAATTTCTCCCTCCGTCCTAAGGAGCGCTTTGTGCATCATTGATGGAGATACAGCATCTTATAAGCCCTGAGTTGGAGGCCGCCTCTTGCTGCCTGCTACCTGAGTGAATCCCTGCATTCTGTGCTAGAGGAGGCAGAAGACGGATGGGAACCCTGATACCTCGAGGGCTCTTGAGGGTGTGAAGGGGGGAGATCCCCTCATCCCTTTCCATGAGCAGACAGTGTGCTCTCCAAATGTCTGGGTCTTTGGGGGCATTTCAGCCCGACGCTTATGTGGACACTAACACAGCCATGGAGAGGCTGTTGAGGGAGGAGATGAAGGGGAGCCTGGGCTGGCTCCCTGCCTCTGTGATGACAACGAGATGAAAACTGCTAGAAGATACCAACAAAGAAGCAAATACTATCCATTTCCGTCTGCCTGCTTGCTTACGGGTCTTGGTGACTATTTCTTGGACAATGCCAAAGGGATGGCTTCATAGAAGCATGGCCCACCCAGCAGCACGAGGCTAAGCAAGACCATGAAACCTAGACCAGTGAATTCTCCACTGTGCCATAGCCACAGACAACAGGTTACATGCCCTCTGTAAGATGCTTTTGATACAAAATGAGCTGATTGTATCTAAATACATTTTATCCAATTTGCCCTCAGTAAGTAACATCAGTGGGTGAAACATTGGTGCCTATTAAGAAGACAAAGGAAATCATCTTTTTTAAGAGGCAGCAATTCCCTCCCTCACTATCTCCAGAGATTTTATTTTCCTTGCATGGGGGAAGGAGATAAGCATGGGCTTTTCAGCTATTGAGAGACTGGTTTGACACCCTGGCATGCCACTTTTCAATGCCCTTGGTGACTCTTCTCTCTCTTTTGCTGGCTCTTAGGTCTGTGTCAGCCTTTTTCTTTCAGTGCTATGTTTTGTGTTTTGGGGTTGAGATAGATATGGAGAAGGTAGAACATTGTAAGCTGCTAAGCGGCCTTAGGTCCTGGCAGGACAAGGCCCAGCACACACACACACCGCACACTCACACGCACACACGGTCACTTGACTCTGGAGTTAAAGTAGAGGTTTAGAGACTCAAATATCCTAAAGCCACTATCGGGATTTCTTACTTTCAGGGACTCGGAACTTACTTTGTTCTCATTGTTTCTTTTGGTGCTGGGACTGGCACCCAGGCCTGAGCCATGCTGGGCCAGCGCTCTTCCACTGAGCTCCGCAGCACCTGAAATGGCCTGCGTTGCTTTGGGGTTTTGTAACCATCTGTTAGCTCAAGCACTGCACTCTGGAGAGACTGGTTGGGTCTCTCCCATCGGAGAGCTGTACCAATCCTACTTCTCCCTTTCCTAACAAGAAACTATCACACAGCCTCTGGGGCTCTTCCTGTTCCAATCTGATGACAGAATGTTAAATGCCTACCTTTAAAAATGCAAATCAGATTACACCATCCTCATGATTAGACCCTGGATGGTTTCAGAAACACAGGCATTCCTACCCCATCTGCCTTCTAAACTCGGCTTCTCTGACCGCATTTATTCTGGCCAGAAGAGCTGCTTTCTCCTTGCCCTACCTCAACTCACTTGTCTCCAGCATTCACAATGCCGGCCACTGTTCCTAACCATTCACAGGAAATGCACTTGCCCAGGCCAGCATGGGCTCCTGGTGGGTAAAGGGAGCAAATGAGAAGGCCTGGTACTCCATGGTGGGTAAACATGTGGAAAGAGCTCCCTCACATCTAGGAAGGACAGATCACCCGCAGCAACCAGAGTCTGAGTTATTGTCCATGGCAACTGTTACCACCGAGAGTTGTCGGATACCTGGGATCTGGTCAGCCACCTGAGACGGACCATGTTGCCACTGGGGACACACTGATCTGGGTGACTTGGGCAGCTAGTATGTTTGATGTCCATGGCCCATCGTATGTGCTTCTGTGACATCCATGTACTTCTGTGGTACCACACCCATAAAGAACCGTGCTATTAAAATCCAAAGGCCTTCCTGGGCTAGTCCAGTCCTTCGCCTGCCCCAGGATAACTGCCCCTGCCTCTCATGGGACACTGCAGCAGGAGAGCTGGCTCTGCCCCTCACAGGAGAGCTGGCTCCACCCCTCTCCTGAGGACGGTGGCCTGAATGGCCAGGACTGACCAGCTCAGCTACCACCCAGATCCACCCAGAGCCTTGGGTGGCCCACTCTACCATCTACACTGTCTATGATCTTCTAGAATACATGAAGAATTCAGAACACTGGTCCTGCAGAATGGATAACTGCAAGATCCGCGTGACTTGGGGCAACAGCAGGATGTCTGAGAAGAGTTTCAGTGGAGTGATGGTGTGCCAGAGGCCACCATGGTTCGTCCCAATGAACTTTGGCGGGTGGGGCTGATTGCACAAAAGGGTGTAAGCACGATACACCACAGCTCCCAGTGCCACTAGGAGGGATGGAGAGGTGTTGGGGCCTGGAAAGACTAGGAACAAGGTGGGGTTTTGTAGCGTGTATGTTTTCCGCCAGCCTGCAGTTCCTCCCCGCCTGCCACCTGGTCCCACCGCCGCACTAGCCCCAAATAACACGCTGAGACTCTGTGTTTGATACAATCCTGTTGGCCAGTTACTATCATTGCTTATTGGCTAGCCCTGTCTTATGATTAACCCATTTCTACTATTCTAAGTATTTCCACGTGGCTCATCTTACCGGCCAGAGGCTGGCGCGCTACCTCTCCGGGCTCTCCATGTTGACTCCTCCTAACTCCTTCCTCTTTCCTTCTTGTCTCCTAGTCCCGCCTATCTTGCTTTCTTATTGGCCAACAGGGCTTTATTCATTAACCAGTATGAGAAACATACTTACAGAATGACATCTCCCATCAGGGTTTTGTTTGTTTTTAATTAATTAATGGGGAGGTTCTTTTGGGGTAAACACTGCAGGGATGAGGGCAGGATACGGAGGGACTGGGAGGTGAGTAGGATTGGGATACATGATATGAAATTTCCAAGGATCAATAATTATATTATATAAAAGAGAGAAGTAGAGATGGGGGGAGAGAGAGATAGGAGAGAGCAGCCTGATGTGACTTATCTCTGAAATCACTGTCCCTGAGGGATTAACATCCTGACGGCTTGATACTGCCCCTCTTGCATCCCCTGGATGTCTTAAGACAATGACTACAATGATTCAGAACAGACTTGTCCAGAAAAACATCACTGTCCATCTTACCAGCTCACACCCTGCCTGCAACTTACCTGGCCACCTTTTAAAAACCACTTATCACTCTTTCCCGTCATTCCCCTGGGGTAGACAAGACTTTTCCTGTCTCCCTCTTCTCTTCTGTCCTCTCTCTGTCTCTGTGTCTCTTTACCTTTTTTCTCTTCCCTTCCCCCTTTCCCTTCCTAAGAACACTCCCCAAAACCCCCACTCATCACACTAGGACACTGCTTGTTGTTCCCTTGGTGCTTTCCCTCCCTCGAGTTAGAAATGCCCTGAGCGAGACTCTTCCGTCCTGCCCATACGAGTAGCCCTACTCATGAAAACGCGGACTGGTACTTAATAGGTGCCCAATAAAATCTGCTGTTTCTCTCCATGTGCATACATCTGTGAGCAGAGCTCACTCTGCCCTGTGCCCTGTTTCTGTCCTTCCTAATCTAGAGGCTTAGCAACAGGCTGATTTATCTTTGTTGAAAATGAATAAAATTCTTGGCCACGGGGCTGTGAATTATTTTCAGGCATGTGTCCCTTTCTCAGGGTCTAAGGCTCTCACTTCCTTTAGTTAGCATAGGAATTTCCCAGCCCCGCCCACCTTTGAGAGGATTCTAGAATCCCTCCCGTCCCCTAGAGATGGAGCCCTTCCTGGAATTTCTGTCTCCTCTCCACATTCAGCCATAGCCAAGAAGATTCCACTGAGATGCAGTCTTGGCTGTCTTCCCAGAGAGGCAGGCAGAGTTCTTCTCCATCACACCCTTGTTCGGACTGAGAAGGAGCTTTGGAAATGATCAGAGGTTTGGCTGCAACTTAGGAATAAGGCCAGTTCTCGGTTTGGTTCAGGACCAAGACTGCTCTCCCCTTCTTGAGAACACTGTCATCGGGAGAACCACTGAAGCCGTGTATGGGTCTATCCTGACTTGCCGGGGCTCTGCTTAACTGTTTAATGGCATGGCCCATTTTCCTCTTTGTTATAGCAAAGCCCCAAAGCCTGGGTATATGCATATGCTACAAGAATTTATCTGTCATGATAGGGGAACCTAACATCAGGGTGCCGGCATGCATGCTCAGGCTCTGGAAGAACCCTCCTCCAAGCTGCAAACTGTCTACTCTCTTAGCATCCGGGCATCCTGGAGGGCGACACAAGAACGCTCTTCTGGTACACCCTTTCTTCCTTCTTCCCCTATTTTATATAAACGTGTATGTTTAATGTGTGTGTGTGTGTGTGTGTGTGTGTGTGTGTGTGTGTGTGTTCATATGTGAGCACACACACTCATGCCACAGTATGGTCTGCAGAGAAGGAACTTAAATTGGCAGCCAGCAAGGACCTTTCTCCACTGGCCCAGAGAGCCCCTCATTCTTAGAGCAGAACACTAATCTCCCCACCAGGACTCTACTCTCATGACCTGTCATACCTCAAAGGCCTTAACTCCTGGTTTCCCCCCAGGTAATGTAAGAACTCTAGCTGAGGATTCGGGGGTATACAAACATTTTATTAAAAATTACCAAATAAGACATAAAACAATATTCCGAATGAAGCAGGCAAGATTATACAGGTGCTATTGACCTTGGTCATGGAGTTCCCACCTCCCCCAGATGGAACAGAACCCTCTCTGGAGGGGAGGGAATAGCAAGGCCCATCTGGAAGGTGGCAGGAGGCAGCTACAGGAATGCAAGTCCTTCCATGGCCGGGGCAGCCATGCAGTGGGACACTCATGGAGTGACAGGAATATCCTTGAGATAAGGAATGGCACTACTCACCAGGCAGAGCCACTGTCTCCCTGACCATATAGATGATTCCTTTCATGGTTTTGCCGAGGATTATGTGTTAAGTGTGCTCAGGGAAGCAGCACAACCAAGAATCTTGGCAAGATTTCCAGAGAGCAGGAGTGCACTGAGTCAGGCATTCCAGAAAGACGTAGTCAATGGTTTTAACTGCAAGAGGTTTCAACTAGTAGCAGATTCAACTGTAATTCTTGGCCTGCCCCAGCCAAGAATTGCAGCGAGACAGTTCTGGATTCGATCTTATAGCTAGGCACTGTATCACTCCACAGCTGAAGTATCCAGAAAGAGATTACAGAGGATTCTTTGGAGCTGCTGGGGAGATCTTTTTTGTGACAGGGTCTCACATAGCCCAGGCTAGTCTTGAGCTCACCATGTCCACCAAAAATAACCTTGAACTCTTGATCCTGTCCTAGGATTATAGCTATGTAATTACCACCCTACCCAGCTTATATGTTGCTGGGATCAAACCTAGGGCTTCACTCAGGCTTGGCTAATCCCCCTGGCAACCGAGCTACATTCCCAGACGTAGGTGTTCCACTGAGACGTGAAGAAGGCAAGTTATACAAAGCACGGCCGTACAATGCTCCAGGCTGCTAATAAAGTGTCTGGACCAATGCTCAGGATGAGCAGACAGCTTTGATCTTGACAGGTATCCCTAAAGAAGTAGCTCCCAGAAGCCCAGGCTATGTCAGGTCCACCACAGCCCAGACCCCAAATCCACACCTTGGCCAGATGTGATGGCTCACGCATGCAATGCCAACAGACGAAACAGTAGGATTCTAAGTTCAAGATCAAGGTGCACTTCTTCCCACTCAGTGTCTAACCATCTTATGCAGCTCACCCAGCATAGACAGCCCTGTGTTTAACGAATCCCATGACCCCTCCACACAAGCTTCTCTCTCCACCAGGATGGCGATGGACTAAACCTCTGAAACTTTAAGCCAGCCCCAATTAACTGGTTTCCTTTATAGGAGTTGCCACGGTCATGGTGTCTCTTCACAGCAATAGACACCCTAACTAAGACAGCCTCTCCAGCAATCAGCTGAGGTTGCACTTGGCATGTGGGACAGAACTGGAAACAGAAGGCATCGTCGATTGGAAGTATCACACCCCACCCCCACCCCCTTCCCGCCCACCCTCAAATACATTTCAGGAGAAATACGCGTGTGTTGAACACTCCAGATCGCTCTTCCTTGCTGCTGACTCTGCTATCGTATGCTTTCATTTGTTACCCCATGAGCTCAGCATTCGTCCACTCTTGTGCCTGAATCCCAGGTAAGAAAGGGTAAATCATAAAAGACCGTGTGCTGTGAGTGTGCCCGCAAACAAAAGAGAAAATAATTCCAGAAAGTAATAGAAGGTTTGTGTAGGGACTTCTGCTTATGTCCTATTGGTCAGAACTACTTCAAGCTACCCCTGAGTACTGGCAGAGTGTTGCAATAATACCAATGCCTTTCCTTTTTCTCTTTTTAAAGTATTTATTTATATTATTAATTAATAATTTCCAACTGGACGAGGCAACCCAGTAGGAGGGAAGGGTCCCAAAAGCAGATAACAGAGTCAGAGACAGCCCCTGCTCCCACTGTTAAGAGTGCCACAAAGAAGATCCAGCTACACACTGTAACATGTACAGAGTGCCTAGGTCAGTCACATGCGAGCCCTCTGGTTGTCGGTTCAGTCTCTGTGAGCCTCTGTGTGTCCCGGGTGACTTAAATCTGTGGGTTTTCTTCCATCTGTGGTGTCCTTCCCTCCTCTAGCTCAGCCTGCTACCTAATACAATCCAGGACCACCAGGCTAGGGTTGGCTCCACCCACAAAGGGCCGAGCCCTCTTCCATCGGTCACTAAGTAAGAATAAGTCTTACAGCTGGATCTTATAGAAGCATTTTCTCATTGAGATTCACTGCTTTCACATAGCGTTACCTTACCTCAAGTACACATAGGACTAGCCAGCACAGATGACCCCTTGCCAACTAGACACGAAAATCGTCACTATTAAGCCACACCTTCCTTTCTTATCCATCCCCAAGGTCACATTAAAAACAGAAATAGCTTTAAAAGTCCCACAGTCTTTACAAATTCAAACACATTGAAATTTCAGTCTCCTTAAAATATCCAATCTCTCTAAAAGGCCAAAACCTCTTGCAAGAGTTAAAAGTTTTTCAGCTGTGGGCTCCTCTAGAAATCAAATTGAACCTCTCCCTTCAAGACGGGAGGACCAGAGCACCGGCACAATCTGAACAAAGCAAAACCAGACCCTTGCAGTATGCGGTGCTCTGTTGCTTGTAGACCCTCTACGGTTGGCTAGTGGCAACCTCTGATCTTCAGACACGCTTTATTTGTACAAGCAATACATCACCACACAGTATAAATAAATGCCCAATGTCTGGCATGCACTCACCATCTTCCTGGCTCCTCAAGGGGCGTGGTCACTCCTCTGTCTCCGCCCTCTGCAGCGCACACAGCTGTCTTCTAAGCTCCAGCTGGCGCCTCTGTTCTGGGTGGTCGTCCCATGGTACCAGCATCTCCAAACCTGCTAGGGTCTCTGCAGACGCTGTGAGCTGCGCCTTCACCAAGCGCGCGCTCTCTCTTGCTCTCTGAAGGACTCCAGCCTTGCTCCACGGTGCCAGGCCTCAGCTGCTCTCCATGACCCCTTCACGCCTTCCAAATCAGCACCAACTGAATGACCCCTGCACTACGAAGTTCAGCTGCCAGCCAGTACAGCATTGGAAGCCTTTGAAACACAGCCACAGTGTGTGGACTCTGGGAAACACCCCCCAGAAAGTTCCCCCTCGACAACACAGGCCCCCTTAGGCATCACTAATTTCTCAGCTCATGCTGACCAGCATAAGTATCCCAGTAAAGCAAGGTTTTCCTTTAGTGGTTCTGGTATCTGTCAATCACAGCTGATTTTTCAGCCCCGGCTAATTAGAAAAACAGAATCTTAATTCAGATTAACCAACGGCCCCAATAGAATCTATATACTTTTCCCTCCGCAACTTCACAAGCCGGACCTCTATTGTCTGCATTGAGATCAACGTTCTCATCTTCCAAGCTCCTACAGAACAAAATCAGAGTCACTGAACGCTCAGTGTTTGTTTGCCTTTTGTTGTTTGTTTTGCACAAAGTTCCAAAGTTCCTCTACAGTCCTGTCTGTCATAGCAAGAGCTTATTGTGCTAGTACCATTACTGTTTCTACGATGAAATACCGTGACCAAAGAAAGTTGGGCAGCAAAGGCTTTACTCTGCTTACACTTCCGCAGCATAGTTTTTCATTAAAGGAAGTCAGGACAGGGCCTCAGGCAGGGCAGGACCTCAGGCAGGCAACCTCAGGCAGGGCAGGAACCTTAGGCAGGAGCTGACACGAGGTGGAGGAGGACCCTACCCACTGGCGTGCTCTCCATGGCTTGCTCAGCCTGCTTTCTTACAGAACCACCCCCAAGGATGGCCCCACCCACAATGGGCTGGGCCCTCCCCAACAATCACTAATTAAGAAAATGCCTTGCAGCTGGACCTTATGGAGGAGTCGTCTCAGCTAAGGCTTTCTCCTCTAGCTCCTGTGTCCAGGTGATCTAAGATGAGTCAGAATCATATTGAACAGGTGTGGCTAGAGTGAACAGCCTTGCCTTCTCCAAGATTAGTCGAACTGTTTCTCTCCACTTAAGATGAGGTTGGCTATGGGCTTGCTATAGACTGCCTTTATCATGCTGAGGTATGTCCCTTATGTCCCTAACCTCTCCAGGACTTTAATCATGAAGGGGTGTTGGACTTCAATAAAGGCATTTTCTGCATATAAAGATAGGATCATGTGGCTTTTGTCTTTCAGTTTATGCGGTAGATTACATTTATCAACTTACATATGTTGAGCCACCCCTCCCTGTATCTCTAGGAAGAAGCCTACTTGATCACGGTAGGGGATGCATTCTTAGATTCAGTTTGCAAGTATTTTATTGAGATTTTTGCATCTATGTTCATAAGGGAAATTTGTAATTCTATTTGTTGAATCTTTATGTGGTTTGGGCATTAGGGTAACTATGTGCTCTGTGAGACAAATTGGACAATGTTCTGTTTATATTTTGTGGAGTAATTTGAATATGGACATCAACTCTCCTTTGAAAGTCTTGTAGAAATCTGCACTAAATCTGGCTCTGGACTTTTTGTTGGGAGACCTTTAATGACAGATTCTATTTAAGTAGGGGATATACATTTATTTAATTGCGTACCTGCTCTTGATGTAACTTTGGTAAGTGGTATGTATCAAGAATAGTATCCATTCTTTTATATTTTCCAATTTTGTGGATATGCTGGCAGGTTTTCTGTCAACATGACGCAAGCTGGCATTATCTGAAAGGGGAGAAACTGAGCTGAGAAAATGCCTCAATAAGATCCCTGCTGCAAGGCATTTTCTTAATTAGTGATTGATGGAGGAGGGCCCAGTCCATTGTGGGTGGTTGCATACCCTGGGATGGTCACTGTTCTATAAGAAAGCAGGACTAAGCCAGATACTGTGGCGCACACCTTTAATCCCAGTACTCTGAAGGCAGAGGCAGACTGTTCTCTGTGAGTTCTAGACCAGCCTGGTCTACAAAGGGAGTTCTAGGACAGCTAAGACTGTTACACAGAGAAACCCTGTCTTGGAAGGAAGGAAGGAAGGAAGGAAGGAAGGAAGGAAGGAAGGAAGGAAGGAAGGAAGGAAGGAGAGAGAGATGGTGGGGGCTGAACAATCTGGAAGCAACTCTCCTCCATGGTCTCTGCATCAGCTCTTGCCTTCAGTTCCTGTTTCAATTCCTGTCCTGACTTCCTTCCCTGGTGGATTATGGGTGTGGAACTGTAAGGTTTCTGGTCATGTTGTTTCATCATTTCAATAGTAACCCTAAACAAGACAGTGAAATACAGGCTTTTAAAATATGTCCTTGTGTTTCTCTGGATTTCCTCTGCATCTGTTATGGCCCCCTTTTCATCTCCAATTTTATTAAATTGGACATTCTCTTTCTGCCTTTAGTTAATTTGTCAATCTTATTGATTCTCTCAAAGAACCGAGTCGTTTTATTGATTATTTGTATTGACTTTTTCATTTCTGTTTTATTGACTTCATAATTTGATCATTTCTTTCCATGTATTCCTTTTTGTTTCTTCTTGAGGCTTCAGGTGTGCTGATATCAGATCTTTCTTTTTTTTTTTTTTAATGTGGGTGCTTCGTGCTATGAACTTGCCTCTTAGAACCACATTTTGTGAGCCACGAGTTTGGGATGTTCTTTAATTCTGGAAAGTCTTTCATTTCTGTCTTGACCCATTTTTCAATGAGCAGTGAGTTGCTCTGTTCCCGTGAGTTTGTTGGCCTTCTGTTGTTTCTGTTGTTGTTGGAATCCAGTTTTCATGCTCTCCTGCTGTGTTTTCATGATCTCAATTGTGAGCTTCAGACGTTAGAAGTGAATAATAAAGGGTCAGAGGGTGCCCAGTAGGTGACCCTCGTTTGGTTCCCAGCACCCACACAGGTGGCTCGCGCCTTCTGACCTATGCTGTCCTTGTGTCCTGGACCTTCCTGAGATGCCTCCTTTTCATGCCTGACTTGGACTTTCCTGGCAGGAGTCAATGTTCTAGAACACCAGAGAAAAGATCTCTAAAAACCCACCCTCTGCAAAAGTAGTAGGAACAGTAGAAAGAAGGGGAAAATATTATGGATATTAACTAAGACCCACCAAGTGCCTGAAGAAGGCTGGCTCAAGAAAATACCAGAGTCTGATAAGAATTGAAGACATTTGCAAGGTTTATTTACCTTAATCCTAATCTCCCAGAAAGAAAGAAAGAAAGAAAGAAAGAAAGAAAAGAAAGAAAGAAAGAAAGGAAGGAAGGAAGAAAGAGGAAAGGAAGGAAGCTAACAGCAGCCTTGCAATATAACTGTAATAGCTACAGTATCAATAGCTGCTCGTGGATTAAAGGAGGCAGAACAGACCTGGAGTCCCACGAAGCCCAATCTCTTGAGAAATGCCCCTTTCATCACTAACCTCCATTTTTCAGAGTTGTCTTTATTTCCTCCTACTCATAACTCCTTGTTAGAACATTCCACGCCGGGCAGCTTGTTCACAACAATCAGTAGCCATTAGCAACAATTAGTAGCCTTTATTGAAACATTACCACTTCTTACAGCAGTGTTAGCAATTAGAGCTAATGAGAAGCTGACAAAATGCTGTAGAGTTTTAAAAGCTTGAGGAGACAGAAGTCCATAGTGGGTTTTGAAAAGGTCCAACATATGCCTGGAAAAACTAGGGGTCAATGTGAATGTTTGAGGTTATATCCCTGCATAGCAGAGGTAGAAGGCCCAAACGCCGATCTCTGGCCGATCCTGGGATTCTCTCTGCTCAGGCAGTAAGGCTGAGTGAGACTGTGAAAATGGAAGTTTAAAGTGATGCTGGCACACACACAGGAGCCTGGCAGCAAAGGCCGGGGGAAAGTTCCACAGACATCTATGTCCAATCACTAGCTAAACACTGACATAACCAAGCAGATAATTTAGTTGACACAGAACAGTAAATAATTCAAATTTCACAGGTTCAATCCACAAAGTTAGTTACTAAGCAAACAAACAAACAACATCTACAACAACAAAATGACTTGTATTTTCCCAATACGAGAGATCAGAGGAAAGGACCATGAGAAACTGTCTTCTCAGAAATAGACGGTACACCATCAGATGTACAGTGGACGCCTCAGAGGGAGAAGGAGTTGACAAAGGGCAGGATGGCTTTCAAAGAAATACCTAAAACCTCCAAATCTGCTGAAAAATATCAGTCTGCACATTGGAGAATCTCGGGAAATGAAGGAGGAGACATCCATACCCGAACCTAGCACAGCCAAACTGTACAGAGCCATAGACAAGATGACGGCCTTCCTAGCATCCTTATTCACACCCACATATCCAGTCACGGAGCAGGTAAGAGGTGCGGGCACACCCATGCATTGAAATGCCATTTGAAAAGAGAGTTCTGGGGCATCCCTGGACGCTGAAGATACTGTGCAAAGTGAAGTAAGTCACAAAAAGACAATCAGGGGCCTGGGGTGTAGCTCAGTCGATGGGGTGCTTATCCAGCATGCAGAAATCCATGGCTGTGTTCAGTCCCCAGAGCCACAGCATAAGGCTGAGTTGACAGTGCGTGCCTGTAATCTTAGCACATTCGAGGCACAGACAGGTGGAGGATTAGACTTAAGATCGTGCTTGTTGACACTGGGAGTTTTAAGTTGATCTGGGTTAGAGAATATACATATATATTGACCAGGATAGTACGGTGTGGAAACAAAGAGACAAGAACGATGGTTTTCCAGGATTGGAGAGAGATGAAGAAATTGGGAGTGTCTGTTTAATAGGTGCCAAGTAAGGGAGATGAGAAATTCTCAATGAATGGTCGGAAATAGTCGTACAATGTCGTGAATCCACTCGTGTGCTGTGGGATTAGTAGTGTAATTTTAAAAAAATTACTAGAATGGGACTGAATAGGAAAGATAGCTGGGTTAATGGTTTAAAGAACTGCTTCTCTTCCAGAGGACTCTCAAGTCCAATTCTCAGCACCCACCTGGTGGGTCAGGGGATCTGATGCTCATCCTGGATTTCCTGGGTACCAGGCACACACGTGTGTACATCAAGGTAAAATGCCAATATACGTAAGATAACTAAATAAACTGTGGTGCTTTTAAAGAAAAGGCCTCCCCCGCCCCACATGGAGGGGCACCATTAGCAGAGGTGGCCTTGTGGAGCAGGCATGATCTTGTTGGGGGAAGTGTGCCACTATGGAGGTGGGCTTTGAGGCCTCATATGCTCAATATACTTAGTTCACTTCCTGTCACCTGTGCAAGATGTAGAACTCTCAGCTATCTCTCTAGAACCACGTCTGCCTATACACCACCACACTTCCAGCCATCAGGTTGGTAATGGACTAACCCTCTGAAACTGTAAGCCACTATCTTAATTAAATGGTTTCCTTTATAAGACTTGCTGTGGCCGTGGTGTTTCCTCACAGCAATGGAAATGCTAACTAAAACATAATATTTTGAAAAATAATTAGAATGATTAATTTTGTGTGATGATATCTTTATGACAAAGATCCAATTCTGAATCTTGAACACAATAATAGAGATTCATCAAATACATTGACTTCTTGACAACTAAATACCCAACTTCTGATCACAAACCATGCGTTTGTACATGGAAGGAAATCCATCAGCCAAGTGAAACTGTACTTCCAAAACAAATGAGAAATTAAAAGATGACCATAAAGGAAAAATGGACTAGAATTATGAGTAACAGTGTGCCTACAAATGAGACAATCTCTATCGAAAACGAGAAAATTCCCAGAAAGCCTGAAGCCCCTTAGAAGCAGAAACAGAGCAGGCAATAAAAACCAAACAGACTGACTCAGTTTACCAAAAGCTGTCCCACAAAGAAAATGCCAAGCCAGATGGCTTTACTCTGTGAAGGTCTTGCAGAATGGATCCCAGTCCTTGGAAACCTCAGGATTAATTTCTCATTTAATTCCCATAGCCACCCCGGAAATACAGTTGGCCACCATTTTAGAGCAGATGGGATTGAAGCTGGAGGATTAACTCCATTGTCTCAGTTGACCCAACTGGCAGGTCAAGTGCTGTTCAATTGAGAAGAATCTGATTGAAGCCTGCAGTTGAAGGGTCTTGAGCTCTTCCTTCTGACCAGACAAGTGTAGACAGAGGAAGGAATCTCATGCTGAGATCCCACAGAATCAGGGTCTCTCTGAGTCTTCCTCAACTGAAGCTTGAGACCAGGGCCTTTGTTTGCTAGATGGAAATTGTGGGCTGGGTAGGGACAGGGGAGGACAGGCTGAGAGGGTCTGCAGCAAATCTGCTTCTTGTTCACTGTCTGTCTGGGAAGACTGGCTTGAGATCTGAAACAAGCAGAAGTGTGTCTTAGAGTCACAGAGAAAAAGTTAATCATCTTACAATCCATTATAAACAGAGGTGTGTGTAGTATAAAGAGGAAGGAAAAACCTCTCCTGTAATTGCCATAGCTGAGTGTTTTCTGAAAGTCACGCTTTTGGGTCTGTGCTCTAGAAAGACAGACAGACAGACAGAAACAGACGAAACTGCACGAGCATGTTCAGCTGTTTGAATGCTGTGAGTACAGGAGCATTCTTTTCATGGCCCCTGCGTTTACTTCCCCAAAGTCTGTGTGAGCCACAGGGCAGGGCTACGGGGCAAATCTGTGATGCTTAATGGATTTCTTTATAATCCTCCAAAAGCAGGTATCAGTGTTCATCACTCTAAAAGCATGTAATCCATCCTATATTGATATTTATATAAAAGTTACCACAATGTAGACGATTAAATGATACGAATTTCACAGTGGAAAAAAAATCCGTTTTCAGATTCTAATTAGAAGCGAGGCAAGCCTATAAATTCTCATTAACCCACATGGATTATCTTGTGCCTTACAATACTAAGAAAAGCCTTTTCCTGTGTCGCTCCCGAGGACTCAAGGAAGGAGATAGAAGCACATATATTGAACACTTTTCCCCCACAAAGTCCCTGACCCAGGGCCTGGGGACAGCCTGTGCCAGACACAAACACAGCTGTGATCCCTCTCTGAAGGTCCCAGAGATGCTCAGAGGATGCTGTTTGTGAGACTTTGGGGAAGGGCTGCTGGATGACCTTAACCCCCTTCGTGCCCTGCTATCCCAGGCCATACTGCATCTCTCCTCAGGGGACAGCCAGGGACTCAGGCAGAGAAGGAATCTGATGGCTCTTTGCTGAGAGGCCCTCCTTCCTCTGGTTCGCAGACCTCAGGGCACAGGAACTATTGGCTCAGGCGACCATCGGCTGGCAGCAGGATTGTCTGGCTTCTCTTTGCTTCTGTCCAAGCCCTGGAAGTAGGTGCCCCATGCCAAAACAAACTGGGCTCCAGCTAGCTGAGCATGCAGACGTCACTGGTTCGCCCGACTCGCCGGCATTCCCCAGCTGCAGCTCATCTCAGGCTGTGCCCGTGAGACTGGGGAGGTAGCCAGTTATCTCGGGGACTCATGGGCCCGAGCCGAGTCCCCATGCAGCAGCCACAGCCTCTGAGCAATACAAAGTATGTATCTGCCTAGGGACAGAGGAAGAAAAAAGGAGGTTTTTATGTTTGTTTTGTTTTGTTTGTTTGTTGTTTTTTGGTTGGTTTTGTTTTGTTTTGGCTAAGCCATCACCATAAGCGCAAACACAGCCCCTTTGTCTAATTCTCAAGAATGCATGGAGGGCAGTTGTGACTCCCGTACCTGCCGGGTACAGGTGACCAGAGAGGCTCAGCAGCATCAGGCTTTGGTTAGAGAGTGAGGTTCCCTGGGGCAGCAGAGGTAGCTCGGTTCCTAAGACAGCTGGCCGGTAAGCACAGGGACCTCATTCCAGACCCCTGGTGCCCATGGAGAAGCTGCTCGTGTCTGTGGTTTGAAACTCCAGGCCTGGGCCTCAGAGACGAGCAGCTTCCTGTAGCTCTCTGGGCAGCCAGGCTAGTATTCTAAAGGAGAGCCTGCATCCTAAACTCAAATGGGGAGTGATATACACCAGATATACACACCTCTGTGCACCCACAGCTGTGGGTGTTCACACACACACTGCACACACACACACACACACACTGCACACACTCATACACACACACTGCACACACACACTCACACACACACACTGCATACACACACAGACACACACTCACACACACACTGCACACACTCATACACACACACTGCACACACACACTCACACACACACACATGCATACACACACACACACACTCACACACACACTGCATACACTCATACATACACACTGCATGCACACACACACACTCATACACACACACACTGCACACACACACAGACACACACACACACACACACAGGCACACACATGCACACACACACACTGCACACACACACTCACACACACACACTGCATACACACACAGACACACACTCACACACACACACTGCATACACTCATACATACACACTGCATGCACACACACACTACACACACACACACACTGCATATACACAGACACACACTCACACACGCACACACAGGCACACGCATGCACACACACGCACACATACACTCACACTCACACACTGCATACACACACACACACTGCATACACACACACGCATATATACAGACACACATGCACACACGCACACATTGCATATACACAGACATACAGTCTCTCTCTGTTTCTCTCTCACACATACATACACACATACTACATATACACAAACACACACGCACACATGCACGCACACACGCACGCAGGAATGAAACCCTCTTTGAGAGGCCTCAGCAGGCGACTTACTTCCATCCAGAAATTTAAGTCTGGAAGAATGGCCACTCCCTTTCCTCTGGAGAGAAAAGCTACAGCCAGCGCGACAGGGAGGGCCTGGAACTGGACCTGGCCGGCTGCACTGTGAAATCTGACCTCTTGGTCCCCTCACCCCACCCGGGGCTGCAAATACATAAGGAAGAAAATATTTCCTCCCGGAGTTTGTGGCTTCCTGTCCCTCCAGCCTGTGCGCAGGCAAGCGCGCTGTCCTCTGCTCAAGACAGTTTTCATATAAATAAGCGACTTTAGCGACTCCTTTAGCCAATGTTGAAATTCCATTTAGGAATAAACGGACGTCCTGAAATATATGCATTGGCAGCTGTGGCTACCCGGAGCCTGATCGCATTTCACATTAAACATGGCGGTGTTTGCCTGGACAGGCTGTGTGCTTCTCCGAACATTAATCAACCCGGTGTTGCTGGGACAACTCAAGCCTATCTTTCATTGGCGCCCCCACTCCAAGCTTGCCTCCCGAAGCTGCCGCCAGTGAAGAAGTAACTTTGGAGCTGGTGTTGTTTACCAGGACAGTGTATTTACAGCGTTGCACTGTAACACTGCCTGTTGTAAATCTGGACAGGAAATGCCAGGAGGAAAAGCCAGGAATTGGCTTCTGAAAGGAAGCATTCCAGTGATAAAAGATTTAAAAGAATCTGTGTGCCTGTGTGTGCACGTGTGTGTGTGTGTGCGTGCGTGCGTGCGTGCGTGCGTGTGTGTGTGTGTGTGTGTGTGTGTGTGTGACGAAATGTGCAGGCAGTGGAGATGTGAGCACTGTGTGGGTGTATGCCTGTACGTGAGTGCTTTTTCATACATGCGAATGGTCATGTATAGCCACGTGTATGTTTGTGTGCACACATGCTTGTGTATATAGGTGTGCACGCATGCTGTAAGATAACTGGGCGTGTGTTCTCTCATCAGAAGTTTTGTTTTGCTTTCCCTTGTTATGTCTACTTCCCATAAGCTCCTAGGTGCCTCTACTCAGGTTGGCACATAATGTGCCTCTCTTGGAGGAGCAGGCTGGGACTGTGGTTGACAAGGTGTGTGCCTGTGACACGTATGTGCCTTTGACACATGTGTGCCTTTTTGACATGTGTGTGCCTTTGACATGTGTGTGCCTTTGACACATGTGTGCCTTTGACACGTGTGTGCCTTGGACTTGTGTGTGCCTTTGACATGTATGTGCCTTTGACATGTGTGTGCCTGTGACACGTGTGTGCCTGTGACACGTGTGTGCCTGTGACATGTGTGTGCCTTTGACATGTGTGTGCCTTTGACACGTGTATGTGCCTGTGACTTGTGTGTGCCTAGTGACTTGTGTGTGCCTTTGGCATGTGTGTGCCTTTGACACGTGTGTGCCTTTGACATGCAGCTTTTGCTGATCGCTTTGCTTCGTGTACTTCAAGAAATGGGGGCAGCAGCCACGCTGCCGAACATCTCAGTGTCTTCCTAATTCTCTGGCCACAGCCTTGCTCTCCTTTGCAATGCCCACGACGCTGGAGACTTCCCTTCCACTCGCCGAGTGCCCATTCCCTCTGTCTACATGGTCACCTGTCTTGTAGATGCCCCTGTGCCTGGCCAGGGGAGCACACTCTGGTCCTTAAGGTCTTCAGGACATGTGTCAGAGGCCCTTCTTTGCCTGTGTGTCAGCCATTCAGAGATGGTGTTACAGCAGCAGAGAACAAGCTACGCCAGCCATTGCCTGGCTGAGGTGGGCATGAGCACAGCCAGGAGCGGCCATCTGAAGGCGAACCGGCAGAGTGGAGGCCACGGGACCAGTAGGAGGCAGGGAATGAGAGTGCATGGGGAGGTGGGGAAGGACTGCTGAGGTCTGCGTGCCCCTCTCCTGCCTGAGAAGCACCTTTGGGGCTCCTTCCTTACCCCCAGAACGAAGGGTATTTACTAGGGCTCTGTGGTCCAGGGAGGAAAGCTTGTCTCATTCTCTATTGTTCGTCAAAGCTGCTACAGAGGCACAGGAGTCCATTACCGTACCCATTTTAATGGTACTAAGGTAATACCTTAGCTAGATTTTGTGTGTGTGTGTGATCAATGACTCATAATTTGTTTTTACCATAGAGTTAAGTGGCTCGAAGCCTTATTTTGTACAAGTGGGTGATTCCAAATTCCAAGGGGAGTTCCAAATCTACTCAAACTTGTTATTAAATCTTCCAGGCAAGCCGGAAATAGTGCCCGGTGACTGTGCTCAGCAGGGGCCATTCTGACAGTGGTAGGGATCAAATCTGAGGTTTTGAGGGCACTGGTGACTGCTCTACGCTGAGCTGCGTCCCCAGGCCTTTCGACAGTCCACGTGTTAAACTGACTGGGCTAAGGGATGCACAGGTCGAGGTGTCTATAAAACAAATCTAGATGCATCTGTTAGGGTGTTTCTGAAAACGCCATTGCTGAACCAATCAATGGGTTGATAAAGACCTGCTCTCACCGATGTGGGTGGAACCTTCAGAAGGTTCAGCTGGAGTGAAAGGAAGAGGAAACACAATTTAATCTCTCTCTTCCCGAGTCTGGTCATGCAGTCTTTTGTTTGTGTTTAGACACCAGGCTGTTGGGTGTCAAGCCTTTGGTCTCTGAACCCCACAACAGGGGCCACCCCACTTCACCGTTCCTTCCACTCACCCCGTCTGCCGGCTTCACTTCCCAAGTAGATTGTGAGGCTTTTCAGCCTTTCTGACCACACCAGCGAATTCCCACTCTAAATCTCCCATTCATGTCTGCATTTAGTTCTTGCCTCTGGAGGACCCTGACCCTCTGGGCTTTCATGTCTAGATTTCCCTGTGGTTCATTCTTTTCCCTAAATGATGTTCATGGAAGGGAACACTGGGAGATCTCAGGATCCCTCTTTGGCCAGGTAATCTAGTCCGATCTGGAGGTCAGAAATGAAGGCCATTTGTCTGTCTCTCTAGAAAAGGGAAGGTGTCTCTGTCCCCTTTACTCCACTGCCACCATCAACACTGATCACATGCTGGACCAATGGACGAGGCCACATTTTTCAGGTGAACTGAACTTGGGAGATTTTTCTAGGAAATGAGACTATTCCATTTTTATGGGCAGAACAGACTGTACTTGGTCACAGAGCAGCCTGTGACCTTCCCTGCCTCACTCCCATACACTTATTTTGAATTGCTGTTACGCTAATTGGAAAATAATCTAGTCTGGGGAAATGATGCCCATGGCTTCTAAAGCATGCATTGTTTGACTTTCATTCTTAACACTGAAATTGGGGCTTTGCAATTGAATGCTAATAATTGGTAGCATTTTTCCTTTTTTGGTGCTATATAAAATAACAGTACATCTTGTAGTCAATGGTGATTTAAAGCTGACAAAACACACCGTGTTCATGCCTATCATTTATCACATGCCTATCTAGTAATTCATCTGTAATTTCGTGTCGTGGCCTTTACTTGATAAATGAATGTGGAAGGAGTCTATAACTCAAGAGCAGTTTCTTGCCCTGGTGTCACTGCTAAGTGATGCACAGACACTCCCAGAGGATCCAGTCAGGGGAGGTGCCAGCAAAAGAGAAGGTTGCATAAGAAAACTATCCCAGGGGAGACACCCAGGCCCTGCTGGAACCAGGCCGTGCTCATTTGTGGGAGGTTTTCCCATGTATCCCTCTCTCCTTGTTTCTCGTGTTTAAATTGGCTAAGATTTTACAATGCTGCTTTCTATTGATATACTGAAGCACTCGTATGCATTAGAAAGAAATATGCACAGACACACACACACACACACACACACACACACACACACACACACACACACACCTGGTTTAGTAACTCATCAACCTTAGCGTCTTTCTCTCTCTTATTAATTAGCTGAAAGCTCAAGCAGGCTGGGTGGGTTCTCAGCATTGAGATTTCAAAGAGCAGGGCTGGATGGACAGCTTTGACCTCCATGAAAACAGTGAAGCAAAGGGGGACAGGTGAGGGAATTAAGCGATCTGTGGGCCTCACAGGAGGGATGGGGACAACTTATTCCTTCCCCTTGCTTCTTCCTACAGTGCAGATATGATCGATGACTCTGCACTTGGCTGGCCAGCGTCCACCCTCAGCTTTTCTGTTCTCAATCAGTGATGACCCTTCATTTTATGTCCAGGAGGCTCAAGGATGGCTCAGCCCTTTCCATCCCCTCATCACCTTAAATCACATGTCTCATCATGGAAAAGGTGCTTTGAAATGGACACAATACCCAGCCAGGTTGTCAGCCATGAAATGTTTTTGCCAGAGAAACGTTTTCCCTCTGCACCTAAGAAAGCTAGAAGGCACGGGATCTTTGGACAGAGCAGGTCAGAGCCCAGAGAGCTCATTATCTTCTATGTTTATGTAGATTTTTGCAGCGTGACCTCAAGATACAACCAACATACCTACCATTTTCATAACAATAATAATAATATAATAAAATCAGCTTGGCAAAACCTAGTTTCTCCAAAGCACTGTTTGGAAAACATCCTGTTCATCAATTTAGGGACAAAGTTGGTCAGTCCCAAGAAATAAAGAATGGTTGGTACATTCCAGGGACATAGAGAGTCTTCTCTGTCGTATTTCAAGGGAAATTCAGAGTGACATGGTATCCTGAAGTGATATATTAGAATTGAAGGGAATATGACACCTCAATATAAAAATGCACGAAACTGCAGTAATTTATGAAGTGTGAGCAGCCAGCCGCCCATTGACTCTGGGCACGAAATTTCGTGTGGGCACGAAATTACTTTGGGTGCTATGGTGAGAAGCGTCAGCATATTGCATTATGAAACTCCACGTACAAGGTCCAGTGGTGGAAGGTGGCCACTGACTCAACTCCAGGGAAGGGGTCTATGCAGCCTGAACTTGGCTGGCATCTGTGCAAGGCAGCTATAATGTAGCTGAATCCAGTCCAAAACAGCCAGCCATGGAGTCCACGGGGATCCATGGGGGAGGGCGAGGGCCTGCTTCATTGCTTGCATCCTTTACACTCGTGTAATGAAGAAATAAAATAATAGCAACACCCAGTGAATTTAGAAGGCTTCTCAACTTCTCAACTCTGGCCTTTGTGTCTGTACTGGCCTTGCTCTAGGGAATGACAGACAGGCAAGAAATGTTTACAGTGATTTGGACTCAGACAGGCTTCTGACTCTGAAACCCCTACCTAATGCACAGGCGCCTCGGGCTCTACTACTGAGACCACCGTGCCATGCGTGAGTACCCTTGCTCTGTCCTCCGCGTGGCATTGTACCCTGGTCATCCTCTGCTGTCTCCACCTAAGGAGGCCAACAGGAGAGAATGCCTCTGTGTCTAAAGGCAGTAAGATTGCTACCTCCATACTTCCCCAGGTCCTGCTGTCTCCTGCCTCCTTCCCTGTCTGTCTGCCCTGAGCAGCCCTGCCCTATGCAGACAGACAAAGCTTTTGTCAGCTGCTGACAGCTTCTGACTTCCTTTCTTCTCGGAAGACGAATCCCTACCTGTACCTGCACCTACACGGAGCACCTGTTCCTTTCCCCGGGCACCAGCTCGGCCTTAGTCAGCACTCTAGATGCAATTAGTCTTATGACACAAGAAACCATCCTAATTCAAGCCACGGTTACCTTTGCTTAGGGACAGACTCTGCCTACTCAAAATTCCTATGTCAAAATCCTAAGACCAATATATCAGAGTGGGACTGTACCTGAAGCCAGGGGCTTTGAAGGGGCATTTGAGTTAAACTGAGGTCATATGGGTCCCCAAGCCAGCGGCCCTGGTGTCATTGTAAGAAGACAGGTGAGACATAGACATCCCAGGGAAGACTATGGAAAGAGCCAGCTGCACGCTAACAGGAGGAGCCTGGGAATAAACGTGTGAGCATCTGGCTCACAGGCTCTCCGCATCCAAAATAGAGATAATAAATACTTTTGCTATGTAAGCTGCCCAGCCCGTGGCGCTTTGCTATGGTAATGGGTGCCTGGATTAATACAACCCAGAAACTGCACTTGGATTCCCAGCCACTCTCCAAACCCCTGGCTCCCCCTTTAATAACAGTGCCCTTCTGCCCACTTTTCTCATCATGTGTCAAAATCACTGGGGAGAAGCAGCCTGGGGGACGGGGCTCACAGTCTGAGGCTGTGTTCCATCACAGCAGTGTTTCGAGCACTTTCCCGCCAGCCTGGTCCCAGAGCAGCGTCAGCCCCAAATAACACACAGAGACGCTGTATTAGATATAAAGCTGTGGGCCTGTCATTAGTGTTTCCTATCGGCTAGCTCTGTCTTAAATATTAAACCATTTCTATCAATCTAAGTGCTTCCACATGGTCTTATCTTTAACCGGAGAGAGGATCCGGGCCTCTTAACTCCTCTTGGTCCTACATTTCAACACCTTTCTACTACATCTCCCAGAATCCTCCCTGTCTCCTAGTCCCGCCTATCTTGCTTTCCCATTGGCCACAGTGCTTTATTCATTAACCAATAAGAGAAGCATATTTACAGAATGGCGTCTCCCATCTCAGCAGGGCAGCAGTAGCAGAGGTGACAGTGTGGCTGCCCCTCTGGCCTTCTCCTTTGGAAGCAGCCTGAAACTCCAGCCCATGGGCATGACGCCACTCACATTTAGGACGCATGGTCCGACCGACCTCGGTGAACCCAACCTAGATGGTGCTTCACAGGCATGCCCAGAGGCTTGCTCCCATGATGGTCTAGATACAGTAGAGCGGACAAAATTGACCATCAGGATGAGCAGGGATGCAAACCGTCTTCCTAAACCATCACGTGACCACAACGATCTTCCAGACAGTTCCAATGCGCCTTTCCCGCCTGTGCAATGAGCTGAAACGCCTCCCCGACACTTAGGGCTCTCGCTCTGCCTTTCCGGCCTGGCTCCCTCTCCTTCCTCCATGAACTTTTCCTCCTGACATGACATGGTCAGCGTGTCTCTTCTGGTCCCACATCCCAACCTTCTGTCCCACCCCTCAGCACCCCTATGTACACCTCAGAGCTAAGGCCAGTGTCACGTGAAAAACGTCTTCCCTTAGTTCCTCCTCTAAATTACAGAGAAGGCTTCATTATGCGCCCGCCACATGGGACCTATCCCCTCTGGCCTGACCTTACAGTTACGCATGTTCTGGATATAACTTTAATCCCTGGAGCCCACAGGCCAATACGTTTGTTTCTTTTCAGCTTGCTTTCATTTGGGGGACCCTCTTTATTTCTCACCACAATGGTTTATACATGGCAAGGAATGAGTAGCCACCCCCAATAAATTATTAAGAACCCAAGACCTGGGAAAGTCAGTGCCCATTTTTCTGCCTTTCCTGGTAATAAAATAGTATGTGGAAGGGGCTCATAAAAAACAGGCCTTGACCTTGATAATCTCCACGGGCTCCATTTGTTCCAGGAACCTGTTATCCTCCTCACTTATCTACATCCTATGTCTCATCTGAAGACTCCTTGGTATTTTTATTTTTGTTTCTTTTTTTTTCTGGTTATAAAGGAGCATGAGATAGAACACTGCTCACTCTCCTCAAGTTCTCACTTAATTACTTCTGTAATGTATTCATTGCAATATTTGAAGTAAACAGTTCCTGCGGGACCCCATGACTGAGCGTGCTCACTTCATCAAGACTGGGAAATGGGTAGCGAACCACTTTTGTTATATGTGTTATTAAGGGAAGCATACTGTTGCACCATTGCGGAGAAGTTCCTTCTGTTTACTGTATTGTGGGTAGCTCCCGATCTCTCTCTCTCTCTCTCTCTCTCTCTCTCTCTCTCACACACACACACACACACACACACACACACACACACACACACACGCTGCTCCCTTCTTCATGACTGAAGAGAGGCTGGAGCCCTGACACTGTGCTGGTTAGACAATGCATCACTCAGCTGGACAAATACCACAGGAGTTTGCACACAGAGCAATTGTCTCTAAGCATGAGTCACTGTGCCCGGTGTTCCTGAATCTGGGTGACAGATAGGGTTGGCTTAAGATAGACATCCAACGATGGCCATGCGGGACCCTTCCCGGCTGGTATCTCCCAAAGGTGATCCTTTCTGTAGGGAGTTCTATTACTCTAGGTGAGACTTCAGGGGTAGCTGTTCAGAATCTGTGTGTGTGTGTGTGTGTGTGTGTGTGTGTGTGTGTGTGTGTGTGTGTGTGTTGCGCGCGAGTGTGTGCATGCATGTGCGTGATAATGAAGTATTAATTTTCACTTTTAACTTCCTGCATTATGAGGAATTCTGCTGTGGGCTAGTGTTTGATTTGACCCTTCTGGAGAATTTCCATGGTGAACAGCGGGTGTGTGTGTCAACAGCAAGCGGCCTTTTCCTTTGGAAAACTGCTTCTCCTCAGCTCCCCTTGTTCCTCGTGGGGGCAGTAATCACCGTTCCTGAACAGCTGGCTTGCCTGCCGGAGAAGCCACAGCCACTGCAGCTCTGCTCCTATGATGGGCCAGCACTGTGCATGTGAGCGCAGCAGACCACTGTGAGGTGTCCAGGGAGCTCTGTGATCTAGGGGTGCGCTGAGGAGAGACGGGGGCTCCTCTTGACACGTGCCTGGGCAGGAGTAGCCCGGCCACATAAGTATCATATGTGTGGATGAGAAGGAAAGGAGCTACACAAGGAGTGGGGACCGAAGAGAAGGAATGCAGTGTGGGCATCACCGCCAGCCTCCTTTAAGGCTCGGGTTCGAGCCGTCCTACCAGCTATAGAAGCCGACATTTCCTGTTTCACTGAGATGTATCTTATACCCTGAGCTGAAGGGGGCGGGGGAGGTTTCAGAGTTCACTAGACCCAAGATAAATGATAAATGGGTGTTTTATTGGGGACACTTACACAGGTGTTAATAAAGAACCGCCACAGCCTTCCTGCTCCAGAGCATGCAGTGTCTGCCCTCCTGATCTGTGACCAGAGAGAGAGAGAGAGAGAGAGAGAGAGAGAGAGACAGAGAGAGAGACCGCTCTCTTCTGCTTCTCCACCTTCTGGTCACCACACCTGAAGCCACACCCAAAGGGGTGTGTCCACTAACACCAATTCACTGGCAAAGCCAGATGTCACTAAAGTACCTAGCTCATTTTATATATATTTGTATATATATATAATATATAGATAGATAGATATATCCTAGCCCCACCGCATATTCCTATTAAGTTCTGAAATACACATATCATTAGCTATGATATAAATGCTGTGTGACTGACTAGCTGCTACCCCTGCTGTTTGTTGGGGACCAGTACAAGCAAGGAGTCTGTCCTAACTCAATACAGAGTCCCCATTCTGGGCCTAACTGTACAGTAAGAGCTCCAACAAAGACTGAGATGAATGAACAGGAAATTGAGGACCATCCTAGGTTGGCTAACGCAGGGAAGAATTGGACAGAGGCAACCATGTATTTTCAATGTCACCTGAATGTTAAGGGGCCACCATCGCAGAGAAGCTTGCATTCAGTCAGGGTGGGGGCTGGTGGCTCACTGACTCTCTGCAAACACTTGGGAGGGTGAACTCAGAGAGTAAACTCACTAATGTCATGCAAGGACACTGCCATGACGTCTAGAGGGAGCATCCAGAGGCTCCCGTCCTCGCCCCTTCTAACATCAAGGGAGGTCACGTCACTGACACAGGTCAGAAGGCAGGCAAAGCTAAAAGGAGATGTAGCCAACAATAGTGTAAGACAAATCACAAGAGGGGACGCATGGCCACAGGACAATGTCAGCCCATTTCCACCTTACACATCCCAGCCGTCTGTCCTCCGTCTTGTGGTCCAGCCCCATCGCCACTGGAATCTACCACGTTCCCCAGGGCAGTACCAGGCTGACCTCAGACTGAACTTCCAGCCACTTCCATTTTCTCTCCCCAGGACCTGCAGGCACTAACCCCTTCCACCTTTCCTTCTCCTGAATAAAATAATCCGCAGAAGTAAACGTGCCAACAAAGAAGGTTCCATGTCAATGCGCCAGATTTTACAACGGAACTGGCTCCTAACGGAAGCCTTGAGAGGGTAGCGGCCACTTCAGAAATAGACTCATGCAGTTCCCATTCACGACTACTGGGGACAAAAGACGCACAGGGGCGCCTTGCCCTGCCTGCCTGCCATTCTTCCTTGCATCTGATTTCTATGGAAAGGCAAGGCATGGTCAGAAAGCCAGAGGACGACGTCGTGGAGCAGGGTGGCTGCGGAGAGATGGGCTGAGAACATCCTAGTGACTCTTCCTGCAAAGAGAAGAAGCCGGTCCGGCCTCAGTGAATCTTCTCAGGAAACTTTATGCCACATTGGAGTAGCCGGCTACTCGCTGCCCTCCGGGCCGGGCCGCACACAGGCCTGGTACTTGTTCCGGTGATTCATCCACCTCTCCCTGGTTGGGATGAGGGGCATCAGGGATGCGACCATGACTCAGCTGCTTTCTGTGCTGCAATGCCATCTTCTGCGCGGGGCAGGGACGGACGAGGCTCCATCCGCATTCTCCTAGGGTTTCCAGCTTCTCTGGGGGCCTGCCAGTGCTCGCCATACGGAGGCAGCCGGGAGGGCTTGGTCCCAATCCCAGGTGCCTTTAGGTCTCTGCGTGCTCACCACTTTCTGTTTCAGCCCATCTTCTCTCTTTAGCTACCAGGTTTTAAACGTTGTTTCCTTTCTGTTTGTCTCTTCTGTTCTGTCTTCATTTTCTTTTTGTTTTGTTTGGACAGTTTCACAGAGAACCAGCTGACTAGACTCACTGTTGTCAAGGATGACATTCATCTCCTGAAGCCCCCACCTCCCACGAGCTGGGGTCATCGGAATACCACATGGGGGCTTAGTTTACAGTGTGTGTGTGTGAGTGTGTGTGTGTGTGTGTGGTTTGTATGTGTTTTATGTCCTGTGTGTGGTGTGTATGTCATGTGTGTGTGTGTGTGTGTGTTTGTGCGCGCGTGCGCCTCTGTGTGTGTGTGTGTGTGTGCGTGTGAGAGAGAGAGAGTGTGTGTGTGTGCGTGTGTATGTGTGTGGTTTGTATGTGTTTTATGTCCTGTGTGTGATGTATATGCTGTGTGTGTGTGTGTGTGTGTGTGTGTGTGTGTGTGTGTGTGTGTGTGTGATGTATGTATAGGAGCCAGAACTCAGCTCTCAGTGTCATTCCTCAGGCATTGTCGTCCTGTCTGGGGGGACAGTCTCTACATTGACTCCACAGATTCCCCTAAACAGCCCACGCCTGTTTCCTCTTCCTAGCTTTGGGGTTATAAACGCGTGCCACCCCGATTGGCTTTCCAAACATGTTCTGGGTCCTGATCTCGGGTGGTTCTTTATGTTGGCATCCAAGCCCCACACGGCTGAACCCTGGCCCCTTAGATTACAGTCTTTGCGGTGCCTCCTCTCTGCCCAGATGGAGGGAGGGAGCCCGCTGATCAGCTGGGCGCTGGCTCATGCCAAGAACTCAGTGGAGCTGGGAAGGGTGGCAGGCTCTGAGTATTGGCCACAAGAGCGAATGTACAAACAGTGACTGTGCCAGTGGTCCCCGAGCTGCTTGCTCCTGCTGGTGCTCTCTGTGTGCCTGCAGGAGGGGTCGGAGGCGCTGCCTCCTTTGTGACGTTATCAGTGGGCCCCAAGCCTGCGGCCTGGTCACCTAGATGTCCAGCTCACATTCCAGGATGGCCCTTTACACGCTCCCCTCAGACAGGGCAGCAAATAGTCTCTGCACCCCATGGTGAGCATGCTATAGCCTAGCATGCCTTTATGTCTGAAGAAGCCACTCAGAGCCACCAGGAGGGACAGGAGCTCTGCAGGTTAATAGAGCATTTCTGTCGTTTCTGCCGGGCTTACACTCCAGAGTCTGCAACTCGGGCAAAGCTCAAAGCCCTGCTCTAGGAAACAAATTAGCTGGGGGAGAAGGCTGGCTTCCTATTTCCCATTTGGAGTCGCACAGTAGGAAGCAAACGAACCTGATTAAAGAAAATGGAGCACATTTCTGCCTTGGCAGAGAAAAAAATATATATAAATAAAATTTTAAATGCTTGAGATCGCCTCTTGGTTTTGTTGGATTTAGGACCTGGACTCCTGAAGTTAGAGCGCCACCTGCTGTTCGATTATAAAATGGACTGTCTGGAGTGTTTGAACGGATGATGCCCTTAGAGCCACAGTTACAGACACAAAGGTCTGTGATGCCGAGGCAGAAAGGCTCACACGGATGTGACGGTCTGAATCATTTGGCTGATTCTAGAGCAGGGGAATTTCCCGTGAGTCTGGAATGGCTCCGGGGAGGCGTAGACTTGGTTTGATCAGGCTGCTCGGAGAGGCAGCTCTGAAGGGGGCCGTACTTTCTCTTGGTGGCTGAAACTGGATCTGAGCAGTTAATGTGTGGAAATAAGCAATTGTGGCTGCATATTGGATACACTAAGCTTCCAGGAACTTTTTCCTGTGATTGCTGAATCACAGGAATGTTGGGTCTTTGAATTGTATGCTTTATGGGCAAGTCATAAATAGATTTGTGCATGGGTAAAATTGCTTTCTTGGGCATGTCACTTTGCGGCCCTGAAGAGAATAAAGTCTCTGGGGTGTCAGAGTTTGGGTTCCAGTGATATGAGAAATTACCCTCTTCCTGAGCAGAGAGAGGTGAGCGTCTTTCTCTCCCATCCTTAACCTGAAACAAAGCCTTTAGGAAAGGAAACTCGGGATTAACATACCACTATCTACAAAAGAGAGGATGGCTCTGTCAGCAATGGACCTGAGTATGAGTCCCATGTGAAGAAGCCTCCTGTAATGCAGTTTGTAATCCCAGCACTGAGAGGCAGAGGTAGGTAGGTAGGTCCGTGGACACCTCAGCCAGCCTAGCCTAGTATTAGTCCAGAGAGAGACCTGTGTAAAAATGGGGAAGGGGGAGGGGGAGGGCCTTGAGTGATGGCTCAGCAATTACAAATAATAGTTTGTTTCCCTTCCAGAGGACCCAAGTTCGATTCCCAGCACTTGCCTGACAGCTCACAACAATATGTAACTCCAATCCCAGGGTACCCAATGCCCTCAGATACTAACAGCAGTAATATAACTGTATGAGCGTCTGGTCTCCAGAGCACACACAAGCATCCACATGCACTGCACTCATGGGCTGGCACACGTTAACAAGAAGAAAACACGGGGTTACATGGGTTGCTTCAAAGAGCAAAAGGGTTTCCACCTAAGTTCCCCCAAGACTGTTTGGGAGTGTATTGTGTGAAGGCTATGTCCCACGTGGAGCTAGAGATGAGAGTCCTAAGAGAAACTAAACCGGTGGTGAGGACCGATTCAGAGGTCAGGGGACCAGAGGAAGCAAGTCTGCCTCAGGGTGTGCGCGTCAGGGCTGACCTCAGGTAGATGCTTTGTGGGCTCATCTCGTTCTCCCCCTGCCAATTCACGCCCTCAGCCCCTCCGCCCCTCAGCCCCTCTGCCCCTCAGTCCCTCCGCCCCTCCGCCCAGGAAAATATGAGGAAGAACACACTACAGCCACAGTCCTTCTTGCAAAGCAAGCAACTTAAATAACGTAGATATGGAGGCCGGATCCGTGATTCTGAAAGTAATGAACCCTCTTGCTGTTTCCACGTTTTCACTGTTTCCATTTACTTCCTGTGGATTCACATCACACCTTTGCAGCAGACACACGCCTCATCACGTACTCTACTCCAGTCAAGTCACCACGGTGGCTTCCGTGTGTGCATGCCACTTCTCCACCTGCCACAAAATCCCTCTCAGCCCCATCGACTGGTACGCGAATCAAGTGGTATTCACAGGGAGATGCCAGGAAACCGTAAGAGCTTCTGGGTCTCTTGGGATTGAATTATGCTCAGTGAAATTCTGATGTCAAGGGTATTTCCTTGTGTGGTAATTTCCTAAGCAGAACGTGTGCATGGCTAATCATGACCTCGGCCAACTGACCGTCAAGCAGTGGCTAAGTGAGCCTGCACGGCGTTCACCATAAGAGTAAGAGAAATCCAGATTGTTTCTGTGCATTTCGCTTGGTGATAACCGAGGGCAAGAGAGACAGCCTTTGGGACCTAAAGGTAACGCTCCAGCATCATTAAAGAACATCCAGACACAGCAGCGAGATGGTAGCTATCTTCACGATACGAGTGGAATGGACTGAGCATCATTTACCCCAAACTATCCTGTGATCAGCTTCACGGGAGGCGAAGAACAGGTAAGCTGAGATCCTAGCCTTCTTGGAATATTGTTGAACAATTATTAGCTTCTTGGGTGTAAAAAGCAAATCTCTTTTGCACACTGCAAGTTGCCTCCTTTGCATCCTCACTCCAGAGTCTGTCTACACCGAGAATCCAGATTCATCGTTCTCCACCAATAAACTCTGTCTGAAGTAATACTTGTGGCCAATGAAGCAATGGGATGACACAGATGCCCATACACACATCACTGCCAGGCATGTCCTTCCCGGTTGGTTGCCTGTCTCTCCCAGAGAGTGGGAGGTGTCCGTGAGAAGGGCAGCTTGCCTGCATTCCTCCCAAGACCTCAGGGACAAGAATCATAACATAAGCAAGCAATGAGTGTGTCGACTCAGGAGTGATATTGAACAAGCCTATTATTTTGAATTTTTAAGTATTTTTTTTTAATATTTTTCATTTCCTAAGAAAACTTGAATGTTTCTGATTCATGAAAAATGATTATTGAAATTTAGAGAGCATCTTAATTACCATGCATGACATATTTGCGAAAATGAAACATTTTGTAAGCCGTGTCTATCTGCCTAATTCATCTATTTTCAACTAAACTAGATGCCTTGTGTTATTAAACACATCCCTTAGGCAGCCACCTTCCACTTTGTAGCCATCCCAGGCATTCCGAAGTGAGATGTATACACTTTAGAAGTCATTGATTTCAACAGATCGGGGCCTGGGCTTTTATGTTAAGCGATCACCATGCCGTCATTTATTGAGTGAATTCAGACATGAGCCAAGCTGGCATTTTGAATTTGTTGATTTTTACCTATCCAAAAGGTAAAGCTTGTTCAGCTGGAACCTCTGCTCATTTCCTGCTTGATGGAGAAAGCCCATTCCTCTCTCTCTCTCTAAACCACACCCTCTCAGAGAACCTCCCTAAGAGAAGCCACCAGAAGGCTCCAGTTCTGCATCCTTGGCAGCTGCAGCTGCTCCTCCCCAGAAGTTGCCAGTGACCCAAGACCCTGCCTAAATCCATCAGTTTTTGACAATACTTGGGCACACCCTAGCTTATGGAGGACACATCGTCACCCTTCACCTGCAGGCTATACTAGTTCCTGTTTTAGTTCAGGCATGTGGTTTCTCCCGCCTGGATCTCTGGGACTGGAGGACTCACCTGGGAAGTTGCTCTGCTCGAATAAACCTGTTCTTTTTGCTTTTTCCGCAGTGTTTGATCTGGCATACTGAATCAGCTGAGATAACCTATTATTGCATTATAGGAAAACCTATTATGGATAAATGTTATTTTCACTTTGAAGATGAAAACTCATACCTTAGACCAGCTTGCTCATAAAATTTGACCCTCAGCAAGTGACAGGTAGATCAAACTCTTCTGAGTTCCAAATGCAGACTTGGCCGTGCCACACATGTGCACTCTATTACATAAGATAGTACCTAACAAAACATGCTACCTTTTCTTATATAAAACAGACCATACATAACCTTATTTAAATAAATCGACACGGTCCTTATCTGTAAGTGTATCATTTCCTACGTTAGTTGTTTTTTTTTTTTTAAGATTAACTCAGGAGTTGTAAGTAGGCAGAGCAGGCTGCGGAAGGTGAGGGGGGCTGGGTGCTATGACAGTGGATGAGACGGGATTGTAGGTGCTGACTTTGGGGTGAAATGAGTTTGGGGTGTTAATAGGATACAATGAGTTCGGGGATGCTGAGTTAAGGGTATGTAAGTTTAGGGTGTTCTGCCTTTAGGATACAGTGAGCTCAGATGTTCATGTCATTAAGGGTATAATGAGACTAGGGTGCTGACAGCCAGCTCAGGGTGCTACGGTTTAGGGGTACAATACGCTAATGTGTATTATGGGATCGGAGTGCTGACATACGGGTGCTGTGGGCTCCGGGACTGACGTGAGAAGTCTGCAAGCTCGGGACACTGTGAACTTATGGAGAGAAAGGACTCAGTGAGCTCGGGCTGCTGTGAACTCAGGACAGGGACACAGTACGACTTTTGTGAGCTCCGGCATTTCTTCCTACGCAAAATGTTGACAATGACACAACACAAAATGAGCTGGTATGGAGACCCTGTAATGCAGGCTGGGTTCATGACTGTTTTCATATTCTTTCCTTGTATTTCTTACTGTTGGTGTTTGGTTCTTCTGTTTGCTTTTGTTTTGTTTTTGAGATAAGTTCTCACTACAGAGCCCGAACTGCCATCGAGCTTATAACCCTCCTGCCTCTGTCTGCCTAGAGCTGCGAGTTTAGGTGTGCAGCGCTATGCCCAACAGTTTTAAAGATGAAATTATAAGTTAACTTACATATGCCTCTTAAACCTACGGCCCTGCATCTACCTAACATGTAAATCAGCGCTGATTGGGGCCACACAAGTGGCTTTCCCAGACCCTTAACTACACCATCAGAAGCTGTTCGTCTGCCCCCTCCACCCACTAGGGTGAACAAACGTCTCTGGAAGAATTAACCTTGAGTTAGCACTGTCTGTGACCTGTGATGGAGAGGGAAGGCTGGGTAGAGGCTGAGCTGGAGGCAGGGGGCAGTTCTGGTCATACAGCTCTTCAGGAAGATGCCAAAGTCCTTGTCGTCTGACCCCTGGCTTTCTGTGTTCTCGCCTGGCCTTACATTCCTCTTTAGTCAGTGGGGTTCCATTGGTTTTTTCTGCATACAACACTAGCACAGTTTCTTATAGAAATCAGTGTATCTTGCCAAGCTCCATTCAGTATGTCCTCTGGCACGTAGCTATACACATGTCTACACATGTGTTCAGCTAGCCTTACAGTGGATATATAGACTACATGCCGTCCTTTACCCTGATAAATTAGCTACGTGGCTCTTTGCTACGGTGATGTTTTAAGGGCTCGCTAATGTGTTTGAGTTTTCATTTGGAGGTGTATTACAGAGTCCTACGTGCCATAGCAGCACACATTGCTTCAACGTACGTGTGCTTCTACAACTACAGGAAAACTACGATGTGGCCTCCACTGTGCACTCTACGGAAGAGGAAGAGGCTTCACCAACGCCTTCTTTTAGCATGTCTCCTAGACCCTAAGCTTTGTCAGTATAACCTGGAGAGTTAGAGAAATTTGCTTAGTAAGTTCTATTATTCCTACTTAGTACAATTCCATCTTAAAGTTAAATCTTAGTACTTTTTCAGATTGTGTTTATATCAAAAAGATTTTTCTGAAATTTCTTAAATATCTCTGTTTATTATTAATTTCTGTGAGAAAGAGAGAAAGAGAGGGAAGAAGAGAGAGAGAAGGGGAAGAGGAGGGAGGAGGGGAGAGAAGGAGGGAGGGAGGAGGGAGATGAGAAGGAACATGTCTTGCATGAATAAGTTACTTTCTTCTTCAGTTGGTTCCTGAGGACTGAACTCAAGTTGTCAGCCTTGGTGGTGAAGACACTGAGCCTTCCTATTAGCCCAACAAACACATCATATGCGATATTTAGATTTCATTGCTCACCACTAATCACTTGTGCATCCTGCTTTTTATGTGCGAAGTTTACCTTAATATACCTGTCAGGTACAAAGGACTATCATATATTAGTGTAATGTAGAATGTTTAAATTGAACTAATTTTCATATTGATGGCCACTACTATTTAATATTTTTATTACCACGTCATGTAAAATTGACTTTCCTCACAAGATGTCAATGTACAGTGCTCAGTTATTACATCTGATAGCAAAGACGAAAAGCATCACGCTGCCTTCCATACAAACAAATCCGAGGGGCTTAAGAGACAGTCGTCTGAAGAAGACAAGCAAGGGGCCTTCAGAGGCAGAGAAATCCCGAGCATTGCTAACCGTGAGGGAAATGCAAATTAGAACAACGAGCTATCCACCACTCCACACCTGCTAAGACGGCTATTATCAAAAAGACACTGGATAACAAGCAAGGGTGGGAATGTGGAGCAAAAAGAAATCTTACACACTACTGGAGTGAGTGTTAATTAGCCCAGCTACAGGGGTCCTCACAGAATGACAAAAAAAGAATGACTTCTAGGTACTTACTCCAAAGATTGGAAATCAGTTCATCAAAGAGACGCCTACACACCATGGCTGCCCTACTCAGTACCCCTAAGAGTCAATGAGGGGCAGATGCATTCAGGAAATGTGGAAACACAAAGCAATATTCAGTCTTATAAAGAGGGAAATTCTGCCACCTGCAACAACAGTAATGAAACTGGGTAGGATTGTTATTATTATTCCAAATGAGTCAAACGTGGGACAATATGTACCACCTGTTTTCATCTCCTCAGAGCCTAAAGCATCTGAAGCAGAGATTGCAAGGTGTATGCTGTCGTGTGACCGCTGGTCCTCTCATGCCAAAACTGTCAACTTAGTAAGTGTGACGCCCGGAGCTGTCCCCTCCTCCTTCTGGTGCCAGCTGGCTCCTCCACCCACATGCCAGACAATGCTCTACCACAGTGGGACATCCTCAACCCTGGATTCCTTAAACCTGTTTAGACCAATGCTATGTGGCCAGGATGACCTCGAACCCCTAACTCTCCTTTGCAAGTCTCAGTGCACACAGAGCACCCAGCTCCACAAAGCAATTTTCAGTAGCATAGAGCATCAAGGCCCGCTTCTGGGCCTTGCACACTTGAGAAGAGCTGCCTGCTGTCTTTTTGCAAAAAGACAATACAGCAGAGTACATATTTGGGGGCCCCTTCCTTCAAAATGGCGAAACAGTTTTCATCTGGCTCTGGAGTCTGTGATACTCTGGGGTCATTCTAGTTTCTGGGCTTTTATTGGGAATCTGTATTTTCTGCCCAAATGCGTGTTAGATTTCATTTTCCTGATCCTAGTGTTCATATTATTGCAATGATATATTAAACAGTAATATTTCATCCCAGGGACCACTTGTAATTAGATGCTCCATTCTTTCTTTCAACCTAGACAAGCTGCACTCCGCCATGCCCCACCATGTGTGACAAACAAAGTGCCATCTTCCCTGGTTTAGTCTCCTTCCCAGGGAGCTGCTCCAATCTCTCCCGCTTCTGTCCTCCCTCCCCTCTCCCGCCCTCCCTGTCCTTTGAGTGTCTGTTAGATACCACGGGCTGTATTGAATTCTCACACATATATGTTCCCTTCCCCTCACCTTGGCAATCCAGGGCGCTAGCTTTGCCGGATGGAAGACCCTGGCAAGTTGACAGGTGCAGTGGGTGCTGAGCTTTCCCTGGAGCTCGGGCCCTGTCCTGCACGTGCTGGTGCGGTTGCAATCTTCTGTCTACCGTCCTCCTGTCTGTCCTTTCCACATGGGGTGCCTCTCTTCCCTCTCCATTTGAAGAGCGTGGCTCAGGTTTGTCTCGGGCTGGCAGAAATTGAGGCTTTCCCAAATCTCCTGGCTGCTCCCCGCGGTACCCAGGTGGATTAGTTAGGCATCAGGCTTTTCATTTCCTCTACTTTTCCTCATCTGCCTCCCTTCCCTTCGCATCCCTAGCTGGTTCTCTACCAGCCCGTTCTCCCTTTCACATTTTACTCCTGGTTCAACAGGCAATGAGCTGTTTCCAGTCTACTGAGAATAAATGTTTTTCTAAAAGTGCTTTAGAGATGTTTAAAGAAAATATCAGCTTAATTGAAACGTTAGGATGAGATTCGCTGTTTGAACTGGTTTGTGAGCAGTTTGTGAAACTCTGCTTTATTCCGGCTCTCTTGTCTAAAGGCTCAAAGCTGCTTTTGGTGCAGCTGTATATCCTTGTCCAGGGCCTGGCCCTGTGGCGCCCTGAGAACAGGCATGAGGGGCCCCAGTCAGAAGTGTCTGAATCCACTATGCCCTTGCTGAACTCTGAAAGGAGCTTTTCCAGGCCTGACCATCTGACCCTTGGTTAGCTCTGAGAACCCAAAAAGCAACAGCCTTCAGCCTGCACTGCCACCAGACACATCTCTGGATCCTGTCCCCAGGCCTTATTGTGCCTTATTTGAGGGTCTACCTCCTCCAGAACACAGCGCTATCCTTTAGATACCGCAGAAGTACCCAACGTGGTTTGATACCAGAAGGATCTGTAAACTTACAAGGAAAACAAATACTGTGTTGTGCCAACAAGTACCACGTAGGAGCCATGGCATGACAAGTTCCAGCTGTGACAAGTTCTGGCGGTGACAAGTGCCCAACTTTCTGAACAGGGACGGCGGCCAGGAGGACAGATGCTATACTTTGGGCATTGAGTGCTCAGCAAGGATGACCTGATTGGTCATCAGGGCGGTGCTACTGGGAGGAACAGAGCCTGTGTAGGACTTCGAGAGTAGTCCTGAGGTTATTAGGGCAGGCTTGTGAGTGGAACTGGGGCCCTGGTCTCTTCCTTCTCTTCACCCCCTGGCTTGTGACTTGTGACATTACTCCATCATGTACTCACCACAGGCGGGACAGTAGGGGCCCGTCGACCACACTGAGATAATGAAACCCTTCCTCCTGGTGTCAATCACATCACCCATTTTCTTATATCGAGGGATACCTCACCAACGCCATTGATGCAAACAAGCTCAGCCCGTCCCTGAGGCGCCGCTGAAACGGGACTGCGCTTGCGCTCGGTTGCTTGAGCTCTGTTGTCTTTGGAAGCCCGTCTCTTGCTGTGGCCAGAGCCTGGCCGTTGGTTCTGGTTTACGTTGTTGCGGACAGAGTCCGTTCTTATAACCTGGTGGTTGCTCTTCCTGGGAGTTTTGAAGGACTGAAGCAGGAGCTGTGGGCTGCTGGCCTTTAGTTGAGAAGCATTTCCCTCCTCCCAATAAAGCACGGCTGAGTCACCGGCTAACCCCAAGAGAATGGACTTAAGGTTTAGGGCATGATCAACACAGGTGAAAGGGGTTTTGATGTCATCGGAGTGCACCGTAGGAAATCTATAGGGCTCTCTAGAATATGTCCATGTTTGACGATGTTTGACAGGCTTGGTCCCTACAGAAGCAGCCTTGGGAGGTAATGCACTCTTCAGATGGGAGGGTCTGGTGAAGGTTCTTGGGTTGCTAGAGACTTCCCTGGACAAGGCTGGTGGGCACCCTGACCCTCCCTCCCTTCCTTCCTTTGTTCCCAGGTTCTGGAAAAGGAGATTTTTCTGGACTAGTCACTTCCTTCTTAATGTGATGTCACCAGTTTAGGAGTAACAAGGTCAACTACTGTGGTCCAGAACTTGTGGCCCTCCAACCCCAACAATGACTTTCGTAAGATCACTGACTCTGCTGTTAACTGACTCTTCATTTCCATGAAGTGACAGATGAACACAGAGAGGCTGGTCCTGCCCAGTCACGGTCAGGCCACCTGCTTCCTATAAAAGTTCCAGTGAGTCACAAAGCTGTGGTTCCCCTGTTCCTGACCCAGAATGGAGAGCGTCTAGTCTGTGGAGAGAGCCCAGAATATGCAGCACCAGAAACAAACCCAACACCAGAGATGTGTCAACACTGAAAGTCACCCCCTCCCAACCAAGGCCTCACTGGGAGCCCTGGGCAGGCGCACACTGTTCTAAATGTGAATAGCTTCTAATCAAATCAACCAGTTCTGAAGATCCCCTCAGTTTAATAGACTTGCTTTAATAGCAATAGTTTAATAGACACCATCCGGGGATGGTGTGTGTGTGTGTGTGTGTGTGTGTGTGTGTGTGTGTGTGTGTGTGTGTGTGTGTGTGTGTGTGTGTGTGTGGTGTGTGTGTATGCGTGTGTGGTGTGTGTGTGTATGTGTGTGTGCGCGCACGTGTGTGTGTGTCTCCCTGGGGTAGGGGTGGGGTACTCAGCTCTCTCATTTAACAAGTCAGATGATAATTTTCAGCCTCCAACTCCTCATCTGTAAGTTCAGGTGACTGTGACACTTTAGTGAAAACAAGCATGTGACACTCCCATCCGCTTTGCACAGAACGAAACCCCCAGCATTCATTTCGCCTCTGTTTGCCTTTGATGTAGGGGCTGGACCTCCAGGTCCCACCAAATGGCCCAGTGTAGAATTATGGTCGCCCGCACCGCACCGCATGCTCTCTCCTAAAGCATTTCCCGCTGAAAGGGAACCATCACAGACCATCTTCAAAGGAAGCCCAGGCCCCTGCATCCCTGGTGTTTGGGGTGTTGGGAGGGGCACTTGAGAGACAACAGACTATGCTAAAGACACTTGAGCCCTGGGGCTGGGGAAACCGCTCTGTCGGAAAAGAGTCTGCTGTGCAAGCATAAGGGCCTGAGTTCAGTTTCCTAGAAGCCATGTTTACAAAGCCGTGGTGACAGGTACCACACCTATAATCCCAGTGCCTCGGATGCAGAGGCAGCAGGAGCCTGGAGCTGGCTGGCCAGTCTGGCTGAACTGGAGAGCTCTGGACTCAGTGACTAAGGCAGACACTCAGGCCAGCCCCTGGCCTCCAGACGCATGTACAGACACACGGGAAGCCAGCCCCTGGCCTCCACACACATGTACAGACACACGGGAAGCCAGCCCCTGGCCTCCACACGCATGTATATATGCACATGGGAAGCCAGCCCCTGGCCTCCACACACATGTATATATGCACACGGGAAGCCAGCCCCTGGCCTCCACACACATGTACAGACACACAGGAAGCCAGCCCCTGGCCTGCACACGCATGTATATATGCACATGGGAAGCCAGCCCCTGACCTCCACACGCATGTGTAAACACACGGAAGCCAGCCCCTGTCCTCCACACGCATGTGTAGACACATGGGAAGCCAGCCCCTGGCCTCCACACGCATGTATATATGCACACGGGAAGCCAGCCCCTGGCCTCCACACACATGTATATATGCACACGGGAAGCCAGCCTGTGATGCCGTGTGTTTTCCCTGGTCCATAGACACGTCTGTACTCTATATTGTTTAGGGAATTATGGCATGAAAGAGTGGACACCTGTTCAGTACACACGTAGTTTGGTTTTTGTTTTGTTTTGTTTTGCTTTTTATCGGGTCTACAAAATGGCGGGTTTGCTGTGACATTCAGTCAAGTGTAGCATGTCTTCTTGTTTTTACCTTGCTCATTCCCTAGTAACCTTCTCCTTCTCCCAGGGTTTCCCACGCAGGGACATCGAGTCTGTGAATACAAAACCAGGGCACAGGGGTCAGGGTCGGGGTCGGGGTCGGGGTCGGGGTCAGGGTCAGGGTCAGGGTTAGGGTTAGGGTTAGGGGTTAGGGGTTAGGGTTAGTGTTTAGGGTTAGGGTTAGGGTCAGGGTCAGGGTCAGGGTCAGGGTTAGGGGTTAGGGTTAGTGCTTAGGGTCGGGGTTAGGGTTAGGGTTAGCATTAGGGTTAGGGTCAGGGTCAGGGTCAGGGTCGGGGTCGGGGTCAGCCTTGCAGAGGTTCCCAGTGTCCACATCTGGTTGCTCACAACCTCCTGTAAACCCAGCTCCACGGGGTCCAATGCCCTGTTCCAGGCTCCAGGGATACTGAAGTGGAGTGGCATGCATTTTCAGAGACACAATAACCATGTAAATAAAAATAATAAAAATAAACAGTTTTTAAAAACCCCCAGAAAATAGGTGAAAGTTAATGAGCTCTAATTTTCCCCATGCTCTCTCCTGAACTTTGATTAAACATCAACTTGAACGAATAAAAAACTCCTCAGATATAGAAGGCCAACCCTGTTTCAAACATGTTTCCCTTTGGGGCCTCTGATGGTTTTCTGCCACGATTTGCACTATGGTTGGGAGAGATCAAATGCCGGACAATACATACAGGAGAAGCCATGAAAAAGATGGAGGGTAGAGAATGAGGTCTCCAAGGAACACAGGGTAGGGGCCAAGGCCACTGCAGGAGGTCAGGGTCAGGCAGAGGGGGGTGGGTGAGGCCGGGCACCAGGGGAGCGTCCCCATGCCACCCAGTGAGCCAGAGAGAGGCTGAGCCTCGGAAATAAAATCGCAGATGCCCGTACGTACCAGAGCTCTTGTGTTCCTGTCTCCAGGGTGCCTGGTCCAGAGGCTTAAGACAAAAAGACAAATGCACAAACAGAGACCACGGTGACTAAGCAACTAAACACCTGTGGAGGGACTTCCTGTCCAGCTGGCCCCGGGCAGGTCAGCGGCTGGCCATCACCCGTGGTTAGAGGGGAGCGCTTCCCAACAGCTGTTTCCAACAGCTCTGCTAAGTGGGACAATGTATCTCCGGTCAGATCCTGGCCTAATGCAAACGGTTTGGAATGCAGCCAGTAGAATCAATAGCCTTTGGCCTCCGAAGGCTTCGACGAGCCCCGCAGTCCTGCCAGCAGAGCAGCTGACCATTCCCCAGCCTTTGACAGCGGCTTGGCCACCACCCCAAGCTGTCTGCTAGGTGTCCTCTCCTTTTATCAACCAGACAGAGTAGACAAAGCCCTTCCTGGCATGTCCAGGCAGGGAGGGACATACTCTTTGGGTTTGACTAATTAATGATTTTTATAATCTATGCATAGCCCCAAATCTGCCCACAGCTCAAAAGTGATAAGCAATGGTTTGCTCGTGCCAAGGACATGACGGGAAATGGGTAAAGAGAGGCAAAGGGGAAGGGAGGGGTGGGGGAGAGAGGAGGGGAGGGGAGAGAAGAGGAGAGAACAGGAGGGGAGGGGGAAGAAGAGGGGAGGGGAGGGGAAGAGAGAAGAGGAAGAATTTGTAGGTGTCTTTAAATCCACTTCTTGCTAAAGGCCAGCTGAGGGTTATATCTACCCCTGGGAGGAGCAAGATGAAGTCTCCCTTTCTGCATTAAGGGATGGCATGATTTAAAGAGCAGCTTACAGCATGTTCCAGCACTCAGCCGTCTCATCAGGGAGTCCTTTAGATTAACAAATGAGAACGTTCTAGCGTCACTGGAGGGATTATTACATGGTGTTAAATATTTCATTTATCTGACATCACCCTCACGACTCACTGCTATAATTTATTAAACCGGCCTCCCCTGGACTCGACTTGGTAGTTTCTCACGGCAGGGCTCACCTTTCAAGGTCCTCTCCTGCCATCTCTGGAGATGAGCACGTCCTTTCACGGGTCCTGTCTGGCTCCTCTCCCATGCCTGCCTTGTGGGAGGTGATGTCCTGCCAGGGGGCGGACTGAGCTGTGGGGTGGTTTGTGTGAGCGCCCCGGCATCCGAGGGTAGACGTGTCAAAGTCATGGTGCCAGTGAGACATGGTGGGGGTTGAGGATGTGGCGTCTAACGGGGTGGTTTAGATGGCTGGGGCGTGATATTGAAGGGGACTGTGGGACTCTCTGCCCTTTCCCTTCTTGCCCTGATCCTTGGCTCACAAGGTTACGCATTTGCTCCACCATATGCACCCATCATAGTGCAAATTTTCTGCTAGAGCCCAGAAGAATAGGACTGTTTGAAGCCACATTGAACCGTTTTCTCCTCGTAAGTCGGCTACTTCGTGTACTTGTGATAACACTGGGGAGGTAATGAAAGAGGTGACTAGGGAGGAGATTATACGGGCTGTAGGGATTCAACAGAGCCGGTAACCATGGGCAGAGGTCAGCGGTCAGAGGTCAGCCTGGCGGTGAGAACCTGGACAAAGGCACTGGTGCTCAAAAACGACGTGGTGAATTTGTGGTGCCCTCTTGAGTTAAGAAGATGCTGCGGAGCCTGGGAAGCTGCCTCAGTACCAAGAACCTTCTCAGTTTCCCATTTCTCTTCCTCGCGGGCAGAGACGGAATCGCTTTTTTGGTGGTCTTCTTTTGTGTTTTCTGCCAGATGAAATCTGTTCCCTTCGACTCTCTCCCAATGGTTCTCACCAAACAGCCAGGAAATCAGTCCCTAAGGAAGAGACCGGAAGCTGAGGGTCCTCACCACACTCAGGCAGCCCGTTCCTGTTCTGCTGAAGGCAAGTGTTAAAGGCAGACTTGATCTACTAAGGTTCTCTTTGACTTGAGTGAATTTCCACACGCCACCTTCCCTTGATTCCTCAGGACCCCAGAGGAACTTTGTCCCAAATGTGTCTGGTTCGTTCACTCATAGCCTCCTAAAACTTGTTCACTTCGCAAAATGACCCACATTCCCTAATTTCCCCTCTTCCGTGAAGAAGAGTATACATGTTACCAGGTCCTGGGGTCCTTGGAAATTGCTGTCCTGCAATGGCCTTTTCACTTAATTGATCTGTCCCTTGTCAGTTAATTTCAGAAAGCCTCCAAAGGACAGAGGAGAAATTTCATTGTCTCTACACAGGCTTGGGAGGCAACGCCTCTTCATGACCTGGATGCCTGAGGCTGGAGCAGGCAATGGATGAACTAATTTCATCCCTGGGTAACTGGAGTACCTTTAGTGGCCATCAACAAGAAAGTCGAGGCATCTGGTAAAAGAGTGGTCCTCAGGAAAGCGGGCGGATGCGAAACGGCCCCATGGAAGATTGGAGTCATTCAGTCCCTAAGCGCTTTTCCCTCTTGTTGAATGATGTGTTAGTTACTCGCCCTCACTTTGTCACTGCTGTGACAAAAGCATCTTAAGAACAGAAGAGTTTATTTTGAGGGGGCGTCTATCATTACAGGGGTGACTCACATTGTACCTGCTGTGAGCAGACACAGAGGGATACAGGTTCTCAGTCAGCCTTTGCCTCTTTTCATTCATCCTGGGACCCCAGCCTGTGGAATGTCCCCACCCACATTCAGGGGAGTCCTCTCTTCTCAGGAAACATCTCTGGAAACAGTTTCACATGTACAACATGGACACCCGGGATTGTGTCTCCTTGGTGAGTCCATACTCAACGAGTTTACACTGAAGACTGGCCATCACAGATGATCCAGGTCTCAGAAAACCCAGACAGTCCAGCGGAATGACCACCATTTCTCTCGTGACTCCTGATGTCCATTTCTCTCGTGACTACAGTAGCGATTTCATGTTTAATGCTTCACGTAGCCCCGGGGTGATAAGCATCATAGTTAGCAGGTTGCCGGTAAGGTGTGGGGTACCTTCTGTGAGCTCACAGAGCTAGGATTGTCCCTGTGACACAAGAGCCTGAGATTCTTTTTAGCTTCAAAGGGGGTACAGCTTCAAAGTACAGAGGTGGTTGTACAGTTGCCTGCTGTGATGAATCACTCTGACCCTCGCAACTCAAGGGCAGGAAGGGTTCATTATTTCACTCCAGGCTGCTTGCTACTCCACACAGCATTAGCTTGAACCTGGGAAGCAAGTCACAACCAAGTACAACAGAAACCGTGGAAAACCCTGTTCACTGACTGACTTCCTGGATTGTGCTCAGGCAGCTTTCTCACGTAGCCCAGGACTGCCTGCTTGCAGATTGGGGCCACCCACAATGGGCTAGGTCCTCCCATATCCGTTCATAATGAAGACAGTCTCTCACGGGCATGCCATGATGAAGATAACCCCCAGTTACGGCTTCTCCTCTCAGATAACTCTAGGCCATGCCACGTAGGCAATGGAGGACAGCTAACTAGGACAGTTCGAGCTTTTGTTTGGCTCTGTAAGTTAAGTGGGGGTGTAGCCCACCTAGACTTCTCCCTGAGGAAGGCCCAGACAACACTTCACCCTTCGGCGCACTGAGCTCTAGTGAGACACCCAAGCTTTCCTTGGCAGCGCCGAGGTCAGTGGCCCTGGTTTTCCTTGCTTGTTCGTCTCTGGAATCCCTTCCCACATTTCCCAACACCCTTCTCCCTCCACACTTAGCACTCGTCTTCCCTCCCTCCTGGAGTCTCTCTTCCAGGCTCTCATGGAAAGGGCAGCATGGCTGTGGATTTTCCTTGTTTTTCAGAGGTTTTAGTAATCGAGTTGAAAAGCCCGTGCACACTGCAGCCCATCTGTGAGTCAAGAGGCCTCTGCACGGGGCCTGAGGTGTGCGGTCCCCAGACTGCCTCAGAGGCAGCGCGCCACCCCGGAGATCTGCAGGGCTAAAGGCTGCTCCTTGTAAAACACCAATGGCCCTTTCACTTCTCAGCCCACCCTGAGCATTCTGCTAGACGGAGCTCAGAGACAGCCAGCAGGGCCATTAAAGGATGGCCTGTCATTTCTGTATGGCCTTCCTCCTTTACAGCTGGACACTCCAGCGGCTCGTGCGTGGCATGGGACCGCTCCTTCCGTTACCACACCCTTGTGGCTCTCTGAGTGGATTCTTCTGTCTTAGAAGGAGTTAACTCATCTGCAGTGACCTCGGGATAGAAAAGGAGAGTGACTGGCCGGTGCTGGCCGGTGACTGCCACCTCAGGAGAGGGACTCTCCTTTTCCAATTAAATAAACGTTAACTGAACAATGGTTTCTGACCTACTTGGTGACAAGTTGGCCACAAGCGGTGAACCCTGCTGCACTGAGATGTGAGTGCTGACTTCTTGCCCATGGTGGGGCCCCGGCACTCAACCAACCCTCAGCCCTCATTTAATGCCTGGCATGATCTGTGGTCTTATTTTACTCTAAGCACACATGTAGGCATTCTGTTAGATGTTAATCTACCAGACATTGACAGAAACACCCATACTTCAACTGCTGTTGTGCTGTCCACACTTGAAATCACCTGCCATCTCCCGAGAGAGTCTAGGTATCTGTCCCTAGTGCCGTGACACAGCCTGAGTGGAGGCCCACATCCCTTTGAAGGAAGCGGTTAGACATAGCAGCGTTCTTCTTACGAGGGAATTCAGAGGGAGGATGGTCTCTGCAGATGTCATTACCCAAACAAAAAACGTCCACCAGATTGAGATGGGAAAGACAGCCATGTTTTCGTGGAGTTTGAGAGCACAGGGAAAGGAGGGCAGAACCTGAGATATGCCCCCAAACCAGACCTCGTCCCTGGGGCACAAAGTGAGACCTCACCCCCAGGCTGAAAGTGACCAATCAGCAGGCTAGGAAGGAAAGGGAAATAAACTCGACATGCTGGACGTGTTGTGTGCAGTGCACATCTGTACCAGAAGGGGCGCTCAAAGTGTGAATCCTGAGTTAGCACCCACAGACTAAAGAAGCACATTTGGCCCCTACCTTGTCCCTGTATCCTAAAACCTAGGCTGGGAAGGATTCTTCACCTGATGTTTGGCCGTCAAAATTCACATTTACAAAGAAACGAGACTGATGGCATAGGTGACAGCACAACGTTATAACTGAAATAAGAGAGGTAGCTGATAACAGAAATAATGAGTGATGGACATGTGCTACATTAGTCTGTTGTCCGTTACTGTATCGAGGCTGTTAGTCTGTTGTCCGTTACTGTATCAAGGCTGTTAGTCTGTTGTCTGTTACTGTATCAAGGCTGTTAGTCTGTTGTCCCTTACTGTATCAAGGCACCTGCAGATGAACAATGCATGAAGAAAGGAGGTCTGTTTCTAGTTCTGAATGTCGCCGCTATACCTCCCTATGCTAGGTCCCAGCACTAAGGGTCCCAGCACTGTCTGCAGTGCACCACACTGGGGACCAGGCTGCAGTGCACAGACCTCCAGGGGACAAACCACGCCAAAGCCATAGCAGGCACGGAATAGATGTTGCCAATACGTCAAAGTCGACGGGGTTGGGATAACAAGGGTGGGGTTGATCAGATGGCTGTGCAGGTGAAGGCACTTCCACCCAGGCACGGTGAGCTGGCTGACTTTGATCCCCAGGACACACATGGGGGAAGGAGAAAGCTGACTCTCACAAGCTGTTCTCAGATCCTCATGCACACACGCACACACAGGCATTCACTCATTTAAGGGGAAAAATAGGCATTTTCAGTCATCACTAACACACTTTTCACATCAAGGAACTTTCAAATCACATTCAGAAGTTATGTAATGCCCAGAGTGCTTGCTTGAGCTACAAGGCAGAGTGGATGACTAAACCCAAGCAAACACGTGAGTAGACTCGACGACTGCATAGAAATGATCACGGCGTTCGTCTACATTTTGTAAAAAGGGACAGTGGAGAAACTGAAACATGACAGCGATCCAAACGTACAGTGTGACCGAGAACTCCTGGAAGAAAGCTGTGTCTGCAGGGTCTGACTGAGGGACTAGAGTCCGGTACTGGGGGAGGTTGGCATGTGCAGGTCCAGAGGCTAGTGGCCTTATCTGGGGCTACTTCTAGCCTCGGAGCAGCCATCCCTTGCCCACCTCTGTGTCAGGGCATCTTGTGACTAATAGATAAAAACCTTTTGGAATCTGTTCACCAGGCATACCTCCACTCTAAGCTAAGGTAGCACTTGGGGTCTCTAGAAAAGCTCCCCGCACACCACAGAGCCGTGCCTTCTCTGGTGCACCCGTCAACGCACTGTAAACTTGGCGTGACTTATGACTTCCTTTGATTATGACTATAAACTTGATGAAACTGCTCGCACGTTGGAACATGCAGTTGAGAGCAACTCGCATGGTCACTCAGAACGGCTCCAGAGTAACCCATCTCTCCATCCCTTCAAGGTGAGAGCAGTGGGTTTGGTGTTGACAACAGAAAGTAAAGGAATGGGTACCACGGCCTCACGGGAGCATCACGGTGGTGGCGCCTATGGCAGAACAGCTTCATCTTGACTGGAATGAGAAGGCCCGGGAGGTAACCAAAGCTCCTGACCGTGTTCCCACTAAAGAAATCCCGAGGGCTCGGGTCAAATCATTGGGTTATCAATCTCCACAGCTGGGCCTAGGGGTAGGAAGTGCATTATTATTAGGACTTGTCCCTGGGGCTATAAATTGCCCTGGTCACTCCCTGTCTTCCTTTTTTCTATTGTCTGTCTGTCTAGCTCATCGGTTCTCAAGGTGTAGGTCATGACCCCCTTAGGGATGAATGATCCTTTCACAGGGGTCACTTATCAGATATCCTGTGTGTCAGATGTTTACGTTACAATTCACAACACTAGGAAAATTACAGCCATGGAGAAGCGATGAGAATAACTTTGTGGTGTGTGTGGTGGGGGCACCACAACGTGAGGAGCTGTATGGAAGGCTGCAGCATTAGGGAAGCTGAGAAGCGGTGCTGATAGATGTATCAGGTGTGAGGAAGCTGTTCCGCCACACGCGCCTACCATCACCGTGCCTTCACCGTGCTTTGCCCAAGTGCATGGGACCAAGCAGCCACTGGAGGGAGTTCTATCAAGCCATGACCCCAAACCGCTGGTGTCACAGTAGCAGTGGCAAGGAGCTCCATCTCATCCAACAAGTGACTCCAAACTTTAAATGCACTCGGAGAAACCCTCTTGCAGAGTTAGCTCTGTGGCAACTAGCCCTGACGACCACTTGGAAGTCTCTATTTTAGGTAGCAGCAGAGCTGTGCCAGGCAATTCACGCCTCACCATATGGCTTCCAGGATGCTACTTGGACTTGGCAGCCACCGTCAGCAGAAGGCTGGACAGAGGCTGGTCACTCAATTAGGTGCCATCTTTTGACAGGCATTCCTCACCGCACAGCGCCACAGCTGCGCCAGCGCGGGCTGCGCTGTGATGTCAGCCTCAAAGGCTGAAGGAACTCCACTGGGTAATAGACCCGTACAGTAGCGGGATTAGCCCTGTCTTGATACATCAATAAAGGCAGCAGAGGACAGACAGGTGTCCCTACCTCGCCACTCTTGAAATGAGAGGCACAGCAAGCAGATAAGAGGTGAGTGACACTAATCCCCTGAAACCACTTAAGGAGCTATACCAGGGCAGCCTTTCCAGCTTGTAGCCTGCAGAGATCTGTGACCACAGGGCCAGGTCTCCTGGCTACGGGGGACGGGATCTACAGCAGGTCCTGCAGTGAGAGAGGGCAGAGGCTCACGTGGCCCTCTGCAGGGGAGGTCTCAGGCTAGAGAGTGACGTAAGGGGACTCTGAATAAAGAGTGAAAGTCTTGGAAGGAGAAACAGGAAACGCTGGGTTCCAGGGAGGAACAGGAAGCGCTGGGATGAGACATGAACGGGTCAGGAAGCACTGGGATGGGGAAACCCAAACACTAACAGAGGTCTTTGCCCAAGTGATTCGCTAAAACGCTTGAAGAAAAACCCTCCCCCTAGTCACGGATGTGGTGGGGGCAGGTCCGTCTCAGGGGGCACAGCTCTGCCAAACCAGACTCCCAGACCAAATCTTGTCATCTGTGCCCCATGCCCCGTGGGGCTCACCAACTCCTTGATTGACCAGCCAACTGAGGACAGTGTGCCTGAACTCCCACTGTTTACAAGAGTATCCTGGAGCAGGGAAGTCCCCAGGGCACAAGATCAACTTTGCCCTACATTTTTTATTTTTATTTTTTTCATTTTTATTTTATTTTATTTTTTTTTTTGACTTGAAATATCTAGTGCAAAAAGCCTGCTGGCTGCCAGCAACCCAAACAATTCATCAGGGACATGTGATGCCATCCATCAGACATTTTAATCCAGCATTCTGTCTGAAGCTCAAAATGAGAGAGCTGTCGCTAGACCCGAAACCTGCCTGAGCTGTTTGCTGTGCCATTTCACCCCTGATTGGCTGTCATTTTCAGAGGTATTGGACACATGATTGAAGAGTTGGGTGGATGTTTGCAATAGCCCTTCACTGTCTCGGATTTTCACAGCCAATTATTTTAGCAGAGTTGCTACAACTGAAATCAGACTGTGAAAGTGTCCCTATGCACTCATTACGTATGTACATGTGTGCAATGCTGCAAAATGCTACCACACAATCTGAGCCTTGTTTGAACTGCAAACAATAGAGCTTCTATGGGGGTGGGTTGGCGTCCTTAAGCCATGCGTGAGAAGTGTGCCCTGGAGGTCCCATTTGGTTGGAGAAACCTCAACATCCAGCAGCAAACCACAAACAACATCCCATATGGGGAGGTGGCATCCAGCCCTAGCACAGAAGTCAGCCAGCGATTCCATCAGGGAGGGGGACACAGAAGGGTGCCGCCTTCTAACTTCCACTCACAGCAGGAAGGCGACTGTCTACCACATCTCCATCGTTGATATAAGGTCTCATGGTACATCCTGGGCCGACCTCAAGTCTGTGATGTTGCCTCCTCAGCCTCCAGAGTCCCTGCATCTCAAGCCTGCGCTGCCCCACGTGGCTCCTCTCCTTTCAGGGACATTCTCAAGCCCTTCACTTCCCAGTGACTGTGCACTGTGTTTCTGTCTTCTTACCAAGCAGGGAGTGGGGGATTCTTGCACATTTGTTAAGAGAAAATGAAGGGGACATCCCGATGCCTCCTTTTGTCCTGACAAGCATGGGTGAAGTATTAGGTAAAGACCCAGGTTACACAGGACTGCTTAGGGTCCTTGCAAGCCATTGAGGCCTTTCCACGCTTGAGCTCCCCAAGGTGTACGATGGGGTAGAATGGGAACTACGTAGCAGACCTGTCAAGACTTAAATGGACCTGACACATGGTAAGTGGTCAATAAATGTCATTTATGCCTGTCTTGCTATCATTATGGAATCCTTATTTTTGTGTATTCCACACACAATCAACTATGTACCTGAACTGTGAGACAGTAATGTCTTCCACCAAAGAAACAGCAAACGAGGCAATACTGATGGCCACCCTGTCCCCAAGAGGAGGATTCATTTAACTCATGACTGCAAATTTAATTATGCATGGACTGATAATTCTAAAGATAACTAAATACCGGATGATGCTTCCTGAATCTACCGCACTTTCTTCTGCAGAACTGCACTGTGTGGCAGACCATAACTCTGGCTTGCACTCACAGGCACCTTCGTATAGCCTTTGATTGAAGGCACAAAAGCTAATCGAAATAAAGATGGTCGATATTAAATATTTAACACCAGCTCATGTTCTGTGCGGGTGACGCAACACTGAGGCAAGGCAGATATTGTCAATATCATGGCATAGGATGGAGGAAAAGGAAGTACTACTCGAGATGTACGTGTGTTTGTGTATATTTGGGGGGGCAGTGTATGTAGGAGGGGGTCTCACTACATAGTTCAGGCTGCTCTTGCACCCAGAACATAGCCCAGACTGCATTTGAACTTTTGCCTTGCTGGGATTACAGGAGCGCATCTCTGAAATTGAATTTCACCTTATATTAGCAAGTTATAAGCAACACATAATGATATACATATACATGTGGTTTAATTACATTCAATTATACACACATAGATGAAGACATACCGATGTACACCTCTTCAACAGTGGTATGTGCTACAAAAGAAAGACAGAAGGTTTCTGAGCAAGTGTGCTTCAGCCACAGCCTGAAGGGAGAATGTGTTTGCTCAGGCAAGATGATCCAGAGATGTATCTGGGCTGCAGAGGTGGCTTGGCTGGCGTGAGCATTGGCTGCTCTTACAGACGCTGGGGTTCTGTCCCAGCACCCACATGGTGGCTCACAGCCAACATGACTCCAGATTCAGAGGGCCAACCCTTTTTCTGACCCCTGAGGACACCAGGCAACAACAAGGAGCATATCTAGACGTACAGGAAAGCAAAAACAGAAAAGCAAACGTGTGCACATACAACAAAATGAACCCTTTCTGAGATGAGAAGATTTGTCCGGGGCCAGGTCCTCCAGCAGGGCGGTGTTAACCAGCTTCAAGAGAAAAGAAGTCCAACGCAGTGGACATTCGTGAGAGGCTATCGTGGCAGGCCACAGACCTGAAGCATCATCAGACCCCGAGTTTCCAAGGCCTCACAGGCTCTCAAAAGGGTTTTGGACTCTACTGTGAGAAAATGGGGATGGATTTTAGGTCGCAGCATAACACCATCCTGTTTGCATAAAACCGTTGGCTTTGTGAGAAAGATGGATGGGAATGAAGTCTTACAAACAGAAGCAGATTGTCCCGCCGAAGACCGGCTGGCGGTAGGAGGACCTGGAGAGAAGGAGAGGTTTAGGTGCAGAGTCTGAGATGACAGCTTGGGTCAGAGAGTTGAGGGAGGAAGATGGCTTGACAGAAACTACCCTCAACCTCTGGCTGGACGAAAGAGCGGGAGAGAGGGGTGGGCGAAGACTCTGGGAGACGCCTGCATTTAGAAGGTGAGAGGGCTGGAGAGCCGACTCTGTCTTAGCAGCACTGTAAGGCTCTAGCGGAGGACCCAGGTTTGGTTCCCAGCGCCCACCCACATGGCAGCTCACAGCCATCAGTCACTGCAGATCCAGAGGACACGATGCTCTCTTCTGACCGCCTCTGGACTGCAGGCACACGGTGCCCTACATACGTACTGGCGGATCATTTGAAAACATAACTTTAAAAAAAAAATCTCTTTTTAAAAGTAAACCAGACAGCCTGTGTGTGGCGGGTCCCTCCTTACTGTGTGTGCATCTAAGCACAAATACTTGAATAAGGAAAAACACTTACAAAAGAAGCAAGTTAAGGTTTGGCAAATCTTAAGGTTTTCGTTGTTGTTGCCTTTTATAATCAAAGACTGCTTCTCTGCCCTGCACACTCTCACTGCATCATGGAGAAGTTTGAGCTTTAAAGACTCAAAGTAGTAATGACGAAAATATCCATAAATTCTCATTTGGGCACAATGATGTGAAACCTAAACATGTAAAAACTCTTAAGCAGATAAAATCATGAACTTGGGGAGGGGTGTGTGTGTGTAGGCGTGCATGCGTGTATGTGTGTGTGTGTGTGTGTGCGCGCGCGTGCACATGTGTGCATGCGTGCATACGTGTGTCTGTGTGTGTGCACACGTGTGTGAATGTGTGCATACATGTGCGTTCATGTGTCCGTGTATCCATGTGTGTGTGTGTCCGTGTGTCCGTGTCCGTGTGTGTGCGCGTGCATGCATGCGTGCACATGTGTGCATGCGTGCATACGTGTGTGTCTGTGTGTGTCCGTGTGTCCGTGTGTGTGTGTGTGCCGTGTGTGTCCGTGTGTGTGTCCGTGTGTGTGTCCGTGTGTGTGTCCGTGTGTGTCCGTGTGTGTGTCCTGTGTGTGTGTGTGCGTCCGTGTGTCCGTGTGCGCACGCGCATGCGTGTGTGCACATGTGTGCATGCGTGCATACGTGTGTGTCCGTGTGTCTCTGTGTGTGTGTGTATGTGTGTCCATGTGTCCGTGTGTGTGTGTGTGTGTGTCCGTGTGTGTGTCCGTGTGTGTGCGCGTCCGTGTGTCCGTGTGTGTGCTCACGCGTGTGCGTGTGCGTGCACATGTGTGCATGTGTGCATACGTGTGTGTCCGTGTGTGTGTGTCCGTGTGTCCGTATGTCCGTGTGTGTGTGTGTGTGTGTGTGTGTGTGTGTGTGTGTGTGTGTGTGTGTTACCATCCCAGGATTCCACCATGCTGGTCAATAGGCAAAGGAACCATCATTCCCTAGTATTGGTGATGACTTAAGGCATCCTTGAATTGTTGGAGACATGGAAAGCACTGGCCTCCCTGCTCCACAGTTTGTGAGCAACATTGTTATTTAGCTGAAAATTATCCCACAAAAGTAGCTTCGTGCCATGCCACATGCCAAGTAGAGTTGGGGAATCTTTCTTCCAAATATTACACTTACCTTTCAACATACTATTTTCAGAGGTTTGGGTTTTGTTTTATTTTCCCCCTCTTCCCCTTTGGTGCTCATGGTCCCAAAGTGCAATTTCAATGTAAGCTATTACCAAGTTCATAGGCAGTTTATATGCTGCTGGGATACACGAGAAGAAAGGTAAATAACAAGTTCACAGTCACTCCTTGCAGTTCATCACGAGATGGAAAAGGGCCCCTCATCGTCACAACATTCCTGGAGGAAATAACTTCCAGGGAGAGGGCACAGTCCTCCGTTTTCTCTTTCATAGGAAACTGGGCATGCTGAATTTTTCACAGAGCACTTGCGTTAGCAAAGCATTAACCACTGTCACAAAGAAGCAAGCTCACAAATATGCCCAGAAAATTGTCTTTAGTTTTCAGAATTGCTTATCAGTCTGTGTTATTTTCCTTGAAGTAAATTTCCTGCACACCATACACACACACACACACACACACACACACACACACACACACACACAAAGAAACAGAAAGAAGTAAAGAAAAGCGTTGGAAGCAACACACCACATGCTGCCATTGCTGCCCCAAGGGACCTTGCCCTCCTTGCTCTCGGCATCTTGTGTGAAAATGGAGTGCCAGTTACCGGCTGGTTCCTAACGGAAGCTCAGGCATTACCATCACCTTTGTCTGCTCTTTCTGGTTCCTTTTCCCTGCAGAGAAAATGCAGGATGAGGTCGAAGGATGATGACACTTAGTGTGAGCACCTCAAGAAACCCACCTGTGTCTGCAGACACTAGAAGCACGTGACAGTCCGGCACGGTAGCATGCTCTGGGTGAGACACGGTGTGGAGAAGCCCGTGGGCAGGATGCTGACACCAGCACAGATAGCCTGTGCTCAGAAAAGGCTCAGGCGGAATGTGAGCAGAAGTCCCAGCTAACAGATTGACCATTCCAAAAGGTGTGTCTTAGAATGACAGATGGAAGGTAATTTTTCCTACCCAAAATTTCAAGAAGAAATAAGTGTAGTGTGGTGGTCGACTTTTGCTATCCTTTGCTCCAGGTCCAAACATGTCCTCCCTAGGATGGATACATTGTAATGGAGGAAGCAGAATAAGGAAGATGGATTGAAACTTATCCAATGCACCGGGACGCTTGGCTGATAACCAGTGTGGATTGTCACTCGGTGGCTGATTAAAATTGTTGTCAGGAGAGGGAGAGTTTGAGACAGTAGCCAAGGCAGATGGCCTGGAGTGTCCACTTGGGGCCCTTGTCCCTTCCACCTAAAATGTCTGTGTGATTAGAGAACCTGTCCCTTCCCATCAGACAATCATTTCGAGAGGTTTCACAGAGGCAGCTGTGAGATCTAGGCAGACACGGTCACACCTCGGTTAGCCAGAATCTCAAATATAAATAAATAAATAAATAAATGGAAGCATATGGTGGTTTTTCACGTGGATGAACATAGCAGTTTGAAAATCGTAGCACAAAGGGAAAACAACACTACCATTTTGTTGTTGCTGCTGCTGGCGTTGAAAGCCTTGACCATCCCTGTTTGTCTCTCTTGATTGTCTTCCCGAAGCATCTCTCCAGATCTGGAGTTCCTCCCCAGCAGAGGAGGCTCCTGTGCTGACACGGCTCCTGCTGGTGCTGTTATCAAATATCCTGGTGATTCGGCCCCCACTCTAGCTCAAGTATGACCATCGTCTTAGCCCCTGGAACAACGAAGCCGAGTCCTGGCCGGAATGACTCTGCTCACCTACCCACCCCCACGTCTTTCCTCAACACAGTAGTTCACGTAGCTCCTCTAAAACGAACTCACTGGGTAGTTTTCATCTCCACTTCAAAAGCCTAACAGACTCCACCGCACTCAGAGCAAAGGCAAAGATGCTTCTGACAGCCCGATCCCTCTAAGGACAGCGGTTGATGTCCCCGAGACCCTGTGACCCTCTTGAACTTGCTCCAACCAGCCCGGCTGGCATCCTTTCTGCACAGGCCCGTCAAGCGGGCTTCGCCTTTTCATGATTCTTTCTTCTTCCTGGGATTATGTACAGGGTAGTGTTCCAGGACTCTGTTCAAACATGATTTTCTCAACCACCCTCCAAGCCGCCCTCTATGGAGCACCCACCCCTCCAGCCCTACTCCTCCTCCTTGCTTATTTGTCTCCGTTTCCTGACATACTGAGTACTCAAAGTTCTTTAAAGGAACAGAACCAGTAGAACGAGTATACACTAAAAGGAGGCTTGCTGCATTCTCTGACACGACACGGTCTGGGTAGTTCCCAGTCCACACAGCTGAATGCCTCAGCAGTTCCCATCTGGTAAAGCTCTGAAGGGTTCCTGGAGAGCAGCTGGTCTTTAGCTCGTGTCAGAAACACAGGAGGCAGCAGGAGTGGCAGCAATAGGGTAGATGAGGTTGTCAGCAAGAGTGAAGACACACACAAGCTGAAGCAAGGCCCCCTCCCTCCAACCCCTGTCATCTGAACCGCCTCAAATGCCCTGATCCAATAAAACCCCTCACAGGTAAGCCCAGTCAGCGCCTTGCCTGTTAGTGGATTCCAGAACCAGTCAAGTTGACAGCCAGGGTTCATAGTCGCCGTACAGTGGCCCATCCCACCCCTCGGGAAACACGTTTCAGAACTTGATGCCTGAAGCTGTGCGCAGCAGTGAATCCCACACACCCCGTACGGACTTTTATTTTAAATACAGGCACAGCTCTGGTGAGGCGTAGTTTGCAAACCAGGCAAGGGTTTAAGAATACTACCATAAAAGTTATGCAAATATGCTGTCTTCCTTGTGATTTGTAGGACTTCAGGTTGCATAACTGGCAGAGTCACCAAGTGACTTAGAAGCAAGTAGCATACACAGTGTAGGCAGAGTGGACGAGAGGATAAGCCACACCCCCGAGCCGGACAGCGTGTGGTATTATACGACCCAGAATAGAACACAACTTAAAACCTAGTGTGTGTGGAGTGTCCCACCTCATGCTTTCAGATCAATATTGACCACAGGAAACATCAACCACAGAGATCTGGTTGTAGATGGGGTGGGGTGCTATATTAAGTGTGTATGATTATACATGCTTATATTAGTCATTCATTGATTACCTTGCAATCTAAAATTGTTTCCAGTGAACGGTTTAATAAAGTACACGGCACCAACTCTAGCGTTAATGTCTGAGGCTGACATACAGATGGCATCCTGACCAAGACGCATTATACAGGCAGGAGCACGTTATCATCAATACAGTCAGGAGCACGTTATCACATGTGCACGTCTGGTCAGAAGTTTCCAGGTTGACTGGGCAAAGTGTGTGAGGGAAGCCAGGGTATCAGCCTTTACCAAGGACAGAATGAAAATCCAGTTTCCTCTTCTGGACTGATCACATCTGTCCGTCTGTCCGCTGTGGCAAAGCCATGGTGTCTGAGGTCACCTGTGCTCTCGAATGTAGCTTCCGCTGGCAGCTCCCAGCACAAAAGCCATCTGAGAAGTCCCCAGGGTTGACTCCTGTGCTCCAGGATGAACAGGAGACCTCCTGGGGAACTGGGCTCCTTTCTGAAGGCATGTCCCGCCCGCCCTCACTGCCAGGGCACCCTTGGTGCCCCTCTCCCGACAGACAGGAGCCTGGACTCCTGTTGCTTGTCCTCTGCTGCTGCTGGCTGGTGAGTTACTGTTTCCTAAGTATAGTTCCCAAAATCCGACCTTCTCAGAGCTTCCCAAGACCGCCTCCATTTTTGATCAACTTCAAAAGGGAATCAGAGATCTCACAAAATCGTTTGTATTAGAGACGATGATGGTTTATCAGACCAAAAATAAAAGCAAGTTAAAGTCAGCCAAGACAAGAGGAGTGTCTGCTGGTAAACTCAAGGAGGATGGCGGATCCCGGCACAAGGCCTCCTTTCCTTCCCTCTCCTAATGGAGTGGCAGAGACCTTGCAAGGATATGTGACATGTGAAAAGTGTCACCTGAGTCTGGGTACATGGAGGTGTGAAGCAGCAACATGGGACTTGGCTCTCTCTTTCTCCCCAGTCTCCACCAAGTTTACGCTGCTACCAGGCTGCCCAAGACCCCTCAGCCACAAATGACAGTTCGGGGATGGCTTATATGGTATGGCTCCAAAGCCAGGGACAAAAAAAGGACATTCTTTTCAGGCAGAACATCCCAGGAGTGGAGAGGTCAACTCTAAGAGATGGTCAGGATCCAGACCTTTCCTAGACTGTCCTGGGTCTCCATACCTTCTACCTCACCCTGGGCCTTCAAGCTTTTATTGTGCATGTTCTGTTTTCCTGACAAACCCCCCCCCAGCCTCTGAGCCACAGGTGTGATGTGAGGCTAAGCTCATGCCCATTCCGATCAACCACAGATGGGGCCATCCTCCGTCCTCAGCTATGGAAGAAAGCCGCCATACAGAGAGAGCTACTGTGACAGAATATTAACAGGAAACTCACAAGTTAATTTGCAAACTACCCAAACTCATTTCTTATACCATGTTACATGGCTAAGTGAACCAAAGAAATGTGGAAAATATATTATGCGCATTTCTGGGAGAGAGAATGAATTTCTCGATATTAAATTCCAAGGAAGAAGACTTTTTTAATCAACTCTTTGCTTCCACTCTTCCTGTAATTTGACAGTGTAAATTCTTCGCCTTTCTGTGTTCATTGAGGGGAGTTATCAGCAGAGCTGTTCTTTGATCTCTTAAAGGACTGTGATGTCAGGTTTCTCAAGGGTTCTGGTCAAGCACAACTGGATGTCACACACATCTTAAGGTTAGTCAACAACGGACTCAGGCCTTTAACTTGTGATTTTATAATGCGATTGACACCAGTTCGTTCTTTGACCAAACATTTGATGTGGAGAGAGATGAAATACCAAGACCACCTTAGAAAGAGGGGTCAATTTTATCCTCATGTGCATCCATTTGTAGAAACTGCTCTAAAACCAAACTCAACCCTTGTGTGTGTGTGTGTGTGTGTGTGTGTGTGTGTGTGTGTTTGTATGTGTGTGTATGTGTGTGTATATGTTTGTGTGTTTGTTTGTATGTTTGTATGTGTGTGTGTCTGTGTGTCTGTGTCTGTGTGTGTGTATGTGTTGGGAGATGTTATTCTGTATATATGTTTCTCATACTGGTTAATAAAGCTCTGTGGCCAATAGGAAACAAGATAGGCGGGGCTAGGAGACCAGGAGGAGGAGAGAGGAAGCAGGACGCCTGCAGCGGCTCCCTGATAAGATGACCACGTGGAAATACTTAGATAAGTAGAAATGGGTTAATAATTAAGACAGATCTAGCCCATTAACAATAATGGTAACTGGCCAACAGGATTATATCAAATACAGAGTCTTAGAGTGTTATTTGGGGCACAAGTGGCTGCGGGACCATGGCTGCAGGACCCGCTGCAGCTGGCGGGAACAACCTGCCGTAGCATGTATGTTTTTGTGTTTGCGATTTTGTATGTGTGTGTGTGTATTTGTGTGTGTGTGTGTGTTTGTATGTGTGTGTATGTTTGTGTGTTTGTAATTTTGCATGTGTGTGTTTGTGTGTATTTGTGTGTGTGTATGTGTGTTTGTGTGTGTTTGTATGTGTGTGTGTTTGTGTGTGTGTGTGTGCGTGTGTATGTGTGTATGTGTGTGTGTTTGTGTGTATTTGTGTATGTGTGTATGTTTGTGTGTTTGTGGTTTTGTATGTGTGTGTGTGTATTTGTGTGTGTATGTGTGTTTGTGTGTGTATGTGTGCGTGTGTATGTGTGTATGTGTGTGTTTGTGTCTATTTGTCTGTGTGTGTGCATGTTTGTGTGTTTGTGATTTTGTATGTGTGTGTTTGTGTGTATTTGTGTGTGTGTGTGTGTGTGTGTGTGTGTGTGTGTGTGTGTGTGTAAAGGTAATCCCTTTGGAGGCCTGTGAACTCTGTAACAGACTCTCCATTAGCACTGTGAATTCACTGTGAAAAGGGTTTTGTTGGGTTTTTTGTTTTGTTTTCCTTGTTTTGTTCTGTTTTAGGCAAAGATTTCACTATAAACTCCCAAAGCTATCACTGAATCAAATTCAATGAAGAGGGAGTTTTAGGTTATTAGGATTTTATCTCTTCTAGAAACTTAAATCAGAATTTTTAATCAACCAACGTGACGCTAAGCTGACTTCTGCCAAGTCTCCACCCCTGATAAGAAAGAGAGGATCCAGGAAACATGGACGCCAACAAAGTCTTTGCTGCTCCCTCAATTCTGCCAAGGCTCGTTCTACGTCTTATTAAAAGTGAAGGACTCCAGCACCAGCAATGTCGCCCAGGGCCATGGATAGGCTCGGCAGGCCCTCAGTCTCCCAGCCGAATTCCATTTCCTCCTCCCCATTCTATAGTTTTGAGTCAACCCAAATCAACGCACTTCCTATGATGCTACAAGGAGAGAGCAAACCATCTGCATTGACCGGGGTCTGTCTCCACAATGGGTTTAAAATAATCAACATTATCAAATCTCAGGGACCCCGCGTACTGGCATTAAATGAGAGGAAAGCACAGCTGAAAGGGAGAGTCTCATTGAATCTGTGAGGTGAAAGGGGCCTTGCAGTGCACTTGAAGGTAAGTGCAGGACGGGAAAGACGGCTCAGAGGTCAAGAGCAGCAGCTGCTCCTCAAGAGGACCTGAGTTCAAGTCCCAGCAACCACATCGTGGCTCACAACCATCTGTAATGAGATCTAGTGCCTTCTGGTGTGTAGGCTGACATGCAGGCAGAACACTGCACACATAATAAATAAATCTTAAGGAGGAGGAAGACGAGGAGAGGAGGAGGCTAGGAGGAAGAGAATTCTGGAGGGGATGCAAGGTGACAGCCACCCAGGAGTTCAGGGCCTCCGGTGATGGAAACTAAGAATCTCCTTAGCATGCCTGGGGCCGCTGGGTACAAGCCTCACAGCTTTCTCCTTTCCACAGAACACATCCTGATGGCTCTGGTTCTTTTCCTATTTGCCTTGAGATGGAAACACCTGAACTGCAGGTCCCAGCTGGCCATGCCCAGCCCTCTCCAAACCCATGACACGGACAACCTCTCAAAAGAGGTAGGAATCTAAAATTTTCACAGCTGAGTCTAACCACAGAGCCCCAGTGCGGTTCTTATCTGCTGACCAGGTCCCAGGCCCCTCTGCCATTCCCTGCCATCTTCCCCTTGCCAGGCCCTGCTGGCCTCACTGGTTCAGCGCCTTCTCAGTTGGTCTTCTAGGTAAGAGCTAATGTCAGCTAATGTCAGCCCAGAGGGATGGACAGAACCACAGTCCACAGAGCTGTCACAGTGTGAAAAATGTCTGTCTCACCCAGACCAGCTGTTTCAGGATCTCTCCTGTCCAGGTCCACATTTCTCATTTATGCAAATCTCATGGGGGATTCCTATGGGAAGTCAGAATCCAGGGTCTTTCAAGACCCTGCAATCCCATAATACAGCAAAGGAGGGCTCAGAAGCATCTCTTTCCATGTGGTAACCCAACATGTCAGATCAGGGATAAAGGGGAAAGGACAAATCATGCAAAAGCTTTATAGAGTGGACTTGCATTGGAAGTTTCATAGATCATTTTTTCTCATCAAAACAAAGCAAAGCAACTTGCTCCAGTAACAGTCTTGGCTCCAAAGGGGTCAAGATCACGCTGGGGAAACCCTCAGAAACAGCTGACCTGAGCAAGTGGGAGCTCATGCACCCCAGTCTGACAGCTGAGGAACAAGGCCCACTGAACGTGGATGTCAGTTAGGAGGCCTGGGCAGTCTATGGGGCCACTGGCAGTGGACAGTATTTATCCCTGGCGCATGAATGGACTTCGGGAGCACATTCCACATAGAGGGACGCTCTCTCAGCCTAGACACATGGGGGAGGGCCTAAGTCCTTCCCCAAATGATGTGACAGACTTTGGCAATCCCCCATGAGGGTCTCACCCTCCCTGGGGAGTGGTTGGGTGGTAGGATGGCTGTTGGTGGGGGGAGGGAGAGGGAACTGGAATTGGTATGTAAAATAAGAGTGGTTTTTAATTTAAATAGAAATTTATAAAAATGGTCTTGGCTCCAATAAGCCAAGGAAAGATATTGGACTTTATGTAACTCAGCTCTGTTCAGTGACATCAAACCATTGCCGCCTCGCGTCCCTCCCAAGTGACTCTACCCTCAGGTAACACATCTCTTCGGCAGTTTGAGCCACAGTAGTACGTCCTTCAGGCCCACCCCTTCATCTTTGCCTGTGGACCGGAGGGCACCCAGGACTGGTAGCCTGTCCCAACTTCATGATGCTGGCATCTGAAGAGGCTCAGGGCACATGGGCGCGAAGCAGGTTCTGAGGCCGTTAACGTGCTTGGCTCCGCCGTGAGCTCTCCTGTGTGGGCATATAGTCTGACAGACATGAAGTTTAGTGGTCCAGAGATTTCCTAAAGCGACATGGTCACATCACACTGACTCCTGGTCACTGAAAACCAGAGAATACGGGTGGCCATGTGGTAGTTCCGCAGCATGTCTGGATCTCGCCATCAGAGGCAACAGCAGTGCAGTGTCCGTGAGGGATGTTCCTTCCCCTGGTCCCTGGGCATGTTTTGGTTCAACTCCAGTTCGCCTTTTATTCTCAGCCCTGTACAGAGATAAGGAGTGAGTGCAGAGCCCGAGGAAATAAGTCTCCTTGTAAATAGATTCCCAGGGCACTACTAAAAGAATCTGCATAGCAAGCTACATGCTAATAGCTTTCACTTTCGCTATCGTAAGGATGCCCAAGCTCTCCCAGGTTCATTACGAGGCCCCTCTGCTTCCCCCTTTTATTACTGCGCTGTCTTTTTGTTTTTAATTAGCAACACTTTGGATTCAACATGTAACCTGATGGGTAACTTAAACACTTGTAGAGCGTTCTTTTCTGTACAAGGTCAAGACGGTCCCCATCATTGTTTTCATTGCTGTCTTTCCCCTCTGTAGCTTATTAAAGTGCAAGGAAGAGTCATATTCTGGTGTTCCTGGATTCTCCTTGTTTAAGAAATGGTATCAAGAGTACTGACCCACATGACAGCCAAGCTGGAGATTGTGTTTCTCAGAGGGGTGTTGTAGGAGAGGGACAGAGCCTTGGGACACTAATGGCATCCCTCAGCATCTGCGATTTCCATGTTGGTCTCATCTAGCAGCTTCCTGTTTGTTTTCTTTTTGAAAGAATCTCCTGAACTCATCCTTCTCTCCTTCTTAGCCATTAACCGGAATCTCAGCCGTTCCAGCCAGCCAAGGGAGAGCACTCCTGGGCCTGAGGGTCTGATGGCAGTCAGCACCCAGTCTGCAGGCTTCACCTGCCCTATGGTCTCAGACTCTTGTCATCAGAATCTGTCTCCAGTGGCCTGTATATACAAAGAAAGTCCTTTCTTTGTCTTGGTTCCTGTGCGTGGCCTATTAAAACAAACATTCACTTAGCGCTTCAAGGCCTCACAGAGATGGATTTCCAAGACGCAGCCATCCGTTGCTTGCTGAGAAAGAAAAATATGGTTTCTTCTTATGCAGCCGTCCCTACGGATAATGACATCTGTAACGCATTTGCTGTTTTCCAATATAGGCACAAGTTCACTCTGAAATCCAGGTGTGTGGTCCTTCCTAAGTCTCTCTGTGTTCGGTTACTTCGGAATCAGTTTATTAACCAAAGCCCAAGAATGGAATACATGGCTTCTATCATCCATGAATTAAGTCAACAAGCTGAGTGATGACTATGGTTTTTCTGTCTAATAGGCAACCGATTACGCATTCAGCGCTATTATTCCGCAAACAGATGTGTCTTTTCAATCTCCCTGCTTCCTTTGGAGCATAGGGTTTTCGCCTAATTGTGTGTTCATAAGTTGCATCTGCTTCAAAAGGTATTTCTGAGAGCACGCTGGCACCGAGAGCCCAGAGACACGAACACAACATTGTTGGGAACGGCGCCGCCGGCTCCCCTCATCAAGCGCCAATTAGTTCCTCTTCTCTGACAGCCAGCTCGCAGCCAGCACAGTCACCCTGGGAGGCTTGATTCCAGGAGTTTCAGGAGCACCTGGAACTTTCTTGCCTGACAATGTGGGAAGCAAGCATGACAGACAAGCAAGAGGCAGTCAGTGAATGGAGTTATCAACAGACAGAGACCGGCCCTCGGCGCCAGTGTTTTCAATAACTAAGCCCCATCAGCTGGCATTTGGTGCAACACTTGCCTTTATCGATAAAAAGAAAATATATACAAAGAATCGTTATCTAAAGCACAACGGGCAACCGCTTTGCCCTGGTGATTCCCTGATGAGTGCGAGCACAGGAAAATCTCACTGCTGCACTTCTGAAAGGCACCAGCACAAGCTGGCAACCAAATTATTATTTTTCTTTTCTTTTACAAAGTGCAATGAGCTCATGGGTCACCTTCAAAATATGGCACATCCTTTCCCAGGAGTGGAGTGCCCAGGGATCAAATGACCGAGAAGGCTGCTTCGGAGGCAATAAAGCGGTCCTCAGCAGGGTGAGGACCGGCTGCTGGCCTCGCCAGTGTCCGGGCTCAGAGCAAGGTCACGAAAGCTTAGTCAGTGTGAACTAAGCAAAGCTGTCCTCAGCAGAGACCACTCACGGGCATTATCCTGGCACACGCGGATGACCTGCCCGGTTCTGTAGAGCAGGGCTCGCCCTGTAACTCCCCAGTGAGTCAGGAGATCAAGTGAGAATTCCACTGATGTTTTTAAATAGTCTTGGCTCCAATAAACCAAGGCCGGTGGAGATTTTGGAGCGCACCCATGTGGGCTGGCTGGGAGCTGCGGGTCTCCTGTTACTGGGGACTGGAAGGACAGACTTCTCCTGCTGTCTCCAAGGGACAGAGGTAACATAACGATCTCTTTGCAGCGGTCCAGGAGAGAAGCTAGCGCACAAACATGTTGATGAGTGTCATCTGATTGTCAGTCATCATGTGGAATTGGCTTTCTTCTTGTGGGTGGGAAAGTTGGCACTGGAATTTGTTGGGGTGTGGGGGGAATCACTTGCTCCTTTAAGTAAGTTGTGTGGCCTCCCCTGACGTCCCTTGGGGAAATGGGCAGGCAGCTGCAAACAGCAAGTGCCTCACTGGGAGCTGGCAGCTGGTTCCTGCCCCAGAGCCTTCTGCTCTTTCCACCCCAGGAGAGGGGACACAGCAGAGGCTCTGGAGTTAGACAGACGGCTGCAGGGCTGCAGGGAAAGTTGGTCCATCTCCTGCCTGTGCTCATTGCTGGCTTCCCTTTGCTACCAAGGCTTTGGGGCTCAGGGGAAGCTACCTACGCCAGGGCCGTGGTATTCTTGCTTGATGGTGAGCTCAGCTTAACACACTTGGTGAAGGTCCCTGGGGATAGGTGTGGTGTGTTTCACCCAACCCTGATCGGTCTACTTGGGAGAAAGCACGGGACATCATCTCTCTCAGAGCCCTGGCCCCATGTCCTGGTTGGAGAAGGGGCTATTTCATAAAAGCTTAATTCAGCTGAACTAAGAGCATGAATATGAAATTGAGGAGCTAAAATTTCATATTAACGCTCGGAGTTCAGTGCTGTTAGTTTGTTCTATAAACGGCATGCCAAACATCCGAGCAGTCAGCTCTCGGTGGGCCTGTGGGTTCCTTCCCCAATGCCATGTTTTTTACCCTAATTATTTATTTTACAGATTTATTTATTTTTGTTTGTGTATGAGTGTCTTGCCTGCATGTAGGCATGTGTACTGCGTGCATGCCTGGCGCTGGAGGAAGATATCAGATCCCCTGGAACTGGAGTTACAAAGAGTTTTGAGGTAGCACATGGGTGCTGAGAATGGATCCCAGGTCCTCAAACACCAGAGCAGCAAACACTGAGCCACCTCTCCCGCCCACCTACTTTCACTCTTTTCTTCTATTTTATTTTCTTTCCTATTTTACACATCAATCCCAGTTCCCTCTCCCTTCCATCCTCCCGTGTTCCCCAATCCCCCACCCCATACCCCATCCACTCCCCAGGGAGGGTGGTGCCTTCCAGGAGGGGTCATCAACATCTGTCAAGTCATTTGGAGTAGGGACTAGGCCCTCCCTCCTGTCTCTAGGTTAAGGGAGTATCCTCCATGGGGAATGTGCTCCCAAAGTCCTTTCATGCACCAGGGATACAACCCTGGTTCCACTGTCTGAAGTCCCTTATACTGCCCAGGCCTTCTAACTGAGACCCATGTTCTGGGGGTCTAAGTCAGTCCAATGCTGGATTCCCAGCTATCAATCAGTCTGGGGTCCGTGAGCTCCCCCTTGTTCAGGTCAGCTATTTCTGTGGTTTCTCCAGCCTGGCCTTGACCCCTTTGCTTATCACTCCTCCCTCTCTGCAACTGAATTCCAGGAGTTCGGCTCAGTGTTAGCTATGGGTGTCTGCTTCTGCTTCCATCAGCTACTGGATGAGGGCTCTATGATGGCATGTAAGGTAGTCATCAATCTCATTATCAGGGAAGGGCATTTAAGGCAGCCTCCCCACTATTGCTCAGATTGTTAGTTGTAGGTCTCTGGACATTTTTCTAGTGCCAGTTTTCTCTTCAGCCCTATAATGGCTCCCTCTATTATGGCATCTCTTTTCCTGGTCTTCTCTATTCCTCCCCCCCCCCCCGACTCAATCCTCCTGCCCCCTCATGTTCTCTCCCCTCCTCTTCTCCCCTTCTCTGTCTCCTAACTCCCTCTCCACTCACTGCCCCCTCCCAATTTGCTCAGGACATCTTGTCCCTTTCCCCTTCTGTAGGGGACATGTATGTCTCTCTTAGGGTCCTCTTCTTTTCCTAGCTTCTCTGGCTGTATGAATTGTAGGCTGGTGATCCTTTGCTCTAGGTCTAAAATCTACGTATGAGTGAGTACACACCATGTTCATCTTTTTGTGACTGGGTGACCTCACTCAGGATGGTTTCTTCAAGTTCCATCCATTTTTTTTGTTTGTTTGTTTTTGTTTTTTGTTTTTTTTACTCCCACTGACTAGTACTCCATTGTGTAAATGTACCACATTTTCCTTATCCATTCTTCAGTTGAGGGGCATCAAGGTTATTTCCATGTTCTAGCTATTACAAATAATGCTCTGTGAACATCTAGTTTTAACCCTTTAGCCCTAAATGAATATTGACATCGGATAACAGTGAGACCCTGTAACCCTAGCTCATTGTCACTGCTTACCCTTGCATCATCCATTTAGCTAACCACTGTGCCCTCTTAAAATCAAAATAAGGACCAGTGTAGGACCTTTACGGAGGCGTTTGCTTGAGGGGCCTTAACATGCCCTATGTGAAAGTCAAATAGCAAACATCCACCTTTTCCAAATGTGTAATAGGTAATTACTTTGCGAATGGGGCATGTCCTTACCATCCCTCCCCACCCCCACACCTTGACTGGTCGTCGTCCGTGCTTTCACTTATCTCCAAGAGAGAAAGCGAACACGGAAAGGGCTTCTGGGCTGGAGCCACAGCAAAGAAGTGCGGTATGGGAAGCCTTCGGCGGGAGAGGACTAGGAAAGAACGCTGACGTCCCACATTGAAGCCATCGTGTTTATTATCCGAAAGCTATCCCTGCTGTCACCAGCACACACACCATGATTAGCCCGACACAGATCCTGTAGTCGTCTTAAAGGGAAAGGCCCCATGATTATTTCCCCCAGACCACAAGGGACATCTTTGCTTGGTCCCAGACAGTACAGAGCCTGCTGTGGTGCCGTCTTTCATCGTCGTCCTGAGGGAAGCTCGCTCCAGGCTGGCACAGGAACTTGTCTTGCTGTTGCCAATTTGCTGCACGTTACTGGCTGGAGTGGAAACCACCCATAACTGGATGATTTCCATCCTTCACATGATACTTGACACATGTACATATATATAGTAGCATATATTTCATTGGAATTACGTCACACTTGACCCATCCCTGGCTTTACCCAGAGCTAAACCTCACCGTTAGAGTAATGTGCTCCTTTCGGTAAAACCCCCAAAGCCTGCTCCCAATCAAGCACTGAGTGACGTGAGCACACTCAACAGTAAGGACAGACGAGGCTAAAAACAAATACCCCACCTGATCGGATGAGCCTCAGTAACTTAGCAAACAGGAGCCCAGCACTGACAGACACTAACAGTAAAACGCTTAGACAGGAGAAGCGCCCCAGCTGACAGAGTCCGCAAGAGCTGACCACAGTCCGTGTGTCTGATGTCCGTGTGTCCGCTGCCCACATCAATTGTGCTTTTTGTCCTTCAAGTAGCTGTAGAGCATCTCCAAGCCGCCCTCCACCAGCTCGGGCAGCGGCTTGGACAAAGGATTGTGGGAAATGTGCAGCCCTTTGTCCATGGGGTTCCATGCGACCCTCCCCAGTCTGCAGAGCAGGTGGAGCTCATCCGGAAGGGTCTGGATGTCATTGTTGCTCAGGTTCAGCAGCTCCAGGCTGGTGACTCGGCAGAGCGACCTGGGGAAGGAGTGGATGTTGTTGCTCTCTGCGATGAAAATCTGCAGGCTAGCCAGGCACTGGATACTCTCTGCGATGTTTTCCAGGCGATTGAAGCCCACGTGCAAGAAATCCAGCTCCTTCAGGGAGAAGACACAGGCGGGTATGTGAGCAAAGCAGTTGTTGCTGAGGTTCAGCTTCCGCAGTCTGGAGAGGTCTGCGAAGCTGGCTGGGAGCTGGCACAGGGAGTTGTGGGACATGCTCAGCACCTCCAGGTTCCTGCACAGGCTGAGCTCCGCGGGCACCTCCGCCAGGCAGTTCATGTTGAGGAACAGGACCTTGAGGCTCTGGAGGAGACTGACTTCTCTGGGCAGACTCCTGAGGCGATTCCCACACAAGTTCAGGACCACAATCCGGGTCAGCCTGCCCACCTCAGGAGGGAGGACTTGGAGCTGGTTGTGGGACAGATTGAGTTTCTGGACTTCCAGCAAGCCCCACAGAAAGTCTGGAAAGTCTGTCATCCCTTTGGTGACCAAGCTGAAGCTGACGTGCCGCATGCCACGCTTCAGCAGGGACCGCGGGTCCTTCCCCAAGAGCAGGGAGTCATCCCACGAGGAGAACTTCTGCCTCTTCCCTGGCAGCAGCCTCTTGGGGTCGTCTTTGGAGCTGGCATGTGACTGTTTGGCCCCCATTGGGTCTTCCTTTCCTCCTGCAAGAGTGGGAGATTTTCCTGCCCGAGTTCCCAAGTGTCAGCGGCCTGTGTTGGGCAGGAGCAGTGTGGAGGCAGAATATAGCCAAGAGATTCTAGCATGGAGGAAGCTTGTCCTGCCCGGCCCTGCAGATGACCAAGGTGGAACCCTGGCGGGCTGCAGGCAAGCCGTGCCTGTTCCTGGGGGTGTGTTGAGGAGGTTTCTCTCTGAGTGGACAGGCTGTAATGATACACTCGTCTCTGAGGGTTCCAAGCAGAACTGCTCCCTTCCCTCCCTCTGCACTCAGCAGCTGTCACTGTCACTCGGCTTAAGTCGTATTGACCTGGTGTGAGCGCACCACGAGTCTCGGGGCAGTTTCGTGTGGCTTCCCTCTCTCTCAGCAAGCCTTTGGTATCACGTTTGAGCAGGGGGAGTCACAAACGCAGCCGGAAAAGGGAGCAAAGTAGGAAAATACTGCTGACCACAACTAACAGAGATCCCCTTGGCTGAGGGAAATGATCCCACAGAGAGTGGCAGTTGTGGCTTGCCTGGGTGCTATCAGTGGGGTTAGGTTTCCAGAGCCAGGGATCGTCAGATTTTGTCACTGTGCCCTCTGCAAGTGTCAATCAACTCTGCTGGCGCACACACACACACACACACACACACACACACACACACAAAAGGTGCCTCTGATATATGACAGAGCCTCAAGCACAAGACACCCATTGCTCTGGAGGAACAGTGTCACCCCACCCCCGCCCTACCATTCCTCCATGCCCCCCCCCCACCGCAAGCTAGTTTCATCCTAAGTGTGCAGGGTTCATTGTAGGTATTGCCGGCTGGAGTTTATCTCCCAAAGTTCACATAATTGGAATCCTGACCAGCGCCGTATTCACTGACAAAGTCACATGAGGACCCCAAGAGAAGATGGATTTCTGCAAGGCCAGGGGCCGTCTCCAAGGAGGCTGCATCCCCCGAGCTCAGCATCCTGCCCTCAGATCCGTTAGCAACACAAACACCTGTGCTTGCTTGATCTACACTGTACCGCCCAGGGCCTGTTCTGGGTGGGCACAGACACTTTGTGAAGGTGGAAAATGCAGAAAATACCATATTTCTGTGAATGGAAGGAGATGGGCCAACAGCATAAAGACATGGCTCCCAGGAAGTGTGGGGCAGCACACTGGGTGGTCAGCCCAGGGGTGGACGGCTCGGCTCACGCTGGCCCCAACCAGGCCAGCAAGAGCTGCTACAGGCCAGTGCCGCTCTGTGACTCTGACCTCACCCAGATGCGCACCAGGGCCGGAAGCTGGAAACTCCGCAGGATTCTGCCAGTCCTTCCCTGTGCCGGATGAGGCGAGCCTCTCAGGGCAGGGAGAAGAGCAGTGCGGTGGGACGCTGCTTCTGTCTCCTCTTGGCTTTGCAATAGCAGTGCACTAAGTCGGCCCCAAGAGTCTTTGACAGAGGTATATACTTGGAAAGTTCTTGGTATGAGAGATTGGATTACGGGCTATTCGTTGAAGGACAAAAACAATAGATTTCTTTTACCCTAATATTAGGATTGCAATTATCTATGCAGATTTCATAAAACAACCCAGAGCTGCTGTTTTAAAAAAAATAGCATATTTCTTCTTTCTTTACATGAGTATGGGACCAACTGGAGCCAGGGAGTTTGAAACAGCTCTCTCCTTTGTAATGACTAGTTTATAATGACTAGCTGGTACATTTCACCACCATCTGGGAGCATTTGTAGGAAGTCAGTGGTTGTTTGCCATTAACTGTGTGAAATCAGTGTGCCTTGCACGCACCTGTGCAGAACAGGTGTTTAAACCCTTGCCACTTTGCAGACGAGGAAACAAGGAGAGAGGAAGTTCAGCTTACTTACACAGAATCAACTCACTGGTCGGGGTCAAGGGCATAGTAGACGGCAAAGGGAGGAGCAGAGTCAGTTAACCCAACTCCACCGCCCAGGTAGGGAACCGCGAGAAGGCTCCAGGCTTAGGCCTGTAGGGAGAGGATTGGTAGTGTGAAAGGGCATGGCTCCTTGTTTTCGAGTGCCCCGAGGCAGGACTAGAGGACCGTGGTTAACGCTGCTGATGTAGCTACACCTATGGGAGTAACATCATTAGCCATGAAGCCTGGGACACCGTACTAACATCACCAAGAAGAGGAAAATATAAAACAAGTCCAGAAAACTTCAGTGTGCACAAGTTGTCCTCATTGTCCTGGGTCCTGGCTTCATCATCTGAAGTTTGCTGTCTGCGGGAGTGCCTGTCCAGAGCTCCCTCTCCCATGAATCTGAGCTTCTCAGCAAGTGACCCCCACCTTTGAGAGCGTGAAACCCATTTCTGTTGGTTGCTTTTTTCTCCCTGCCATGACCAGACACCCAACAAGGAGTTAACCAAGGAGAGATTTTGTTTTGTTTTGTTTTTGGAGACAGGGTTTCTCTAGGCAGCAGTCCTGGCTGTCCTGGAACTCACTCTACAGACCAGGCTGGTCTTGAATTCACAGAGATCCACCAGCCTCTGTCTCCCGGGTGCTGGGATTAAAGGCATGCAACACCATCTCCTGGCAAAATTTTATTTAAAGCAATTTCTAGTGCCATCCATGATTTTACAAACAAAACAAAATTAAAGCTTGAAAAAACCAAAACTCAAAGAAGCAAAAGCAATCATTTATTGTTGTTGTATTAGACAATGGGATAACAAGCTAAGTGTGAAGGCTTAAAAAATAAGCATTATTTCAAGGCCCGTACAGGGTTCACTTCCTGCTAATACATTTTTTTTTTCTTTCCTGGTTCAAAAACAAAAGGATTCTAGAGGAAGTTAAAAATATTTAACATAATCTGGATATCTTACTAAACATACTGAACTGTAACACAGGCAAATTCACCCTCAGGCTGCTTACTTTTTTATTTTTATTTTTATTCTAGCTTACGATTTGGGAGAATTTAAGTGCAGTCCATCATGGTAAGGAAGGCATTCATGGCAGCCGGACTATTCTGGAACGTAGCGAGCTGGAGTCAGAACGGAGGCATTGTGCCTGTAAGTTTAGAGTCTTGTCCCTGTGGCCTGACATTCGCCAAGTAGGTAAAATACCCAAACACTTCCACCGTCTCTCAGAACAATGCCAAGAGCTCGGAAATGGTGTTTAAACATAGGATTCTGAGGGAGATATTTCAAATCCAAACCATAATATCACTTCATTCTTGACTAGGAAAAGGCAGGAAAAATCCCACGAGGCTTTCGTCTTAGGGACTGTGCTGGTTAAATATTGGTCAGCTGACACAACCATGGGTCATCTGAGAAGAGGGGACCTCAGTGGAGAGACTGCCTTCTCTGTCTTGATTAATGATTGACGTGGGTGGTGCTGAGTCCTGTGGGGAGCAGGCCGAGCAATCCAGAGAGGACTCCAGTAGGTGGCGCTCTTCCCGCGGTTCCCACCCTGGCTCAAGACTTAAGCTCTTTACTAAACAAAGACACTTGTGGTCATGGTGTCTTTCTCACAGCAACAGAAAGCGAGTTAGGACCGTGAGTTTTGATGCCGGCTTTGGCTTCGGGTAATTAACAGGTGTTTCAGCGTTCCCTACAGAGCCACCACATGTGGCTTTTGAAGGACTCTCTGGGTAGGTCTCTTGTTGGAAGAGACTCACAAGGAAGTGCTCCTGACCACATTTTTTAAATTCCCAGGCACACCATAATGAGATTGTCCCCAAAGTCTAAGGAGGCCGCTGCTACTTACACCCTGCATTTCTGTAACCCTGTAACTGATTGTGTCCTAAAGTATGAAAAATCAGCATTGAAAAAATCTGAAGTAAAAATAAAACCAAAATGAGGAGAGTGTAAAATGATGGATCGTCTAAATCTTTGAAGCGATTCTCAAATTCAAAATAACAGAATTCCTACTAAACTCCATTGTTTAAGCCAGGTGTGGTAGCGCAATCCTTTAATCCCAGCACTCGGGAGGCAGAGGCAGGTGGATCTCTGTGAGTTCAAGGCCGGCCTGGTCTGCAGAGTGAGTTCCAGGACAGCCAGGGCTTCACAGAGAAACCCTGCGCCCCCAAAACGAAAGGAACCTAGCAAACAAGAAACGTTGTTTGGGGATCCGAAAGACGTCTCAGCCAAGCACTTCCCCAGCAGGTGTGAAGCTACCGGAACCTACCTACATGGTAAGGCAGGAAGTGAGACGCGCAGGCTTTCATGACTTCTAAAACTACCTTAGTCCATCCCACGGGGCAATGCCCCAGTGACCTCCAGGCCTTTAGCTGGTTCAGCAGCTTGGTGGTCCCATAAAACTTTCCAGGACTCTCTTCCGGGGACCAAGCTCCCAGTGTGGACCACAGCGAAATAAACCCCATCCAAAACACACCACTGGAATTAGATGATGACGATGATGATGACGACGATGATTGTAAAACACGACTATGATGATGATGATGATTCTAAAAGAGCAGATTGGGTTGGGCGGGAGGCTCAGTCAGGACACAGCCTGTCACGTGAGCCTTAAGACCCCAGTTCAGATCTCCAGGACCCATGTCTGCATCTGTAACCCCAGCACTGGAGGCAGTATAGCCAAAGTGATGAGCTCCAGGGTCAGTGAAAAATCCCACCCCCTCATAACGTAGAGGCCTGGAGAAATGGCTTGTCAGGTAAAGGTGCTAGCCATGTGAGCCTCACACATCTGTGGGAAGTGAACCTACCAGCTGCCTCAAGGCCAAATACTGTCCTCTGGTCTCCAGATACATGTCCATGCATGTCTGCACTCACACATACACATACATGCACACACCCGAAGCTAATAGAATATTTCTAAGATAGGAAGCCACAGAGGAACCCTGGCCTCCACATGGACCTGTGCCCTTGTCCATGAACACAAGCATGACATGCACACATGTACACACCTACCCACATGGACACACACACACACACACACACACACACACACACACACACACACACACGCACGACTCGAAACATACACAACACGCTCACGAACACGCACACACACACACACACACACACACACACACACAGACACACACACACACACACACACACACACGCACACACACGCACACACACCATACACACACACACACACGCACACACACACCACACACACACGCACACACACGCACACACACACACACACACACACACACACACACACACGCACACACACGCACACACACGCACACGCACGCCCGGGGAGTCACTCCAAGAGTGTTGTTCAGGCATTAGACTTGTGTTTTGTCCTCATCTGTAAACTGCACACTTTCTTCCAGGTCAGTCACATCCACAGCTGCAGAACATCTTTTGTTTACTTTCTGTGGACAGCAGACTTAGTATTCACAGCTATGTCTGACATTTCTGTGTATACTGCGTGATATTCCTCAGACTGCAGAGCTGGCATATAAACCTCACACCCTACCACTCCCCCCCACACACAATATGAACACACATATACCCCCCAAATTAAATGTAATAAATACATTAAAGAGTTATATATATTTGAAAGTCGGAGACCCTAGGTCAGGTTCCTTGCCTTCCCACTTTCTAGTTGGTGAGATTAGTCCAGTTTCTTTGCACTTCTGACGCTCGGCTTCCTCCCCAGAGGGATATAAAAATGACATGGATATAAATAATAATGATTTGGGGTTGCTAGGCGATTTGAATGAGGAGAGGCAGGTGAACTACGCAGCAGGACTGTCCCCAGATGAGAGAGCAGTGATTGCTGAATACCGACGGTAGAGGGCGCTGTTCCTCCTAGCTGACTCTATTGCACCTTAGCCTGATTTAGAAATTGTGATAGAATAGTCGAGGCCCCCACGATGGCTCAGTGGGCAAAAGCGCCCGCCACCACATCCCCAAATTGGACTACCTGAGCGGGTCCCCAGAATCCAGAGCGGAAGGAAGGAGGGGACTAGTTCTTGCAAATTGTCCTCCAACCCTCACAGAGGAAACACGGTGCACTGCGCGCGCGCACGCAGACACAGCGATAAATGAAAATAACAAAGGAGAAGGAACAGGGCAAGCGCACTGCACGCCTTGCCTTGAGGGTCTGTGAGTGACAGCCGTCACTGTTACCACCATGGACATCGCTGCCCTGATAGTTACTGGAGTTTTAATGATTGCGAGTTAGCTGACAGAATGAGATGAAGGTATTCCCAACTTCAAGACAGCTATGGACAGGACTGAAATTATATAAAAGCTATATCTTCATGGGTAAGGACTGAAAAACAGAAAAAATTCTTTAAAAAAGAGGATCGTTTGAGCTTTCAGCATGAGAGTAAAGTGTTAAGTTTTTCTTTGATGTTATTGTGAGTAATCACAATTTTTAACCTTTCATAAATTTGTCAGAGTAGTATGACGAATCCCCATCCACCCATCATCGCTGTTCATAAATAATAATAATTTTTAATCACACAGAAAAACTCATGGCTGTGCTGCAGCCCGCTTTTGTGAATGGGATAATACAATTGACCTATGGTGAGCCTGTAACATACGTGGAACAGACAAACTGGGAACATACAGCAGGCATGCAGTTGTCAGGAGCAAACTGAGGTGTGGGGGGTTTGTTATGGCTGTCAGCTGGACCACATCTGCAATTAACCAAAATCCAAGCTTCTGGGTTCACCTGTGAGGGCTTTTTCTCGGATAAATTATTTGAAGTGGGTCCAGATCTGGACCAATCCTTTTGGCGACAGCCTGCACAAGATAAAGGACATGAAAGACGGGGGGCCTTTCTCTCTGCTGCCCTCACTCCCCCTGGCGAGTTCATCCTTTGCTGGCATTAGAGCCTCCTTCTTCAGGATTCTGGTCCATACTGAAGACCAGCTTGAGGCGTCTCGTCTGCCTTGTAGATTGAATGACTACTAGATTCGTAGCCTTTCCATCAGGAGACAGCCATCATTGGAATAGTTGAAGTATAGCCTGTAAGTCGCTCTAATAAATCCAATTTTTACACGGAGAGATTCACTCTACCAGGTCTGTTTCTCTAGAGAACCCTGACTAATACAGCATCCATTATGAATTATTTCATTTTGGGTAGATGGGAATATGTTTGAGTTGTGATAAGTGCAAACAGAGGAAGGAAGGCCTGCGTGGTGCGGGCGGATGGATGGAGGGATTGTAGAGGTGGGAGCCTGAGACGGGAGACCACACAGGAGCCTTGAGATGATGTTGGACACGGGGAAAAAATATTAATTTATGCAAAGACTTTATCTACAGTGAGATCTGACACTTTGATAAGATCCATAGATTTATTCCTCCAGCACTGATTTTATACTTTAAAAATTGTATGGATGATCTGGTGTGGTGGCAGCTGCAGAGAGGGAATCAGAAGTGTGAGGCAGCCTCAGCACACAGCCAGCTCAAGGGCAGCCTGCATTACGTGAAACCCTGATTAATTAATTCATTATAATTAATTAATTAAAGACACATTAAAATATTTATGGGGAAGGATATTATGGCTATGATTTACTATCAAGCAGTTAAGGACACATGCATACACACATATAAAACATTAAATGCTATATGTAAAATAGAAAACTAAACATGAATTATTCTGACATACAGAGATCTGGAATTACAAGCTGTTCTGTAGCTTTTCTAGAATCTGAAAGTCCTTCGGGCAGACGTGTTGAGTTTCTTACGGGGTCCTAGGATAAGCAGGGGCAGCTGAACACGAAGTGGATCCCAGGGTGTAAGAAGCAGGCAGCGGAAGGGAGCTAAAGGACCGAGGCTGAGGTTTTTAACTGGAAAAGACATTTTCAACTCCTGAGGGGGGCTGAGTGCCTGAGCCAGGGGACATAGGAGGTTGAGTGTGGCGGCTGCCACTCCAGGGCCCAGACTCAGACCCCTCAGTCCCCAAGCCCCACTCGCTGTCCGGCTGTGCCTTGGGAGAGTAGGAAAGCAGAGCAGAGAGGGGAAGGGGCCTCCATTTCCTCACAGAAAGACCAGAGGGAACGTGAACTCCACACCCTCACAGCACAGAGAGGGGAAGGGGCCTCCGAGTCCTCACAGCACAGAGATGGCCTTCCTACTCATTCTCCTTACCTGATCTCTGTCAGAGTTTGCTTTTGTCTTTTTTGTCTTCACCACCTACACCCTACAATTCTTCCTCCTCCTCTTTGTGTCTCTTGACGAAGCCAGACTCTGGCTTTCCTGATCATGTGACCTAGAAGCTGCCATTACAGATGTGCCACCACCCTCTCCTCCCCCTCCCCGTCCTCTCCCTCCTTTCCCTCTTCCTCCCCCCCTCCCATTTCAGCAGCCTGACTCTATAGTTCATACTGGCACGGAACTCACTATATAGCCCAAGTCTGGGAACTTGTCTTAAACTCAGCAATCCTCCTGCCTTAGCATTGCTCAGGTGAAGAGGCTGGCGTAGAGGTGAGGCTGGTGTAGAGGAGAGGCTGGCGTAGAGGAGAGGCTGGCTGGTGTAGAGGTGAGGCTGGTGTAGAGGTGAGGCTGGTGTAGAGGAGAGGCTGGCTGGTGTAGAGGTGAGGCTGGTGTAGAGGTGAGGCTGGACCAGGAGTTAAACCTCATTTCACCTCTCTGGGCATGTTTGTACTCGAGCGCACCTGTTCTTCAAGCACCCACAGGTTCCACCCTTATCTGTAAAGTTTGGGAGTTTGGAGGACAGGGTCGGGAGGAGCTGGGGGAGGGCACAGTGGGGACCAACTGTCCTCAAAGCCTGAGTGACAGTGATGCTGCCGCCGCCCCACACTGGACACCTCACGCCTTGATATCGACAGCGCCATGCTTGTCCAAGTGAAGGCAGAGAGCTGCTGGGAAATGATCTGGGTACATTTGATTCTGTTGTTTAATAGATTTTTATATTTCATTTATTATCAGTGCATGCTTGTGCTTGTGCTCCTGGAAGTGACCTCCAGGAGGAAGACGCAAAGGAGGCGGGAAGTCAGCAGCACGGTCTAAATGTGGGAGGTTTGGGGGGGCTTTTTGCTGTAAGCCATTTTTTATTAACTAATTGCAAGATTCAAGAAAATCCTAGGAGTGATATTTGGCAGGCCAAATAGATTCTGTTCCTAACTACCAGCAAAATTAGCCCCAGTGACACAATAAAAGTCAAGTTTAACTCAAGTTAAGCAGATAGTGAGCCCAGGGCACCTTCCCAAAGAGCAGCAGAGAGTGGACAAGAAATGGGACCAAAAATAGATGGGAGTGTGAGGGAAAGCGAGACAAAGATGACAGACAGAAATGAAGAGGAGGAGAGGACCGGAGATATGATGAGAGGGGGAAGAGGTGGGGTGGGGGAGGGAAGAGGGGAAGGGGAGGAGGAGGGAGGAGAGGAGAGGGGGGAGGGAAGGGCGGGGGAGGGGGACAGGACAGAAGACAGGACAAAGGAATGATAGGAAGGAGAATGAATGTCCTCAAGCTCTTACTGGGGGAAAACAAGGAAGGCGCCCAGAGCTGACCCCCTTGTAGGAAATGATATTCAGAGTCAACAGAGAACCCTCTGCTTTAAAAAGATGATTCAGAGATCTTATTTTCAGCATCTTTTGGAATGGTCTGGCCACAGTCAAGCCATTACATAAAGTCCTGCCAAAACATTTCACAACTATCTTCTTGAAGCCAAGCAAATTATTTTTAACACTAGACACTGAAGACTCTTTGAAGCTGGTCCTCACACAGAAGAACTGTGTCCTCTCACTACCGACTCTGATCTAACAATTCAGACCAGTTGAGAGGTCTTGGGGTCAACAACAGACACAGGAAGCTTCATAAGAAAGAAAAACCCCAGCACAGGAAGCGAGAATGTCGCTACACGCCCCTCAGATCTCTGGTTTATTACATCCAAGCTTATAAATCGTTGAGCTGACCCAGCACTGTTGAGTGATACCCCAGTCCTGTTTTCTCCCCTGTGGCACACTGGTTACATTACATAACCTTCCTATGTCTTGATCCATGTATGATGGGGAGACAGCATCTTTCAGGTATCCCTGCACACTGAGGAATTTTGCTCATGCCCAGCACTAGTTCAACACCTGCCATGTACAGAGCCTTAAAATCAAGAACCAGTTTCCATTAACAAAAGCAGTTCCTACATTCCTCCTCCATAGAACTAAGAGACAGGGCTCCGTCCCAAAGGCAAGAGGAGACATCTTTAAACGGTGTGGCCCGAACTGAGGAGGAGTCCAGGCAGGCTGGACTTGGATGCTCGTGTGCCCTGGGGGGGACGCTTCTAAATCATTCAATGAAAGATGTCCTCACTGTACAGGACATGAAGGCTACAGGCAGAAGAGGGAATGCCCTGATTCTCCCTTAGAATCTTACATTTAATCCATTGCCGGAGTCCTCCTGGGCAGGTGTAAAGAAAAGTATTCGTCCCAGAGGGAACACCAAGGACAATGCCCCAGATGCTCGGAATGTGAGTTGAGCTGTTCGTGTCATTTAACTGGATATGTTCTTTAGCTGGAAATGTATTATCTCATTACTTTCACAGATGGAAAGACAGCCTTGATTGTAAATAGGTTACTTATTTTAAAATGATGCATTAGCCGATGATTTCTGTGAGTGAATGGGGCTCTAAGGACAGTGTGAACGCAGGGGCTCTTCTGCTGCTGAGCTCTTGAGACTGGTGTCAGCACAACAACGGACTTCTGAGAAATGTTGACAGATGTTATAACTTTCTAGTGCAGGTGAATGTGTGTGTGTGTGTGTGTGTGTGTGTGTGTGTGTGTGTGTGTGTGTGTGTGTGCGTGCGTGCGTGCGTGCTTGTGTGTTTATGTGTGTGTATGTGTATCTATGTGTGTGATTCTGTGTGTGCATATTTGTATGTATATGTGTTTTATGTATGCAATTATGTGTTTGTGTGTATTTGTATGTATGTGTTTGATTATGTGTGTTTGCATGTGTATGTATGTGTAGGTGTGGGTGTTTTAGTCATGGTGCCTGTTTTGTCTTTTATTAATTGGTCACTAGACCCATCCTGGCTATTACTAGTCCATAATTTCCCAATTATTTTGCTCTTAACCTTTTGATCACCTCTGGGTCTTGCATGTTCTAGATTTTTCTTTTTTTTCCTATGATTCGTTGTCTTGTCGCTAGGACCTTTGTTGCATTAAAATGATTTACAGCTGAATTTGCTCCTAACATTTGCATTTTTCCACCCAGAATTTTTCTTGTTTAGTTTCCTGTTCTCTCATTTCTTGCCATCTTTGATCAACTGACTGTTTTATTCATTCAATTTCTCTTCCGACTCTTTTAGAGGTGATGCATGAAACTTTTTATTCATTAAAGTGTTTAAGCATTAAAGATGAGACTGGTGGTGGGGACCTACAAGACCCACTGTTCTATTTGGAAAGCTGAGGCTGGAGGATTGAACGTGCAAGACTTGCCTGGACTATGAAGCAATTTTAAGATGAGCCTGGTCAAGCAGTGAGACCATGTTTTATATTCAGTCAAAGATAAATTAAGAAGGGGCTTTCAGTCATTGCTAGAGCATTTGCTTAGTGTTTCTGAGGCCCCAGGTTCAATCTCCCGTACTGCAAGGGAAAAAAAAGTCTCAAATACATAATTGGGAAGGAAAAGAGTAAGAGAGATAGTGAGATCTTGAGTAAGAGAGAGAGAGAGAGAGAGAGAGAGAGAGAGAGAGAGAGAGAGAGAGAGAGAGAGAGAGATAATCAACTGTATTCCAGGTACTGTCACAGATGCTTGGGAGAAGATTAAATGATATTCCATTCCTGTGATTTTCATCTTTGTGTGCCTTAATATGCAAAATGAATCAACAATAGATATAATGAAAAGTAAATTAAATTACACAGTAGAAAGTAATAAGTGTTATGAAAATAAAAGATTAATGCCGAATGCGCAGGGTGGGGGGAATCAGAACAGCCCTATGGTGTGGGTCTCAGAGAGAAAGTACCCAGAGCAAACACAACAGGAACAGGAGACTTAGCCCTGCAGATTCAAAGAGAAGAGCATCTGTGGCATCAGACGCTCAGAGCAGCGTTCTAGCTCCAGCAGCAGGGACAAAGGCCTTCTCCAACAATCTCAAGAGCCTGCCGTTAACCCTGGGTGAGATGAGTGGAGGCCATTTGAGAGCTTTGAGTAGGACCCTCATAACATCTAGCTTAGCATTCTGAAGACAGACAGACAGACGCACGAGCTCACATGCAAGTGTGTGTGTGCGCGCACACACAGGAATATGAGTCAGCCATAGAAGAAGGTTGAAACCCGCCACATTGCTATATGTGGCCATGCAAACAGGACTGTTGGACATAAAGCTAAGCTAAGCAAGCCAAGAAGGGAAAACAGCTCTGTGTCCTTGCCCGTCTGCAGAAGCTGAAAGTGTTGACCACACAGAAGACCGCGGTAGAGCAGTGGTCACTGCAGACTTACTGGGAAGGTGGGAGGAGCCGTGAGGGGAGACAGACACCAGCACAAGTTTAACTGGAAGAGCTGAGTGTACTACATACATACAGGAGGGCAACCGAGGTTGACAGTTTTCTTGTCTTTCGTTTTGATGTTTTATTTTTATCTTTATAGTCAACAACTAATACTCCCAAGAAAGTAGAAGAACCAGAAGGTTCCCAACAATAGAAATGGAATATGTTTAAGGAGACATTACACGTTACACATGTGCACCCAGTTATTACAGTATAATCCTAGCGTTTGTGAATCGTATGTGTCAATTAAAAGTAATTCTTTTCATTCAAAAGGATCATTGTAGGGTTGTTAGATGCCTTGTCGCACCCTAGGTGAAGTGTAATGGAATCTTGGGCAAAGTGGAGATAGTGAGTCTGGGAAGGGTAAAAAGCTGGAGTTACAAACTATAGGTGTGGCTAATGTCAGGTCGCTAGCCTAGATCCCCCAGGCTGGATCCCCAGCAAATGGGGGACTGATTACCATTGCCAGACTGGGACAGGAGGGTTTGGGCCGGGCAACTAGAAGTGTGGAGCCATGCACCAATGACACAGGGGACTGGTAAGTCCCATGCAATGGTTCGTTGTTGTGTTGCAATGGCTTGTTTTGCATCTTGTTGAGAAAGGCAGGTTGGAAGGGATGAGCAGTCAACAGGGGTGTCAAGTGGGCAGCCCCACCTATCAATGTGGAGGGAAGGGCAGAGTCTGCGCTAGATGAAGGAATTATGGCACTCTTGGCCACAGGGTGATAAACAGGGGCTGGTAGAACTTCCAGGAGTTGGCCCTGGGGTCTCTGGGGGTGACTGGGACTCCAGGCTCTCTCCCCCTTGCTTTGTGTCACATCATTAGATGGGTAGCTCCTCTGTGCTGACCTGACACAGGCTTCACAAGAGCGTCAACATCACAGAGCTTCTTGTCCTTGGACTGGGACTTCCATCACTGTGACCTGTTTTCTCTTTGTGAGTTCACTAACGGGGCTACTTTGTGATAGTGTGTGGGGGAAATTGTCTGCTGCAATGTCTTCACAAGCTCTCTATCTGTGTAAGGAGTTTGTCATTCGTGGTGGTGAAGCCCCATCTTTATTCTTCATGTTTATTTAGCCGGATTTATCGTATACACATCTTCAACATTCATTTTCACCATTCTGCTCCACCGTTTGGGGTCATCTTCCTTCTCGTGAAATAAATGCACCCTTCAAAACTTCCTTAACACAGTTTAGTGGATGGAAAAATCTATTTTGAAATTATTTGACTTTTACATTAATTAATTTCTGAGCAATTATTTTTCCTTTCTCTAAGAATACAGTGAGCCTTTCTCTAGGCTCACATCCATCTTATGGAACATGGAAAATAAGTAACATCTTACTGCCCTGGGTTTTCCATTGTTGCAGTGAAAAATCAGATTTCAGATTCAACATCATTCATTTGTTGAAAATCTGTTTTCTCACTAGGTTTTCAAAAGATTATTTGCATCATGATCTCTCTAAATATCTCCCCACCTCCGTGTGTGCGTGTGTGTGTGTGTGTGTGTGTGTGTGTGTGTATGCGTGCGTGCGCCTCCTGCCACAGGTCAGAACTCAGGCCTCTATGAATGGGCAGCCAGCACTGTAGACAAGTCCCTGTCCCACAAACCCCTCCCACGTGACCACTCAGAAGCTCAATATTAATTACAAGCGCTCAGCCCAGGCTTGTTACTGGGTGATTCGTGTTTAAATCTACGTATCTAAGCTTTGCCGTGTGGCTCGGTACCCTTTACAGCATGCCCGTCTTGCTTCCCTCTGTGCCTGCTCACCAGTCCAGCCTCCCCCCTTCTTCCTCCCAGCACCCCCCCAACCTTGTCCTGCCCGGCTATTGGCCAGTCAGCCGCTTTATTAAACCAATCACAGCGGCATTTATTCAGTCGGTGTAAAGAACAGCCCTCAGCACTCACCAGTTCCCCCAGGCCCCACACTGCTCTTCTAATGCTTTAGAAAGAGCTGGCTCCCTTCGGTTAATCTGAGTTGAAGTCTCTTATCCACAGCTGTCGTCTCGTGAAATGCCTGTCACCTTTGTCCCTCCCTGTGTCAGAGTCCTTCCCCCTAGATTCTACGCCTCCTGGCCTCTCATTTTGTCATCAGCTGCGTATCCTGCGTATCACATTCACAGCCTTGATTTTAATTTTAGTTATACGTGTCGAGGTGTTTTGTTTGCATACATACTGTGTGTATACGGCGCCCTCAGGGACCAGAATGCAGTGTTGACTCTCCCGGCCATGGTTACAGATGGTTGTGAGATGCTGTGGGTGCCAGGATTCAAACCCAGGTCCCCTGGAAGAGTCACGGCTGCTCCTAACTGCTGAGCCAACCCTCCAGGCCACAGCCCTGATTTTCTTTCTGCCCTTTCTTTCCCTGCCGTTTCTCTCCCTAGTTACATAAAAACTACTTAACTTTTCATCTACTTAAATGTTCCAACCTTTATACATATCTTGTTTATGAATCCCTTTATATTTTAAAACAGTTTTACTATTTTAAACCACCATTGTAATTCACTTAAAACATACTAAATACCTTTATTGCGTATTATTTTTATCTCACCACGGGCCATTGATTCCTTGTGTGCTTTTCTGTTTTTAATTCTAGGTTGGTGTTTCTAGGACTGAGGGAATTCCTGAAGGCCTTCACTGAAGGTCAATGGCTGCAGACACCGTGTTGGTCGATTTCATCACCTAGCTCAGAGCACCCTCAACTCTGGCCTCCGGTAAGCCATGCGGTGGTTTGGAAAAGCGTAGAGATGGAGTAATTCCAACAAGAGGAAGATCTGCATAAGACCCCCCAGTACTGGGAGACTTTCTAAGAAAACGGGGCAGGCAGGCAGGGCAGGGCAGGGCAGGGCAGGGCAGGGCAGGGCAGGGCAGGGCAGGGCAGGGCAGGGCAAGCTGGCAGTCAGGGCAGGCGGGCGGGCGGGCGGGCGGGCCTATGGTCCCCTACATCTTCTGGAGCTACTAATCTGTGTTGATTGGTGTCAGGGTCCTCCCAGGGAGCAAGGCCTGGGTGTGGCAAACACAGTCAAGCCTAAACTTGCCTCCTGCTTCAGATTCTATTTCCACACGAGGCCATCATCTGTTCCTACAGGTTTATCAAACACTTTATAATCCCCCCCCCCCCCCGTGGTCTAGCCCATTTGCCATATATAAATGAAAGACAGCGGCCAGGGTATTTAGTGCCAGACTTTTGGGTGACAACTCCCTTGCTATCCCCTCATCTCTGGCTCATTAAAGGTTTTGTTTTCATGTTTAAATTATGTGGGGGAGGGATGCACTTATGCATACAGATACGAGGGTCCGAAGAGGGTATGGAGTTCCCTGGAGCTGGAGTTATAGTCAGGTGCCTGAAGTGATGCTGGCAGCAGAAAGCTGGTCCCTGGATGAGCAATGTGCATCTTTAAGCACTAGGGCACCCCCATGCCTTCGTGGCTATCTTAAGAGCTGTCATAGATGTCAGCAGAGGCTTACTTACCACCATTGAAGGATGCTAGTCTATGGAAAACGGACTTCCTTTTCTCTCCCCTAATAGTTAAAGTTTGTAAAGCCTATGTAGAGAAGAAAGGTAATTATCCACATTAATGGAGCAAATGGGAGACGACTTGGGAAACTCCGTCCTCATGCTTGCGCGTGTCTCTGGCCATGATGGAGTGTTGGAGAGGCTGTGAATTAGGTAATGCCCCAGGCAGTGCCCAACGACCGTGTGCTTCTTTGGACGCGGCTCTGGAGCCTATCAGTGAAACAAACCACTCTGCGGCGCAATTTCTTAGATGTTTGTAAGCAAACTCTGTAACTACCCCCGGATTACTGGATTTTAACTTCTGACTATAAATGTGAACAATTTTGTTTTGCTCTCAGCTTGGTCTTCCCTTTGGTTCAGAACACAAGGCACTCTGGGTTAACACCGAGGACCCAGCCGCGGTTTATGGCTCACACTTTTAATTTTTTCCTTGGTGTCAGCTTGTGCATATGCATCCAGCCAGACACGGTTTGTGAACGGGTTATCACTGACAAGTGAGTATGCACCAATGGCGTGGTTTGGAGGCTGCTTTCATTGTAGAGAGCCTTTCTCTGTTACTGTATCCAGTACTTACTGGTGTATTACACAGCTGTGATCCTATGAAATCCCGGTCTTGGGAAGTGTTTCACTTCAGTGCACATCCTTTTAAAAACTTGGCTTTTTTTCTTTTATACTAACTTGGAATTTTGGGGAATAATTTCCATCTAGATGGACAGAGTGCTGCGAAAGACACTCCGCTACTCACTGGTGAATAACACAAAGCTCTTCTCGACATGTTCAGAGATGGGAAAGGCTTTGAAAAAAAGGAAAAGTGGGCCATGTTCCGTCCTTGCCATTGGTCGATGCCCCCAAATGCACTCACTCTACGGTATTTACCAACTTCTCACCAAAGTCCAGTCAGTGCCTGGCATTCTTTTAATGGCGGCTTTCTCTTAATAAATTAAGATGCGCGATCTCTCTAGGATAACTGAACTGAGGGGTAGCGTGTGGGGCAGAGTAAAGTCAGAGACAGAAATAAACTGTTTTAAGCTCTGCATGTTCCACATTCTGCCACTAGGAGGAGCTGGTGCACCTCCTCCGGCCCTGGGAGAGGCTGTGCCCTTAGGAGCCAGCCATTCATTATCACTTGAGGCTTGGCATAATTGTGAAAGAACTCTCTATTCATTGGGGAGGCAAGAAAGAAGCTAATAAAGAGGAACTGATAAACTCCACCAGATACCCCGAAAACTTCTGAGGACCGTGCGGCCGCCTTGAGGCTCGCTAACAGCTCCTCCAACAGAGAGAGTCAAATTATAAAAATTCCACACAAGACGCACATTCCGTTAAAGATAAGAAGGGAAAGTAGCTTAACAGTTACATGATGAATGGCCCCAAAAACTGGTTATTGAAGAATAAGCGGCCATGAAAATGTCAATCAGCCAGCCACCACCACCCCCCACCCCCGCCCCGCCCCGCCACCCCCCCAATCCCCCGCCCCACACCCGTTTTGTCTTTCTCCTTTAATCTGACTCTTTAATCTCCTTTAATCTGAGTACCTTATCATTCTGAAACCTCTGCCGCCCCAGGGCACAGAGGCACTCCTCACAGTAGCTCTGAGATAGCAATACTTACTGGATTGTGGAAACAAATGTCTTGATAGTTGGAAGTCTTTCACTAATTCTACAAGATTCCTGAGAATCCTGGCTGTCTCCGCATAGAAATAGTTTTCAGCCTGTCTGATGGGTCCACATAGTGGCAGAGCACAGGGCACTAGCACCCCGCGGGTCCTGAGCTCTTCTTTCCCAGAGGAAAGGAAAGGACTCTGTCCCCACACAACCTGAGGTCCCGTGAACAGGTCATGTGTGCTATTCTTGAAGAGCCGTCCATTCCCGGGGGCAGGTTCAGTCTTATCAACCTCCTTCCCTCAACTCCACTTGCCAAGCCTCTCCATGTCTGTGTTCAGCCTTTGCATAAAGTCCAGGGAAATATTTAGAAAACATTAAACCAAGCCAAGCATGTCTGCACACACCTTTAGTCCTAGGACTCAGGAGGCAGAGGCCATCAGATCACTGTGAGTTTGAAAACAACCTGGTCTAAATAGCAAGTGCCAGACCAGCTGTGGCTACACAGCAAGACTATCCCAAACAAACCAGCACACGAAGGAACACATAGAAAATGTTAAACAGATAGATTTCCATTCCCCCCACCTGTAAGCCAAGTTCCATGGCAGCCATTTGCTATTTGGGAATTGGAGGAGGGGTAGCTGTCCGCCAGAACCCCAGAGTGTGACCTTTGATGGGAACAGGATCTTTAAGGAGGTAGCTGAGGAAAACAGGCTCATTGGGGCCGGGGGGGGGGGGGGGGATGTCACCAATATGACTGGTGCCTTTGGACAAACAGAAATATAGACTCAGAGATACACCAAGAGAAGACAGGAAGGAAGCAGCCATCATGGTGTCAAGGGACAGGAAGGAGGCGGCCATCTTGGTGTGAATTCACAGGAAAGAGGGCGCTGTCTTCAAGCTTTAGAGAGAGAGAGGTCTTAGAAGTAAATAACCCTGCTGGTACCCGATGCAAACGTGCAGCCTACAAAACTGCGAGGAAATCAATACTTTGTCCTGACCACCCAGGTAAACCGACACAGGCCTGGCTTTCCTCTCTGAGCTGAGGTATTGGAAGAAATTCGACATGCTGAAAGCTGGAAGAGACAATTAAACATGCACCTGTTTTTGTCCTATGTGACATTTTTCAGAAAGTCCCTCAGAGTCCTTCATCTACTTCAGGAGTCCCCTTGTTTTGGCTGGTAGGGTGGTGGGTCACAAAAGACCCAGTGTTCTCCCCCATCTCCCACAGAAACTGATGTCCCCTACACTGGTCTGGGCCTCCGGAGGGTGAGGCTCACAGGCATCCCAGAGGACAAGGTGAAGGAGACGGTTGCTGCTGATGGGGAGCCATTGGAACTCCATAGTCGGGGGCCCAGGCACAAGAGGGAGAAGTGGAGGGTCACACTGACAGCATGAAAGGCAAGAGAGGTCTAGCCAGCAGGGAAGTACCACTCCAGTGAACTGGGGGGTGAGGGGGTCCGGAGTGAGCAGGGACCAGGCACAGAGTCACTATTGTGTCACAGAGCTGAGCAGTCCTGGGCTGCATCACGAATCCCCCCTTACTGAGCTGCCATCTTGGAACAAGAAGGGCCTGTGACTACGAGGTGCTGAAGAAGGTGTGTCCACCTATTAGGAGATTCACAGAAGCTGAAAGAATAATCTTCACAAATACAACGTTTCATTCTAGTGGGGGGGGCAGTGACTGAGCTGACAACTTTCCTGTCAGACCTGGACAGCAGACACAACCCTGGAGTCTGTGTTTTTCTCTGGCTACGTGTCAGAAGTGCCCTTGGTACCACGCAGGGACTCTTGTCACTCCTGGGACGTGACATGACCGCCCTGTCTCTACAGAAATGTCCCCATTGTCACATTGTCTCTTCTTTTCCTTCTGTAGTATCAAATGCTGGCTCCCTGGGTTGTCGTTGATACTGTGTAGATAGCACACAAGGCTGTTTGTTCTCACCATGAGGGACAGTCAGACACTAGGGAGGAATGCCAGGGTCCTTGCTGAGCTCTGGAAATCTCATTTAGGGTGGGTCTTCCCATTGGAAGGGAGTAGATTAGAGCTGGACAAGGACAATAGCACCGAGAGTCAGGATTGTTGAGCACAGGATTTTGAGGCAGTATTGTGGGTGTGTGCCTTTGATAACTTCCATTGAAAAGTAAATGGGTCTTTTCTGGAAGATTCTAGAATGAAAAGTTACAAATGCTTGCCTTTTTTACATGGAGTTACATTCTTAAAATGTAGGCCTGCATTTAAGAGTGTAAATCAGAGCACATCTACACACACAACCAAACCACTGAGGCTACCCAGTAGCACGTACACTGCAGGGGAGGGAGCTCACTGAGGAGGAGACCCAGACTCAAAATCCCAAGCATGAGTTCAACTGCGTATGTGAACTCCACGCACCATCACAGGGTTGGGTGTAGTCGCCATTGTAAGGTGGAAACTTCAGTACTCATAACTTTCTCGACCAGAATTTCCCGGGGTATTGAACTTTTATCAAGAGTGGAAAGTAGACCACTGAAGACACGGTGTAGACAGGGCACTGGGTGTAGACAGTGTGGGCAGTTGTGCTGCTTAACCTGGCATGGAAAAGGCCTTGGTGAGGATCTGGGTAACACAGTGTGGGCCAGAGATTATGCACACATATGCGTGTGAGTGGACACGCGCACATACACACACGTGTACGCATGTGCACACACACACACTCACACACACACTCACACACACTCATACACACTCACACACACACACACACACAAATTCACACACACATACACTCACACACATCACACACACGCACACTCACACACACGCACACTCACACACACGCACACTCACACACACACGCACACGCACAGCCTCAGCGCTCTGTTGCTTACATGTTTAGGACCCCGTGTTAGTCACCTCACCTCAGTTCATGAAAGACAGCAAAGTCTTGCTCATCATGTTATCAAAGTCTGCTATAATTCCTCTAAGAGACTCAACCTTGTGAAGGGACTAGATGTGCACATTGTAGCAAAGTAGGGTAGAAGCCAGAGAGGCACTGTGCCCAGCTGGGGCTCCGAGGAAGGGCATCTGGGCTTTACAGAAAGTCTGCGGATGACCGGGCGGGCATGACTGAGCTCTGCTGTTTTCTGTCTTGGGGCTTCACCGGGGCCTCAGTGAACACAATTCCAGGGGACTCAGTGCCCTCTTCCTGCATCCATGTGTACCTGCACACACATGATGGTGCACATAAACACATGCAGGCGCACACACGTAAAGAAAAATAAAATTAAAACTGCATGTTCTCTCTTGAAGGACTGTGCTAGCTGACGCATTCCTTAGACGTCTTTCTTTTCTGCCTTTCCAATCATTTCTCTGACTCTACTTCATTTTCATTTTCCTGACATCTTACTTCGCTGCCCTGCCTGTGCCTATTCATAGCATCGGTGTGGGTCTTTGTTTCTTGCTTCTTTTTAAGTGTGAAACCCCAATTGCAGTCTTATGCCTCCTTAATCCTATCAGCTACACAGTACAGACTGTGAAGGCCATGGCGAGGCTCCGACCTTTAAGCCATCCTTGGGTCAAGCCCTGGTCTAGGTACTTGCTAGCTGTGTGGTCCCATGCCTGTGGCCCAAAGCTAAATATCGGTCCCATACTGAAATCAAGAGAGCTCCTTGTGTGCGGACACATGTCTTCATATTACCCAGAACACATGGATGGATGCCTACTTTACTCCCAACGTCTGCAGACAATGAATGGGGCATGGGAAACACTTGAGTTACTCACACTTTAGCCCCCACCCAGGGCCAGGAGTAGGTGGGGTAGGCAATGCACTGCACTTGACAGGAGATGCACGGTACACCCACCAATCTTCATACTGGAGGTGATTGATGTTTTCTTGGTGGTGCTGGGACCTGGCCGAAGACCTCACTGCATCATAGACAACTATTTGGCTTCACCTGCAGTTCTACTTAAGGTTATTTGAGAAAATCACAGCCCTAGAGCCCAGGGTGGTCTCAAAATCATGACCCTCCTGCCTCAACACCCACAGTACAGATTACAGATAATACTTTTAAAAATGATTTTAGAAAGCCTTATCAGCTCGGCTTTGTAAATGCAAGGTTAAACCCTAGCTTTATCTTTAAGGTCTTAGTTATTTGTTCGTGATTTTTTTTTAACTGTTATTCATCTTGATGACAACATTTTGGCAACCCCTGAAGTTCTGCAAACGGCCCCGCCTCCCTTAACAATGTGAACTTTGATTTACAAAGTATACCCACTGTGTTTTAGAATTCCTTTGTGTGTGGAATGCAGAAGGTGGCTACAGCCTCTACCTCACTGGGTGACTTGAAAACTTATGGGAAGGCCTGTGACCTGTGACCTATGATCTGTGACCTGTGACCTGTGACCTGTGACCATATAAAAGTTCTCTTCCGGGGCATCATGAATGTGGCATGGCCCTTCCCCACCCTCTTACACCTCCTTTTACTCCTCCACCACTCAAGCAGCATTCTCTGGTTCTCTGCTCTGCAGGAGACAATTGTTGAAGAACAGAACAGGGCTGAGCAATGCCTAAGATGTAGTTCTAGGAGTTTCTGATTTAGTGCAGAGATGGATTTGAGCAAAGGGCAGGACCTTAATAAGCCCTCCGGATTTAACCCACTCCACTAGCTCTCGGCTGCCTTTCAAATCACCAATTTCAAAGTTGGCTGCACTAAGCAGTTTGTTATCAGCCTCCCCTAAGCTTTGCTGCAGATAATCAGGCCTCTAACATAGGGTCATTATGGTAATGATTGTACATGTTGGTGCTCAGGCATCTGGAGATGGCATTTGTGTAGCTCAAACCCATGATGTCACACACCTGATGCAAGCTAGTTCAAGTCTCCAGAGGGCTGAAAACCACAGCCCTGTAAGGATCTTTGAACGCGCCCCACGGCCAGCCACAAAGTCGCCTTGTCGCTGCATCATGACCACCTCTTCTCGCCTCCCTACATCTTCACCCCCTTGCTTCTTATGCCATAAATATCCCCATTGCAGAGGAGGCAGGTTTGAGCCCTGCTCTCCATCCCCATGCTTGGCTGCCTTGGGAATACATTTGCAGTCTTGGTGACTGGCCCTGCTGTGTGATGGGTAGCATGGCTCTGTTATGGGTGAGCCACGAAACTCATGTCACAGGCGCTGCACTCCTGTAATGCTAATACTCTGAGGAGGCTAAGGCATGGAAATTATGAGTTCTAGCCAACCTGGGCTATAGGGCAAGCAAGGCCAAGGAGATGGGGGGGGGAGAAAAAGGAGAGGGGGTATGGGGAGAAGGAAGAGCACTGTAGTGTGGGTGTGATGGATATTTCACTACAGAGCAGAAAGTAACTGTCTTGGTTAGAGGGTTTCTATCGCTGTGACGAGACACCGTGGTCACAGACACGGGTATAAAAGATGAAAATGTAATTGGGCTGGCTAGCTTCAGAGGCTTGGCCCATTATCATCATGGAGGGAGCACTGCAGCATGCAGTCAATCATGGTGCTGGACAAAGAGCTGAGAGTTCTACATCTTGAGCTGTAGGCGTTTTAAGCAAAGGAGACTTCAAACCCAGTGACACACTTCCTCCAACAAGGTCACACCTATTTCATCAAAGCCACAACTTCTTATAGTGCCACCCCCTGTGGGGGGCATTTCCTTCAGATCATCAGAGTGACTAGACACAAAAAGGGGACCAATGTGATGGGTGGCAGAGTAGGGAGGAGAGAGAGGGTGAGGTGGGGCTCGGTCAGGCGGCTGGCCCGTTTGGGAGGGGCTCAGTGTCTGTGGGCACCAGGTGGAGAGACCTTTTGTTCCTTCACAGCTCCTCAGACCCTGGGGCCCCAGGTGAACCACCGGGCTCCCTGAAGCACACAGGGCTCCACCCTCAGGAAAAGCTGGAGGCGTCAGCACTTCCTGTTCCGGCCCCATGCCCAGTCACCCCACTGCAGCTTTTGGCTGTGTGTTTTAATTGACTTGTAAGAGATGTGTTGCAAAGTCCCTAGTTTTGCCCAGGAGCCTCTCCCTCCATTGGTCTGCATAACAGCTGGTTTGCCCATGAATTTGGAGGCTTCTGTTGTCCCTAGGTGCTTTTCTATGGGGGAAAGCTTTCCACTTTTACTTGCTCTGTAGTGTTCAATGACTTGAGACTTTCCTTGTTTTGGGTGTGCCCGCCCTGTCTGGGAAGCCTCTGACTGAGTGCCAAAAAAAAAAAAAGAAAAAGAAAAAGAAAAAGAAAAGCCAATGATAACAATAAGCAAAGGAAAAAGGGAAATAAAAACATAGAAATACTTAAAAGAAGAAAGAGGCTTTTATCCGGAGTCATTCTGTTCAGCAGCTACAGTGCGTGCTGAGCTCAGATCACATGAGAGAACTGTGATTCCAACCCAGATGTCCCAAATTCACCCAGCTGTTACATGCAACCCTCAGTTGCCCCAAATGTCACAATGGAAATCAAAGTCACCCCCGTGGAGTAACCCCAGACACACTCGGGATGTGTGTGTGCGCTCTGCACGGCCCGGACAAGGCTCAAAATTCTAGATTAACAGTCTTTGGAAACATCTCCAGAAGATACTTATCACCTCAGATTGGTCCTGGCTGGGATGATCAGCTATAGTAAAGGAACCCTGAGAACTCTGGAAAATTCTAAGAGGATGATGGTTAGTAAGATGGAAGTTGAAGGGCTACCCCCTCTGCCTTGACAACAGTCCTAACGCTAAACACCAAGGTCCAGCCTCTTATTCTGCCCCTTCCTCCTCCCAAGGCCCAGCTATCAAAGTTCCAGAGTCTACAATGGAAAGCGCCCTTTCAACTAATTTACACGTCTAATCAAAATCAACCCCCTCATCCTGACACAGGGAGTTTCCCCTTTAGCCTTTATAAACTGCATTTGCCTATGGGCCACATCTGCCTCCTCTACATCCAGAAGACCTTTGTCCCCTTCAAAGACAAACACCTCCCCCACCCCTGCTCATTTCACCCTTTCTCTGGTCCTCTGTCTCCAGGCTTTGTCTCTTATGGCCTGCCCTTTGTCCCTCTGGGACAAGTAGATCTCATTTGTGCTAGAACTTGCTTTTGGGTGTCTTGTGCTGCTTCCAGCCCTTTCGAAAGGCAGGCCACAGAGTATTGTGTGACACTCTTTCCAGGGAGTTGCGAACAAAGGTCTACTCACCCCAGATAGGGAACTGATCATCAAAGTAAGGGTAGCAATACAGCCCGTGGTGCTGAACCCTGAGTTGTAATGGGGTCACTTAGAGAAATGTGGGTGGCAGGCCACTTAGTAGAAATGACACAAAGGCAGCTACATCTCCAAGCCTACGCCAGTGTAGGTGGCAGCTCATAGAATCTGGGAACCCGGCTTGCACTGCACAGCCTGTAGGCAACTCAATGGGTTGGCTCAGTTGGTCTGAGTCTCTTCCAGGCAGCTCAGCTTGTCTGTGGGTCTCCTAGGGAGCCCGGCTTACCTCCTCAGGCTTTACTGCATGTGTACTCTTGAGGGAGGGGGAGGGGGAGAGAATATGATCAGCTTCAGGGGCTTCCTGAAGCTACCGAGTTGTTTACTCCCTCTCTTAATGAAACCTACAGAAAGAGCACAGTCTTCAATCCCTTGGGACCTCTGTTAAGACAAAAGAGGGTGTGATGACGCTCTAATATAAACGGCCACCCTGTGCTAGTGTAGTTGATCCAGAAAGTGTTAGCGCTGGCAAGCTTCTGTTTGGTACCACTGTGGTGCCTGTTCCGGGCAAGGATCTAAGGCAGTCAGACCCAGGATGCCCAATGGGAAGATTGCATGGATGGCATGGGCCTGGTGGGCAAGGATCTAAGGCAGTCAGACCCAGGATGCCCAATGGGAAGATTGCATGGATGGCATAGGCCTGGTGGCTGAACCAAAGATCCTCAGACATATGGGAGAGTCAGCAGGAGAGGGTGTCTTGTAGTTGTGGAAGGCCTAGGTCATAATACAGGGTACAGGAGTTGGGCTGCTGAGGACAGGAAACCCAACCTTCTCCCCTGTTCTGGAGGCACAAATGCTCATATACAACACATGGCCCTAGCAACTGCACGACCCCACAAAGAGACAGCACACAAAAGAGATGTCACCCATCAAAGACCGTCCTGAGATTCGTTCCACCACAGTAGGTCAAAGTCGTCTCTACCCAGTGCCCGAAAGTCACATGACTTCCCCCGTGTATGGCTTCTGTCAGACCTCGAGAAAGTTCTGAAAGGGGCACGTTACAAATGGAAAGGTGAGATTTTCTTGGTGTCTTGCAGTTAAATTGTTTTAATTTTGTTAATTTGATTCATGATAAATCTCTGGCCACATGAAGATGTTTCCTGAATCACTCCAAGATCTGAGGAGAAACTGAGTAGGTGGGGGACCTGAAGGCGTTCTTTTCCAAGGAAGGGACAGCGGTCTAAGTGAAACCTGGGGGTAGGCTGTGTTTCCTTCCCAGTTACACCCCTGCTTACTACCATTTATTGACCCCTGATGCGGTCTCTGTTTAGGAGGATTAAGAGCTGCCTTTGCAAGATAAAGTGCATAGTAAAAAGCCACATATTAATGAATTAGAGCCTGCTTATAAAAAACCTCACCATCAAAAATTAAATCTGTGCAGATTAAAAAAGAGCAATTTATCCTCAGACCTTCTCTTGGAAATGATGTGTGCAGAATGTGAACATTAATCTCCAGACCCGTGACTTCACATTCTGCATGCGCGAGCTGCCTGCTAACTCAGACTTTCTGGCCTCGGATAGCTCTGCAGTCTACTGATATCTAGTTGTTGATTTTTTTTTTTAACCTTTATTATGTCGGTTTGTTGTTTTGTTTTGTCTTTTAAACTACTCTTGGCAGAAGACAGAGAATAGAGCTCCTAATGTTTCCAGGGCACAAACCTTTGGCAAAGTAAAGTCACTGCAGGTTAATTAAGAAATTTTAAAAATTCTTCCATAGACAACTCTGTGCCCTGAGAGGAAAGGTTATAATTAAGATAGATTCTGTGTCATTCCGATCATTTAAAATGCCAACTCTTCAAAAAAATGGAGATAATAAAGTCAGCAGGGAGAAAACTAGCAGGTTGGGATGAACTGACCTTGCTAGCAAGAAGACTCAAGGAACTTTCTTCCTCTACCAAGGCTGCCTGAATGCTCACACCATTTGATCTCCATCCTCAAGGTCTAGAAGATGCTCCCGAGTTTTCTCTGTGCCCAGAAGAGTCTCTTCTGCAGACCAGGGAAGCTGAGACCCTGATGACTCTGAAAGGGAGATTTCTCCAGATGAAGCGTTCCCCAACTCCGGCCTGCTGGGATGTGTGCTGTGTCTGGCCTCCCCAGGGTAGGGCACGGTGTGGGATGGGACCTAGAGGGGGAGCAGGCTTCTTGCACTAGGTTGGAGTACCTGGTGTGGATGTCCTCCTCTGAATGTCGGGATCCCATGACTGGGATCGTAAGGAGATGCTTCTGTGTGCTCTCTGGAGGCACAGACCTGGAAACATCTGATCAAGCCCCTCTCTGAGGGGGAAATGAACTTCATCGCACTGATCTTTCCAACCAGTTCTAAGCCAGAGTTCATTCCTCTGGTCCCTTCTTTCTTCGGGATGATCTTATGCAATGGCGCCTTCAAAGTCTACCAGTCTGGAGCATGCCCCCACCTCTCTCAGGTCAATGGTCACCCACAGTAGCCCCCTCTCTGCTCCTACGATGGCCCTCACTCTATTGCTTTCTGAGTTTTTTAAGTGAGACCCAACTGAGGGGTATGTTCCTGGCACTCCCCAGAAAGCCCCTTCTCTTTCCTCTTCTCCTCTCATGGCTGGAGCCTAGAGACACTCAGACGTCTCTCAGGCAGTGAAGCGTATTTCATGGTTATAGTTTGCTTGTTTACTGTGCTGAGTGTAGCCCCGATCTTTGCACACTCTACACAAGCGTGTACTAGCCTCTTGCTTCCTAACCTGCCTTCCCAAACATTGCCTCCTGGAGACAAGGTCTCGCTATGAGACACAGGTAGCCTCTACCTCCCGCCTTGGTCTCTGGAGCACTGGGATCACAGGCATGTATTGCCACGCCTGCCCTGACCTAGTGTCTCTTCCTATCATATGCATCTCTGGCACTAACTGATGATGAACTTGAATGGGGAGGCAGTGTATATTTAACTCTGGGCCATACTTCAGTAGACCGCACGCCCATAGCTGAGAGCCCTTGCCTAGTGTGTGGGAGACATCGATACCCACTGTTCACAGTGTTGAGGCCTCGTTTGCAATTGTCAGATAGCAGAGTCCATTATTTGTAAAAAAAAAAAAAAAAATCTGTGCTTATTGTGGATCCGGGGAATATTATCCACTGTGGAAACTAATAGGGCGTGAAGTCTTTCTATTCCAATACCATCCACTACAACAAATGGAGGAAAGTAAAATTGCCCCAGCTTTTTGAAAGGCTCTTCTCCAACATCTGGTCCCTGTAGACACTGAGATCTCACACCTGGAACAACAAACATTTCCTTGCTGGGGAGAAAATGGATTCGGAGATGCCGTGTGGTTTGCACTTGTTTATACATCTTCTGTGTGGTTGGGATTTGAGCCTAAAGCCTGACTGATGTTTTTTTTTTCAATTTTATGCTCACTGAATTAGTCATTGCACTTGCCTTCAAAGCTGCTGTCACCACCAATGCCCACTTCTTCTAAGTCTCAATGTCTTGTTTTTCTGCTGCTGTAACAAAAATACCCAAGGCTGGACTATAAAAGAAGAAGAGGTGTATTTCACTCATACATTGATCAGAGGCTTAAGAGCAAATAAGCTCCAGCTATTGAGCGTCCAGCAAAAGTCCCCCTGGCTATGTCACAGCGTCGTGGAGAAATACTAAGGGGAATGACTGTATGAAGAAGGGTCACACATGCTGGTCTCCTTTACAAAAACGTTCTTCCCTGAGAACTAGCACATTATAAGAATTCAATGTCAGCCCCATTAGACTCCATGTCCTCTACCACACCACATCATCGCGCTGGGAACCAAGCTTCCAGGACGAGAAACCCTCAGGGGAAACACTAACCATATTCATACTACAGCACTTTGGAATGTGTGAATCAACATTAAATGTATCAATTGTGGCCTAATGGGCATGCCTTAAACAAAGCCCCTCAAACTGATGTTGCACTTACGGCCTCTAAGAGATCACTGGAAATTCAGTCTGATATCATCGAGTACAAGATCTGTGCCCGGAATAGACAAGCGCACAGAGGACTCTAAATCTGTGAAGGGCCTGTCGTGGCAGAGGGAGCTGCTGGGTCTGGGAGGAGGTGGGCTGTGACTCAAGAGTGACAGCCAGAGGAAGAAGTTGTGTGTGTAGGGGTGGCAGTGTCTTCCAGGGCAGAGAGGCTGATTTAGCTCCACTTCTCTTGTAGGATCCTCAGGAGGACCCGAGGAAGGGGGGGTGGGGTTTGGGGAATGAACATCTTCTAAATGATAACATGAGAGTGATACAGAAGCTACACTCAAGCGAGTGTGTGTGTGTGTGTGTGTGTGTGTGTGTGTGTACACAGTGTGTGTGTGTGAAGGAGAGAGACAGAGAGAGGCAGAGAGAGACAGAGACAAAGGGGGATTCTGCCAAAGACAGATGAGATGATGTGTCTGTGCTCTGATGCCACACAGATTCACACTGTGGCACTAAAACACAACCCAATTAGGACACTAGTTCTGATAATAGTGGTTTCTCCCGCTGTGTGGAGAAGCAGCGCCATCTAGTGAGGCTTGATGCAAACTGTCATAGCCTTAAGCAAATTGAAGTGTGAAATCCTTCATACCAAACACAAGGATGGCTGGCTCCTTTAGAGTTCAGTGCAACTGATTTCAGGCTAGAGTAAAACTTTGACTAGAAAATTCTCTATTTTAACTCTAATTCAACACTGTTGGAAGGGGTCTTGGAGGCAGGCTGGCCTAGGCACACTCCTGTAGGGTACTTTGTGCACACACATGTTCCTCTGAGAGTCTGGTTCTCATAATGTCTTTATGAGATTATCTTGAGTTCGCTTAGAAATTGTTTAGGTTTCTGTTTTTGTGTTAAAGAAACAGTAATCGTTATCTCTGTGGTCCCAATGGCTGGGTCAGTTTGGCCCCTCCCAAATGCCTTTGACTGTGGGTGTCTCCCAGGGAGTCTTCTTCAGCTCTTGGGCTGCTTACTAGCTTTGAAATGTGGCTGTGACATACATACTGGCACTTATAAGTCTACAACAGTTCCTCTAAGAGGCCCAACACCTTTGGGTCATCTCCAACCAGGCCATCTGAGCCTAAAGTTGGGAGCTTTCCTTGTTTTCCTTCCATTGGTTGAGCAGACGTCCACCCGATCTCTGAACCAGCAATGCTTGGGTTACCTGTCTTTGTCCCTCACACAGACCCCGCTGTGAGGCACAGGACAGGGACTGGTGACCTGAAAGGAGCACATTGATCATTCGGGATTACAACCAAAGTTATCTCATAGTAGACATCAATTAATAGGTGTATACATGATTACCAAGTCAAGGCCTTGTCAGATGTCATAGTTAGTGTTCGTCAATATTTGATTGCATTTAAATTGCACTTCTTTTAGTCTGACTTTTTACTGTCAGCATCATTTTTTTTTTTCTTGAGACAAAGTCTTTCTATACAGTCCAGATTGCCCTCAAGCTTGTGACTCTCTTGCCTCTGTCTCTCCAGGGCTGGGATCATAAAAGACTGCCCCCGCACCCATCTGACTCTCTCCTTTCTTTGTCAGATCTCTTGAGTGTGCAGAGTGATTATGATTCCCTGTAACCTGGGAATCATAAGTTAAGGTGAATGAGTGGTTGTCAAATAACTTCAAAAATAAAATAAGAGAACATGCTGTCTACATTTTTGCAGCTCAAATTTTCATAATACATTTCGTGTGGGAAGCCACATAGAGATAATTAAACTAGACTGCCAGCTTCAAGAGACTGACAATAACTTCTTGAGGCTCTGTGTTGGGGACTCAGAGGCAGGCTTCTGAGCTCAATGACAGGTATTGTTGCATTGGAATTGGAAGGATGGGTGTGTTCAATAGTTTACTGAAGTACCCTCGTAGAGCTATTTTGCAAGCCAGATGTTAAACGTGTAGCATGAGTTTTGTTAGGTCTTAATAATAAAAGCCAGGAGTCAGATATAGGGGTAAAAGAGACAAAGGAACAAGTCACAGCCACACCTTACCTCGCCAACTTCCCAGTCGAGAAGAGCGGGAACTCCTATCTCGTACCACTGTATATCCCTCCCTCTACCCAGTCCTATCATTTCCCATCTGTCTCTACAGACCTCCAGGCCTCTATGGTTCACTAGTAGCTAACTCCGCCCTCTGGTCTTCACACAACTTTTATTCGTATGAGTAAAAACAAGATATTGCCACAAACCTGGCCTCTACTCAAGATTAAGTTAAAACCGAGTCCTCCCTGTCAACGCCTGTGTTTGTATTTACTGCCGCAAGGGTAAGGACGCAACGTGGCGGCTTGCACACAAGCTCTGCAAATTTCCAGCGGGCAGTGGCACAGCTTCTGCCCTGAGAGAGGTGAGGAACTGTAATAGTGCTGTGGTCCCTGGAGGAGAAACGGAGTATTTGCAAATGGCTCTTAAGGACAGCCACCAAGACTATTCCTGGAGGAGGAGGTTCGTGTGCGTGTCACCGAACTGGGACCTGGGACCAAAGCAGCTTTGGTGGCAGCATGGAGTGGCTGGAGCACACGAGGTGTCCCCACAGTGGCAGGACAAAGAAAGAGGATGCTGAGCACAGAGATAACAAGGCCTGGGAGCTCTTACTATGTGCACATCAGTGACCTGAGTGATGCCATATACAGGGTCACTGGACCTTCAAACTGGGGTCAGTCCTAACAAGCGAAGCAAGCCGCTACTTTTAAACAGGCCTTTGAGGGGAGACTTGCATAATGCCTTGTCAGAGTATTGGTATTCCACACACCATCCAAGCCAAACTGAGGAGCCACATTCTTTTTTCAACTAAATATTTTGTTTGGTGGAACACTTGTCCCAATTCTAGGGAGCTCAGCAGACCAGCACACTGTTTTAGGTCAACTGTCCCCCACACCCCGGATTTTCATTAGAGCCAAAGAGCAATCAGGGACACAATAAGACAAGCTTATCTAATAGTAGGTACCAAATGTAAGTAAATTTCTGTGACGCATTTGGGTGGCCTCTGGCAGAAGCCAGACTATGGAAGGGTGGTGTCTCTGTCTCTGGGAGGAACTCATGGTCCCCAAGTAGGGAGGCTGATAGACGTCAGAGGAGAGCTGGTCACCGAATGGCAGATTGGATCTGGGCCATCCCATGCGCTGAGGGCTCATTGACTGGACTGATGCCATTAGGAGCTTGAGGAGCCCTTAAGAGGTGGGACTGAGCGTGAGGTCTTCAGAGTCACTGGGGGCTCTTAAAGCAGCTGGTGTTTCCCTCTCCCATTCCTGCCACGAGACGAGCAGTTTCTTCAGCCTCCTATCCCTCCATCAGAGGCCCCAAAGCAACAGGACCAGCTAATCATGGACTAGACCTTCAAACCTGTGACTCAATTATGATCCATTTCTGTCCCTAAACTGATTGTATCCGGTGTTCCTTATGGTGACAGAAAGCTGACAGGATCCTCCACACAGTGATAAGCAAGGTCAGCCACCAGTGGGTGTCTGCCTACTGTGATGAGGAGGACACCTGTGTGACAGCGGAACATGAAAACTACAAGGAAGCAGAGACTGGGCTGTGCGGCCGCCGCTAGCACCTCCCTGGCTTGGCCTCCGGGATGGACGCAGTAAAAGAGCTCAGTCAACGCTGCTGTCATGGCTAACCCCACACAGCTTCACACAGACCTGAATTCTTCATCTGAACCAACCAAAGCCGTAGAAAGTTCCACGGTTGTGTATTGAAGAGCACATGGCCCAGCGCGGGAGATGACTAGTCAGAGCCGTGAAGTAAAACCCAAACACTAGAAAGTCTGTGTGTGGGGGGCGGGGGGTAGGAGTGTGTGAGGAGTGTGTGTGTGTGTGAGTGTGTGAGTGTGTGAGTGTGTGAGTGTGTGAGTGTGTGAGTGTGTGAGGAGTGTGTGTGTGTGAGTGTGTGAGTGTGTGAGTGTGTGAGTGTGTGGAGAGTGTGTGAGTGTGTGGAGAGTGTGTGAGTGTGTGGAGAGTGTATGAGTGTGTGGAGAGTGTGTGAGTGTGTGAGTGTGTGGAGAGTGTGTGAGTGTGTGGAGAGTGTGTGAGTGTGTGGAGAGTGTGTGAGTGTGTGGAGAGTGTGTGAGTGTGTGGAGTGTGTGTGAGTGTGTGAGTGTGTGTGTGTGGAGAGTGTGTGAGTGTGTGAGTATGTGGAGAGTGTGTGTGTGTGTGAGTATGTGTTACAGTGTGGATATATGAGTGAGTGTGTGAGTGTGTGGAGAGTGTGTGTGTGTGTGTGTGAGTAGGTGTGACAGTGTGGATATATGAGTGAGTGCGTGTGAGAGAGAGACAGAGAGGGACAGAGAAAGACAGAGAGAGGATGTGTGTAGTTCTAAATTCCTCTGGTAGGACCTAAGACTGTATACTCTCTTTCCTGAAGTCATTTCCTAAGGACAGTATTGGCCTAGACTGAGGTATTTGCTAAGAGAAAAATAGAAGTCCTTTTGGCCACATGAACTTACTTAATGGACTCAGTCAGATCCAGAGGAAAATCCAATGAATAGCAACTTTTACATCATCTGGGCTGGTGTGTGAGGAGATAGGGCTAAGCTACAAGAAATAAAATCCTCCACAGCCATGTTTTGCTGTGTGACAGCGTATTAGTTGGTACATGTCTCCAAAAATACACAGCAGCCCGCCCTGGACCTTTCTAAAGGCTTCCAAGAATACTTTAGCTGAAGGAAAACATCAGAAGGTTGGAGAGATGCATAACCTGTAAGATGTCTGAACAATGGCCTTTCCTGTTATAAAGATTACCAAACCAAAATTAAGAGAAAATTCAGACACTCCCAGTCAGTTGGAGCCTAAGCTAGTGCTACAATTGAAGGCAATGTTGTGTTCTGAATGTGAACACAAAAAGATATTAATAAAAACAATTAGCATTATTAATAATGATGAGTCCATGTTGACTGATGGATCTTTATCAAATCAGTGTAGAATAGTAATATTAGTGAAAACAGAGAGAGGCAAATATGAGAACACTTACCTTTTCAATGTTTCTGTAAGTCTAAAACAATGTTTCAAAATAGAAATTACTCAAAAGAAATAATAGCAACATTTATGAGATTTGCAACCTGTACAGAAAAGAGCTTTAAGACACTACTTCTGCACAAGGCTGGGGATTGTAAATGGAATTGTGCTGTTGTGGAATTTTGTTATTATTTAGGAAGTGTGTGTTATGGCAGTTTTCTGTCCCAACCTGGTTCTGCAGTCACCTTGCACCAAATGTACACACAGACACTCTATTAATTAAGAAGCTGTTAGCCAATGGCTTGGGCATCTTGTTGGCTAGCTCTGTCTCAATTACTAAACCATGACTACTAATCTTTGTATTTCTATGTGGTCTTGGCTTACCAGAGAATGCTGGTCCTGCATCACCTTCGCCTGCTCCATCTCGACTGTTCTGGCGGGCTCTCTGGCCTGCTTTTCCCAGACTTCTCCTCCTCTCCTAGTCCCGCCTATCTTCCTGCCCCATTGGCCACTGGCCCGACAGTGTTCTATTTATCAACCAGTAAGAGAAACACATACAGAAGAACGCCCCCATCGGAAGTGGAAATGGGTAAATAATCAGTGGTCAGTAGTTCATAGACTGACTATACAAGTTGTAGAGCTGAACTAACATTTGAAAGTCGGTCTGGGAAATTTATATATTAATCTCCAATAGTAAATTAAAACAACTTAATAACATCCAGAAGTATTTCACAATAGAATTTCAAAGCCAATATGCAAATATAAAGAAATACAAAGACGAGGGGATTTTTAAAACGTCTGCTTAAAGTGTCCATCACCCAAGATTTTCAAAGTGAAACAAGGATGTCTCTTGTTAGATTCCTACCCAACAGTCCTAGCCAACATGGTAAGACAAGAAGAATAAATAAGACTAAAGAAGCAGGCTTCTCTTTGATTGCAATGATTGACATATATACAAATAAAACACTAGCAACCGAGAACTGGAGAACAAGTCAACAATCAATATCACCTATAATAGCATCAAAAATAAATATGTCATAGTAAATCTAAACAGTCCAGACCTTCAATCTGAAAACTTTAATCTAACCTGAGGTGCAATACTATATCATGAGCAAAGAGCCAATACTGATACAATGCATATTCTCCCAAGCTAATTATAAATGTAGGAAAGCAGGCTGAGCAAACCATGACGAGCAAGCCAGAAAGCTGCACCCATCCATGTCCTCTGCATCAGCTCCTGCCTCCAGGTCCCTGCCCTGTTTTGAGTTCCTGCCCTGACCCCTTCAGTGATGAACTAAGATGCTGAAGTGTGGGCCACACAAACCCTTTCCCCCTCAACTTGCTTCTGGTCCCCGTGTTTCATCATGTGAATAGTAACTGGAAACATAATCCTAACATAATATTGTGGAAGTTGATGCAAAACACCTCCCGTAATCAAGAAAAGAAAAAGAAAGAGGGCATTACAAATCTATAAATTCCATTAGTTGGTATGAAATGTCGCCATAAAAACAGCCAAACTGACCGGTAGAGCTTTTGTGAGCTGAGTAGATTCTAGCAGGCACATTTGCTGGTTTACAGGCATAGCAGCATTGTAATGCAGTGGGTAAAGACCATTTCCTATAAATATCCCGACGGAGCATCTCCACACACGTCTGTATCTCTCCCGCATCTGTATTTACCTCTTCATCGAATGCCTACATGTAATGAGCCTTGACCTCTCATATAGTTTACAAATATCTAATAGTACCAATAGCTACGCAAGAGTGAAAGTGAACCATCACAGCATCTAGAATGAAATCTAGGATCACAGTTAGAGCCTTGAGGTAAGCTAGGGCTTAATTGTTTTTAAACTAAGACCTTCGGAACATTAACCAGACAACGGATTATCGTGTAAAAGCGGGGGTGGCCATTGCTTCAAGGCCGGCATCACCGTGGAAACAGCTGCCTAATGTCACAGAAAAGCGTTCTGAGGAAATGTACGCACATCGGCAAAATTTCAAAAGGCGAACTAAAAACAAAATCCAAGAGTGATTTGGTAAAAGGTAACTTGTCTCCTGTCCTTGCTTGAGAGTTTTGTGGCTGTGTGGCAGGAGGTCTGTTCTGGGCTTTTTCTTTCGTGACTCTGAGACTTCTTGTTAGTTTTGAGCACTTGGCCTAGCTTAGGCTTGTTTCTGGCCGGCTCTTTTAATTTAAATTAACCTGTTTCTCTTATCTACCTTTTGCCTCGGGGATTATTACCTTTCTCTCTCCTGTTTGTCTGATGTTCAGTGCTTCTGTTTGATTGGCTGATGGCTGCCTGGTCTCTTTCCTGGGCATATCCCTCATTGTCTCCTCCTTCTTCTCTCTCTTCTTTTTCTCCTCCAAGCCCAGACTTCTCCTATTTATTTTCTCTGCCTGCCAGCCCTGCCTATCCTTTCTCCTGCCTAGCTATTGCACATTCAACCTTCTATTAGACCAATCGGGTGCCTTAGGCAGGCAAGGTGAAACAGATGGGACACGTTTTTTTTCAGAACACACACCCTCAGGTCATTAAACAAATGCAGCACATCGTTACATAATTAAACACACGCAGCACAAACACGGGTAACACAGCTTCAGACAGTTGAAGTGATGTGTATCAGGATAAACAAATGTAACACACCTTTGCCCAATAGAAACAATATTCCGAAACAGTGTTCCTGCTGCTATAGTTTCATGTGGACCACCCCTAAAGACCTGGGGCGGGGACCGTGCCCAGGCCATAGTCTGCCTACCGGAACCTTCAGGTTATAGTGGAGCCCTCCAGGCAGCTTGCAGGATGCCAGGCTCTTTCTCTTGTGCTGTTTCTTGCCTGGTTGCAATCAGATGAACGACCTTGGTGCTCAAATTGTCACAGTGCACGGTATGCCCCCACAAGTGGGGCCCAAATGATCGTGACCTGAAACTCAAGTCTTTCCTAGGTCCTGGTACCAGGGCCCTGCTCCTGAGTGTGGTGATGGAGAAGCTATCGGAACCTTTACCAGACGAGGCCTTTGGGTGGGTGGGGGGGGGTGTCTTTCGGTCGCATGGGGCACTTCTTTTAGAAGGGATTAAGACAGCTTTCCTAGCCGGGCAGTGGTGGAGCACACCTTTAATGCCAGCACTTGGAAAGCAGAGGCAGGTGGATCTCTGTGAGTTTCAGGCCAGCCTGGTCTACAAGAGCTAGTTCCAGCAGACAGTTTCCAAAGCCACAGAGGAACCCTGTCTCAAAAAAAGAAATAAAGAAAAGAAGAAAGGAAGGAAGGAAAGAAAGAAGGAAGGGGGAGGGAGGGAAGGAGGAAGGAAGAAAGAAAGAAAAGAAAAGAAAGAAAGAAAAAACAAAAAGAAAAGAAAAAGAAAAAATAATAGCTTTCCTAATGCCCCAGTGAGTCCCCACAGAAACAGATGTTAGTGCCAGTCTCTTAGGTCTTGAAATTGTGTATTCAATAAACCTTTTTTCTTTACAAATTATCCAGCCTCGGGTATTTTGTTGCAGCAAGGGGAAATGAGCTAACAGATGTGTCCAGGAAACAAACAGAACGGGAAAACATGGCTGAAACAGACTAGAGGCCATGTGTGGATAGAAGGTACCAGATGCACAGACAGAGGTGCACTGGGAAACAACAGAGATCGTTAAGCTTACCTGGTAGACAAGAGGTAGATGGCATATTAAGGTTCACCTAACTGTCAATTACACGAGAGAGTGAAAGAGGCATTAGACATAAGACAGCAAAGAGGAGATACTCAGTCCTAGACGAAAACAGTATAGAGATGGTGTGTGGAGACGGGGGTGAAGGAAGTTGCAAGAGAACCCTTAAACTAACCGTGTATTTAGAGATGAGGCCGTGGATATTCATGGAAGAGACTGCTGTTTCCCTGTGCTGTAATAACTCATCTTGAAAGTATTGCTTAGTTAGGGAACTTTGATTTTGTGTCTCTACCTCAAAGACCACATTCCCCAGCCTCTCTTGCGTCTGAGTAACACACATGAGTGGGAAATGTAGGACGTGGAGGAAAGTGGTGTTAATTAATAGCTGAATGTGGGGCCCGTGGCTCTATGCTCCCCCTGTCATTTTAGCTGGGGGTGCAGGGATGACTGGTGAAGCCTGTGCAGTTGCAGTGAGCCATATAACACACTGAGGGGGAAGCACTAGGGGTGGGGGCTGTTTAGCTTGAAGTCATAAGACACAGCCCATCATGACGGGGAAGTCAAGGCAGGAGGTTAAGGCACCACATTCGAGTCAAGAGCAAACAGACACAAGTGCATCTTTGGGGGTTGGAGAAAAATGGCCCCACAGGCTCATAGGAGTGCCACAACAACGGGGCTGGCCTTGATGGAGCAGGTGTGGCTTTGTTCCAGGAATGGTGTCACTGGGAGTGGCTTTGAGGCCTCACATGCTCAAGTCAGGCTCAGATCTTCCTGCTGCCTGAAGATCCAGATGTAGACTCTCAGCGACTTCTCCAGCGCCGTGTCTGCCTGCATGGTGTCCCACCATGGTGACAGTGGGCTGAACCTCTGAACTGTACGTCAGCACCAAGTTCTTGGAAGAGCGGTTTGAACTAACCAATTCCTGTCTATCTGTTCATCCACCACAGGATGACTGTGCCTGTCACTATCCAGTGCTGTTCCTAGACCTTCCTATTGGGGCCACATGGTTACCTCCAGCTCGGGAAAGTTGACCCTGAATTTTCAGTGGTGCCAGCAGGCGGCCACCTCCCCCTGCCCCCACCCTGCTAGTAAAGACACTGCCCTTTCCTCTCTGCACACGGCTCTTCCTGCTCAAGTCTGGCCAGAAGAAAAAGCAAATCTAGAAAGAAGAGTTGTACCCAAACATTTAACACATCCCCGTTGAACAAGTTCTCCATCTTAATTACAAAAGACCTGACACCTGTCAACTAACTCCTATATCAACCTGCTGCCATTTCCCCTGGGCGTCTCTGGGGCCCTCCCAAGACCCTCCCCTCGCTCTCTTCCCTTACTCTTCTGTCTGGCCCCAGCATTCCAAAATTTTACCTTCTCGGGCTTTGATTGGGGCAAGATTTAAATCACTGCTCCCTCAAAAAGAGAAAAACAAATCCAGTTCTCGGGAGCAGGGGAATTTTAATTTCTCTTCTGCAACCGGCACCCATAGAGATTACTCCAGGGAGACATCGTTACAGTCAGAACTTACGTGGTGTTTTACGACACAAAAGGGACACAATTCCCAGACTTCTACCCTAGGAACATAAAGAACGGGCTGAAGCTTTGAAATTAAGGTTCTCTTTGAACTTGAGCCAGGGCAGGTTAGAAGCCAGTAGAAGGAGTCAATAGAGCATTGTTTGCATATGGTCAGATCAGGGGTCCCGGCTAGCTGGGCTCAGGATTTCTGTGAGCACCATCCAAGCTCACAGAAAGCCGTAATCAGCTTCCATATCTAGAAGGTTTTTACCACCTCCCGCTGAACCTCTGGATCCATTAAGCAATTCTCTCGTCATCTCTCAACCTTGCTCCTTCCCAGCAGACGTTACTCTGTCTCTATAAACTGGATAATTACCTCAAGCACCTCATGCAAACAGAACCATGCTTACCACACTGTCTTCAAAGTGTATCAATGTTGTAGCACGCATCCAAATTTTCTTCTTTTTTAAGGGTTAATCATAGTCCATTGCACGCCACCCCAGTTAGCTTTAACTGTTGATTTAACACAACCTACAATTATCTGGGAAGGCGATGTCTGTCCCGAAATTGCCTAGATCAATCGGCCCACGCATATATGTGGGGAGACTGTCCAGATTTCTAATCTCGGTAGGAAGACCTGGCCCATTGTGGAAGGCACCAGTCCCTAGGCAGGTGACTCTGACATGTATAGGAAGGATGGTGGAGGATAAAAGCCTACCTGCCCGCCCACCCGCCATAGCGTCCTCCTGGTTCACGCTACACTTCGCCTGCGAAGTGAGTTCCTTGCTGGAGGCAGCGCTGCGTGGAATAGCAAGCAAGGCAAGTTTCTCCTGTGAGTCCTGCTCCAGCTTCACTCAGCGATGGTTTACACTGCAAGCCCAATAAAACCCTTCCTCCTCTCAATTACTTTTGGTCTGGGTATTTTATTATGGCAACAGACATGAATCTAGATTCTCTGTCTCTGTCTCTGTCTCTGTCCCTGCCCCTCTCTCTCTCTCTCTCTCTCTCTCTCTCTCTCTCTCTCTCTCTCTCTCTCTCTCTCTGTGTGTGTGTGTGTGCACACGCACACATGTATTTATCCATCAATACACACTTGGGTTGGTTCTCTCTGTCCGTCATAGGCATCGATGTAGGGCTGTCTGCCTATCTTTCTGCTTCCAGCTATTTGGGCCGCTTATCTTGAGTAGGACTTACCAGATCACTTGTGGTTCTCTTTCATTTTTTGAGTAGCTGACACTCCACCATGACTGCTTCGTAAGGAAAAGCATGTATCTTGTAAACCACCACCCCAGTCTAGAAAGTGGCAGTCAGGAAACAAAAGACACAACATCAACAACATCGCTCCCACCTAGTTACCATTTTAGCATTTGGTTTCCAAGACCACAGTATTTCCCTGCTGATAACATGTATGATATACTTGTGCATGCTCTACAGAAGGCTCAGCACATTTGAAGTAAGTGATGTGCAGTCCGCCTAGAATGCCATGCGTCCCGGATATAATTGGCTGAGCACTTACATCCTTCCAGGGGAATTTCAGAGTGGAGTGAGCGTCATCATGCCCAGCCACACCTCTGATGCCAACCCGAACAGAACCCTGAGCAAAGGATCACGAAGCAGCCACACCCCTGACTTGTGCTCAGAGCGTGGCATTTTAACTTAAGCCTGTCACATCTCACGTATGTGTCAATGAGAGCTTGTCGGGTGTCTATTCACTGTTCTGCAGAGGTGGCCTCCAATTTCCATCATTCCAGAGTGACCAGACTTTCTTTTTATTTTAACATTAAATATGCATTCTCTCTCCTTCTCTCTCTCTCTCTCTCCCTCCCTCTCCTATGTGTGTATGTGCGTACATGTGTGTGAATTCATGCCACAGTGAGGCTCAGCATTCAGAATCTTTATTGATATTTTACATTGTTCTTGTTGTTGTTGTTTTGAGACAGGGTTTCTCTGTGTAGCCCTAGCTGTCCTGGAACTCGCTCTGCAAACCAGACTGGCCTCTGCCTCTGCCCCCTGAGTGCAGGGATTAAACCACTACCACTGCCCAGCTCTTACCACTGCCTGTGTGATGCGTACAGGAGCCTGCAGAAGCCAAAAAGAAGTCTAGGATCCTCTAGAGCTGGAGTCACAGATGGTTGTGAGCAGGCACTGGAAGCTAAACCTGGAGCTTTGGGAACAGCAAGCCATGCTCTTAACTACTCGGCCGCCTCTCTATCACACCTGGCAGGGCATGAGGCTACGGCTGCTAGTTCCTGCTAAAGGGTGGCAGGGAGAAGGCCTCTCGGCACTTCACTCATCAGAAGCGGACAGACAAACATACTTCAAGGAGGCGTGAGGCTTTGAGCCCCCTGACATCCATATGATCACGGGGAAAGTGGAAGAAGCTATAGACCACGTCACGTGGGTAGTGATTGCATGTGAGATGTCAGTAAAAAAAAAAAATCTCAATGCCGATGCTTGCAATGACATCATTGGTTAAGACCACAAAAGTGTCACTTGAAAACTTTCAACTTCCTGATAGTGTGACGATAGTTCTGACTTTGTAGAAACCGTACTTTAAATGCTTAGCTTTTGACCTCCAGCCTAGTGGGGTGTAGCCCATCCTCCCATGATGCAGGCAGTGGCATGAGCCAGAGGTCCAGGTCAGCCGTGGTGTGGAGGTCGCTGAGGGCAACACTTGACATTCTGCAACAGACTGCTTCTTCCCTGGGCTGTGCAGGGTTGCATGCTTTGAATGCATAATGACCTTTCATGCTCGTGGTTTATGCTTTTGTGTTTGAAAGTTTTGAATTTGTGTCTTCTAGTCCTTAAAAAAAATTCTAATAGTTACTATAAACTATAGCCATATTGCCGCGCTCATAAGAATGCTAAATGCTATTATCTCGTTATCAATTCCTCCTCCAGCTTCCCATCAGAGCCCTTAGTATTCTCTGCCCCACTCTCTTCTAATTTGAGGTCACTTCTTGCAACGTGGACGTCTGAGGTAGAATGTGTGATGTCGAAACTGGCCGTATTCCTTTAGTTTACAGCAAGCATCCAGACTTGTTTGCACATTTTCAGACTTTGCAAAATCAAGCAGAGAACTCAAAGTGTCTCCACGTAGGCTTGGTGCCCATTCACTAACAATTTTCAGGTGCTTGACATGTGGCCATCCATGGCAAGGCAATAAATCGCTGTGACAACGCAATGACCTTCCCGTCTGAAGAGCAGGCACTGCTGGGGGCCTGTAGAGTAGAGCCTCGGCCGCCTCATCTGTCAGAAGAAGACACGGAGTGCAGACGGGCTCAGTGTGAGATGGGGAATGTGGGGAACTTCGCAGATTACAAAATGTGAGCATTGCGAAGTATTCCTGTTGCCGTGACTGGGCATGTTCTTGAGCGTGGGCCCAACTGGCCTTTCGCCATCATGCTTTCCAGTTAAGATGGAGCAGTGAGGTTGTGGTTGAGGTGAGGGACAAGCAGGGGACACCTCTCAAGTCAGAGGGGGTCTTTGGAATCTGCAACCGCACGCTCTTGTGCTCAAGATTCCTTCCTGTTTCTGAAGACAAACAGCCCCCTGGCAGCCGGCACCTGAGAATTTTGGAGCTCATGAGAAGGACACTTTTCACAAATGACTTTTATTCTCTCTGCCCCCCTTGCATTTACAATGCCTTCGTCAAGCTGGGTGTGGCTGCCTATGACTATGATCCCAGAACGGGGGAGGTGGGAGTCAAGCAAATAAGCAGAAGTTCAAGGCCATCCTCTGTTACATACGTACCAAGTTCAAGGCTAGCCTGAGCTACGTGAGACCCTCACTCAAAACAACGAAGCCAAGCGATTGTCTTTGCTAGAGATGGTTTTTACAGCCGTTTGCTTCCTGCATTCTGTAGACATCTCGTGGAAATCCCCTTCTCCCCATTACTGGGTTTCCTGTGTCCCCCTCCCCAGCCTTCCTGGATTTCATGGCCTCATTAATGACTCTTTCTCCCCGTGCCTCGAAAGCATTCCATTGAACCCGTGACTTTGGTCATTTTTCTGTCACTCTTTCCACAGTACTTAAGCCCGTCTGTAGACATGTTCTGACCAGCTATCTGCTCAATAAGAAGAGAAAGAGCATTGTTAGAGTCAGATTCTCGGGACAAGAACGTACAAACTCAGGGTTTCTCCAGAGTCTTTTTCCAAAGTGGGATCAAGTTTTCTTTTTTCTTTCTTTCTTTTTTTTAATGAATTAAATTTATTTTTGTTCATAACCTGACTTAAAAATAAAATAGAATAACAATAGTTAATTTTGAAATTGAAAAAAAAAACTTTTATATTTGCTTCAAAAAGATGAGGATCTCTATATAGCTTTTTCAGTAACTAAAAGAAACAAAACAGTAGCAGCAAAGGAAATCCGTTGCCCCTGAGGGTTCCGGTGTGCATATTTATCTGTGTGAGTGAAGGCACCTGTCTTTGTGTTTGCCTCTGAAGGAGGTTGGTCTTATGGCCAATGCTTAAAATAAAAAACTTTATTATTTTGATAAAGTGTGACATTGGGAATAAAATGCTTTTATTTTTGTTCCCTCTTTTAGTTTATATGCACACGTTAAAATGGAATTTGCTACAAAAGACAGTAGGGGGCACGTTAGGTGACACCTCATCCAAAGTCACCTCATGTCTTAGCCCCTGCAACTCTTCCTGAAGATTCAACTGGACTAATCAATTTATTTAATTGCTTGCTTGTTTGTTTAATTGTCTAGAGGTACTCCCACTTACCGAACAGCCGCTTACACAGAGCAGGCATGTGTGCTATCACTGAGAAATGTCCCCAGACCTCTCTTTGGCTTTTTTTTTTTTTTTTTTTTTTTTTGAGATAAGTTCTCATTAACTCGCCTGTTACCCTTGAATTTGAGACTGCTGCTTCAACTTGCTAGAGTTACAGACCTGTGCCATCGGGACTGTGTTGTTTATTTATTTTACAGGGCCTCACTGTGCAGCCATCCCTGACCTTCAGTCACGGTGGAAACTGCCATCCATGAATTGGAAAGCGAAAGAAGAAAATCCAGCATGCAAACAAGTAAAGCACATCCAGCCGTTAGTCAGGGCAAAGGGCGGAGGATGTGAGCTGGGATGGGATACTGTGACCGAGTATCAAGGGGGAGCAAACATTTGTGTGGTAAAAACCTAAAGAAGGAGAAAGGCTGTGATAAAAAGGAAGGCTGAAGAAGTGGGAAAAGTCAAGTGGTGTTTCCAGACATCAAAAAACATCACTGAAGTGAGGAATACACCGACCGGTACTTGCATTAGATAGTAGAGAAGAAGACTCATCAAATCTGTGGACCATGATAGAAGCCACATCAATGTAAAGAGAGACCAAGAGGCCCCGTCATGGACCTTAGGCAGGGACCTGCAGGAGAGTGTCACATGTGTGCCGTGCACGCCAGAGTCCCAGAAGGATACACACAGGGAGAGTAAACCGTGTTCCAGATGTCCCAATGACGACAACATCACACAGCAAGGAATCTAAGCACGTCAGTGAACACTGCATAATATATAATATATAAAAAGAAAACCCACTAAGGTGCATTATAATAAAAGTTCTGAAAACCAGCAACACTAAAGGACGAGAGCAGACAGGAAGAGAGCAGATGATCAGAAGGAGGGCAGGCAGGAGGAGGGCAGGCAGGAGGAGGGCAGGCAGGAGGAGGGCAGGCAGGAGGGCAGGCAGGATTTTCCCCACACAGACAGAACCAAAGAGAAGATTAAGGCAGCCTGCATCTGAAAACACTCAAGCTGGAAGGCCAGGGTTCTTCAAGGACTGAAATAAAACAGCTGCCACCCTGGAATTCTATTTCCAGGAAAAAGCATTTTTCAGCACAGAAAAAAAAAAGCAAGACAACAGCTCCTCCAAACACCAGGTGGGAAAGCTCATCTCCAGCCCGTCCACGAGAGGTGTGGTACAAGGAATCCTCCAAGGACAAGGAAATGAAAATAAGATGAAAACTCAGCTTTACACAATAGAAAAATAAACAAACAAACAAGCAAACAAACAAATAAATAAATAAATAAGAACAGAAATGGCGGTTCTGTGAGTAAAATAAACCATCTTTTCTTGGTCTTAAATTTTATTTAGGAAGTATATACCAATTTAAAACAAAGTCAGCAACCTGAATTTGAGGCTGACAAGGTAAGACTAGAATGTGAGACAATCATACAAAGGCTTCAATCACACAATCACGTTGTAGCAACCCAACAACGCCGAAGCAGGAGCAAGAGTTTTAAAAAGCGCTGTTAACTAAATAAAAAGGGAATTATATAGACATGAAGTCAATCCAGTTGTCAAAAACAGATACATGTAGGAAGATGATGGATTTGAGGCAGCCATATTGATCTCCAATGTGCACATGCTCCGTTAGATGGCAAACGGACAGAGCGAATGGTCCCTAGAGCCTGGCACTGTCCCCTGGAAGCTTCCTTTAAATGCAGATGCAGCGAGAACTGAAGACTGGGGTAGGATGAGCAATGACGAAGGCGCAGAGTAGAGTCAAGCAGAAGCAGCAGCAATTATATAATACAGAGCAGTGGAGATTTCGGTGCACATAACTTGAGCAGGGAAAGGTTAGCTATCTCCTACTAAAGTTGTTTACTTTTAGTCCATCATCTGGGTCTTTGTTCTTAACAACAGAATTTCGATACATATGAAGGAAAGACAGTCCAGACTGGGAGGAGCGTGTAGCAAATGCACAACTCCAGCTGGATATGATAGCACTTTCTTTTCAACCAACGCCACCACAAATAAGTCAAGGTGAGATGGGACCAGCACAACCAATCAGCTTGACGTAAAGAATAATCGCCCAATATTAGAATACATACCCTCTTCATGAGTACACTCAGTGTCCAATAAAATAACCATAATGTGTACCATAAAACCAATCTCAATGACCTTAGGAGAATTAAACACAAAACAGAGTCTCTAAGTACAATTGGATAAAACTAAAAGAATCAACAATAGAAATCTGGAATATGTCCAAATATTTGAAAATGTACATGTTTCTGCATAGATGCAGGGCAAAGCCAAAATCAAAACATTGGAAAATATGATGGATTCTAAGACAGTCCTAGTTAGAATTTTATAGATGAAAGCTTATTCAAAACTGGGTGGTAGTGGTGAGCGCCTTTGATCCAGCACTCGGGAGGCAGAGGCAGCACTGTGAGTTCGAGGCCAGCCTGGTCTACAGGACAGGCTCCAAAACTACACCGAGAAACCCTGTGTCAAAAGGAAAAAAGCTTATTCAAAAGGATGTTTTGAATGAATACATTGATCTCCTAGCTGTTTACCTAAAGAGATTGGAAAGCAAAACCAAAAAAAAAAAAAAAATTTTAAAAGAAAGACGGACTTGAAAAACTCTAGGCAGGCTGATCAGGGAAAATAAGTGATTGACATTGGGATGTAAAGGAGATAGACCAAGGCAGTCTACCAATGTGATAATAAGGACATTAATGTGAACGTTTTTGTTACGAAAGTCACAGCTTCAATTAAATGGGCAAATTTCCTCTGAAATACAAGCTGACAGAAGAAAGATATACTTTGATCATTCTCTACTAACACAGCTTAAAAACTCATGGGGCTCGCAAGATGGCTCAATGGGCAAAACACTTATCATACAAAGATGAGAGGCAGAGCTGGGGTCCCCGGCACCCACATGAAGACCCAACGGTCTTGGTGGCCCTGTGGGAACCCTGTGCTCAGAGAGAAGCCACAGAGGACACACTTGGCAAGGAAGGCAGTTACATCAGCTGAATTGATGAGCTCCAAGTTTACCAAGAAGTAACTGCTTCAGTAAACAAGTAGAAAGCCATCAAATCAGACAACCCATGCCAACCTCTGGCCTCCACGACAAAGCCACTCAACACACACACACACACACACACACACACACACACACACACACACACACACACCTAACCCTCACATATGCTAACATATACACACCCCATGTATACATGTACATGTATTATGTATATGTATGTATACATGTATGTATGTATGTATATGTATATAATAAAAATAAAACCTCTTCATAGGAAAAAACTTATGGTGCTATGACTTCCCTGGAACCAGGCATTTAAGTGAGAAATAATATATTCTTTTCTATACACGGTCTTATAAATGCAAGAAGAAACTCCCAGAATTTTTTTGGGGGGCAGTGATATACTGATATAATTGCTATGAATGTACATGACACATCTAAGAATACTATCAACTCATAATCCTCAGAGGCAAAGGTGCAAAATCCCTTATCAAAATGTAGGAAACTGAGTCCACATGGAGTGAATAATGTGTCATCACCACAGGGAGCTTCTCCAAGAAATTCAAGGGTCAATTTGGTGTATTGAAAGTCTTAAAAAATGAGTCCATAAGATTAACAGATATGGTTGTGTCACAAGTGTCTTTTCAGCTGCGTACCCAAAGTCTACAGATGCTGAAGCCCCTATAGAACACCATAGTATCTGCGTAGAACCTGGACATGCCCTCCATGTACTTAAACTGTCTCTAGAATATTTAAAACAGCCAGTGCCTTGCTTGTACATGTTTAGCACAGGCACAAGTTTTCCTCGATATTTTCAATCTGCAGTTGGTTGACTCTTCGAAGATGTAAAATATATAAATGCAGAAGGCTGGCTATATGTGAGAATAATTGACATCAGTGACATAAAGCAGGGTGGTTCCATAAGGATGGGATCAACACAGAGATGGGAGGAAGTGAAGGAGGGAGGGAGAGGAGGGAGGGAGGGGAAGAGAGGGAGGGAGGGAGAGAGGGGGAGGGAGGGAGGGAGGGAAGAAGGGAGGAGGAGGGAAGGAAGGAGGGAGGGGGAAGGAGGGAGGGAGGGAAGGAGGGAGGGGGAAGGAGGGAGAGAGGGGGAGGGAGGGAAAGAGGGAGGGAGGGGGAGGGAGGGGAAAGGAGGGAGGGAAGAAAGGAAGGAAAAACATTTTGTGAGTGAGGAAAATGTTTCTTGTCAGGAGCAAGAATTATGGCTTTTCTAATACCATAAGATAAACCCTAGTCATCTCAGTCAGAAAAAGAATTAGGTCAGGATCCAGTGTCTTTAGCTGATGGCGGACCAGCAGAAGAACTACTCTGGCCGATTTCCATCTGTCCAGAATGACTCCCAGGGATGGGAAAGAGTTCATCTCTCTCTCTCTCTCTCTCTCTCTCTCTCTCTCTCTCTCTCTCTCTCTCTCTCTCTCTCTCTCTCTCTCTCTCGCCCTCCTTGGACCTGAGTAAATCAGGGGATCACTGACAAGGAGGAAGGTAGGCTACAGTCAGCATTATTCTCTTTTGGGGTCAACCCTGTGCAGGCTCCAAAGAACACAAATGCCCTTATTAAAATTAGTCACATGTGATCATAATTAACATCCAGTTTTTCACGAGTCATAATGACCCAGTGAGCAGCTTCTGATAACCAACCTGGAGTGGGTGCTAAGGACGCTGCTGTCCTGTTGGCTGAAAGGCGCCCACCAAGCCCTTCCTCCAGCTGAGGGAGCGGCAGCCCAGGGAAGAATGGGTTGTGCTGTGACATTGCTCCTGGCACATGTGGTGTGTGACCTCCCTTACACCCTCCTTCCTTTCCTCCATATGGGTTGTCTTAGTTTCCGTCCTTGGCTGTGTAGTTCACCCTTCTGCTTTGAAGGGTTGACATTTCTGGGCTAACCGTAAGAAAGGAAAGGCATATGGTGCTCCGCTCTCTAAATGTTTATTTTCCTCAACCTCATATGTTTTTCATCCTCCTTTAATATCCTACTGAAATGTAAGAAGTCTGCCTAACGCCAACGGTTCTCATTACAATGGATCTAGACCTGCTTCTATGTAACGTTCTGGACCATTGCTTTTACGAGTGGGTTACAAGGTTGCGCGTTAACTTCTAGCCTGCTATCTAGTCTGGCATTTGTAAAAGGATGAGGGCTTAAATGAAGAGAGATCCAGCATAGGCTCCGTTTAAACAGCAGCCATCTGAGAAAGATAATCTAAGAGAACAAGGACCCCCTGTACATTCCCCACAATTCCTTCAGCCCTAAACACCTCAGGAATGTGGGTAATCAAAAAATAAACAAGTCTGCTCTCATTATCTTGGCCTCTTCCCTGAGTTAATAAACACAGAAAGTTTTGCCCTGGGCTCAAAATAGGTGACTCGGAGAACGTGATAGAATAGTTCTGGGCTTTGAAAACCAGAAACTAAAATATGGTCCACAATGTAAATAAATCTCGTGCAACCAGTAACACTTTTGGGTTTGTTACACATATGTGTTTGTCTCCTGGGATACACACTTTTTTTTTTTATTGAAAAGTGAAAATACTTGGCCTTTAGCATATTAAATCTCATGTGTGGCTATCAGGAAACACAAAAGCTAAGCCTACTGCAGAGTCCTGAGTGTTTTATCTTATGCACACGAGTGTTGCGCCCGCATGTTTGTCTGTATATCACGTGCAAGCCTGGTACCTGCAGAGGACAGAAGGAGGTGTCCTATGCCCCAGAACTGGAGTCACAGAGGGCTGTGAGATGTCATATTTGTACCAGGAACCAAATCCCGAGTCCTCTGCAAGAGTTGCAAGCTCCTCTAACCTCTGAGCCATCTCTGCAGTCCTACCACACCGTTCAAACGACGAATGTAGCCAACAGCTGTCACACTGACCCCTCTGAGTCACCTCCACCTAGCCCCGACCAGATAGATGTCCATATAGAGTATTCCCTGGGCACCGTTTACCTATGGTGTCTCTCCTCCAAAACTCTCATCCCATGCCTTGAGCTGGCCGTGCTTTGACTCAGGTCCTACCTGGAGGGTGTGGGGGGGAGCTTTCACCAGACTGACACAGGGTAGAGCAGCTTAGATGAGGCCTTGGGCTGGGAAAAGCCCTAAGCTGTTTGTGGGTGTTGGTAGCATGTTCCAGGTGCCTCACCCCACGCACCCCTCTCAGAGCTCGGACTCCTGGGCCTGAGCTCTCAGAGCTTCGACTCCTGGGCCTGAGCTCTCAGAGCTTCGACTCCTGGGCCTGAGCTCTCAGAGCTCCGACTCCTGGGCCTGAGTTCTCAGAGCTCTGACTCCTGGGCCTGAGTTCTCAGAGCTCCCACCCCTGGGCCTGAGCTCTCAGAGCTTTGACTCCTGGGCCTGAGTTCTCAGAGCTCCCACCCCTGGGCCTGTGTTCTTACTCTTTGGTCTCCCCCACCCCCGGTGCAGCCGTGCTCTTGAGAATTTCTCTGCATTAGCCCTGCTTGCCCAGGACATGTATACCCTTCCCACCTGTGGGCTCAGGGTAGCGTCTGCTCTCACTTGATGCCTTGACCTGGTGTGACTGATATAAATGTAAACTTTAGGGACCAGTAAGTGACTGACTGGGTTTCCTGACTTAGTTATTTAGAAAGTTTATTTTAAAAGTAAAACCGCAAAGCCGGGTTCTGTGGCCCACACGTTGCAATCTTAACACTAGGGAGGCTGAGGCCGAAGGATGGAGAAATCAAAACCAGCCTGTGACAGATAGTGACACACTATCAAAAGAACAAAAAGGAGAAGGAGAGGTGAGCAGAGGGAAGGAGGAGCAGGGGAGGGGACAGGAACAGGCATCTCGATCAGATCAGCTTTGGTCTCTGCATGCTGACAATGAGCAAACCCAGTTCCAACCTCCAGTGACCGCAGAAGCGGTTCTGTAGTTTTGAGCCTGTGCAGTTGGAAGAGCTGTTTCTGCACCCAAACCCATCATATCCCATTTGTCTTTAATTTTTCTGTTTCTCAGTATCTAATAGTCTTGGTCATATCCCTAATAGTCCTTGTCATATCCCGTGTTCCAGTGACACTTTAAGGGCTTTACTCACATTCTTTTTTTCCGTGTCGCGGTTTATTAAGTATTATTATTCTTAGGTTCAACACCTCGAATTATGATCTTCAGCATCTTACTTAGATTGCAGCCCTGCCCTCCTCACCTTTAGAATATTGTTCTTCAAGTCAATGCAGTCACTAAATCAAACCTTTGTTTCAAGTTGCCGGCCTCTGGGCTTGACCTTGACGGAAATACTTGAGAAGTTCATACACGACTCCTTGCTGATCACAGTGCTAATAAACATGCACTCTGCTTCCCTGGGGATTCGTTGAACTGGGGCAGGAGAGCCAGCGAGCCACCTGGCAGATCTGTTCATTACCGTCATCATCACCCACAGTCAGCAACTGCTTTCTATCCAATGCAGTAGATCCATGCCCATTCTTCCTCTTTGAGGTATTTTGTTCTAATTCCATTGGCAACATCTGGCTACGGTGGACTCCCGTGCCCTGGTCCCTTGATTACCACCCCTGACTCCTCCAAACACCCGGACTTTGCAACCCAACAAGTGAGGCCAGGAAAGGTGCTGGAGAAGCCGTCTAGGTGGCACACCCACACATTACTCTAAAGGAAGAAATAATGACTGTTGCTTTTAAGCCACTGGGTTTGGGCATGACTTTGCAACAGGGCAAAAAGGACTCACTTCTGTGGTTTGAATAGTGTCTGTCCCTTCTGTGGTGCCTGGAGAACTTTTACTGCCATTGACCTGTGCAAGTGTAGCCTTCGGGAGCTGGTTATGTCCATTCAATGTTTAATGTCTTTCTCACAGGAGTAGATCCTTTTTCAAAATGAGTTATCAAGGAAGGACATCCCTGTATTTTGTCTGCTGTGCAGGTACCTACTTGCTTCCACTTTCTGCCGTGAGTAGACGCCACAGAAGGCTCTGGCCCATGTCATGCTCATGAACGCCCCATCTACCGGATTCACGAGGTAGAACAAACTCCTGCCCTCTAGGAATTCCCTCATCTCAGACTTTCCTCTATCCAGTAAGACAGACAGACACACTAGGATACCTCTGGGTGGGTGGGTGGATATTTTTCTTTTTGGAGACAAGTTTTACTGTAGCTCATTTGGCCTCAAACTTTGGGTCTTCCAGGCCCCATCTCCTAGGTGCCAGGACCGGACTCACATGCCGTTGCTACACATGTTATTAGCCGTGCAAGGTGACCGCTCTAGTCATCTAGTTACCTGTAGCCCTAAGGACTAAGCACCCAGCCTAACACACACTCAGTACAACTTAGGCTTGTTCAGCCTCCAACTGCCTAGCCCATTAGCCATGAATGCTCTTCTTGATTCATCCGTCCTGTAACCCTCCTCCCCCCACCGCCCCCAAAGCTTTCAAACATTTGCTACAATCCCCAACTGTGCCTCTTTTCCAGGGCAGCTACTCACTCCTTGCTGCTCCACTGAGGAGGAGCAGCAGCTCTGCGAGCAGGCAGAAAAGATGGGACCCTGACCCCGACTGCCATCTGTGTTGAATTCCCAGCTGTTGTTGTAACGTGGCCATCTGACTATCTGGGAACATCTAGCCCACAACGATCAAGCTGTGCTCACTGTTTCCGGTGCCATTGGCTCACCTTCCTACCTAATAGTCTGCAGTCTCGGGAAGAAAACTTCCAACCCGAGTTCTTTTGCCATCTGTATCCAATTAACGACTACTGTGTGATTTCCTTCTGAAACCTCCTTGCTCTCTGTTCCCAGTGCGACTTCCGTCTCCTGTCCTCCTCTCTGGAGCAGAAGTCATGGCGTAGACACCCAGTGATGTCTCTTAGTTCTTTTCTGTTTATTTTAGACAGAAAACTTATCCTTATAAAGGGGACCCCCCCCCATGTTTCTCTGCCTAAGAAAGTAATAGCTTCGTCCCGTCTCTGCTCAGAGCCTCCTCGATTCCCAGCCAGATCCTCACCCGTGCTTTTTACGAAAGTGGTGTCGTGGTTGTAGTGTTTGTTGTAGCACAACCTACGTCCTTGTCCTCCTTTGCTCTGCCCAGGATCAACACAAAAAGACCCAAAGCAAAGATGAAAACGCTGATGTTTATTAGAAAATAGCAAAACCTGGGGACAAGCCTGGGGACAGCACACAGTACAAAGAGGGGCAGAGGGCAGATGTTCTGGTCCCACTGATGGGAAGACACCCTCAAGGCAGGGCAGACATGCCGGCCTTTCCAAGGTGGGCCTGCCGTAGAGCATGGGAGGGAGACAAGCGTGGCTGTCCGTCTAGTCCTTGTCTTCTCCCGAGTAGCACACTACTCTTCACTTCTGTACTTCGTATCTGCCCCAATCAGAGCCTGTTTGCGGTCCAGGAAGAAGTCTGATGTCATAGGTATGAGGGTGTGGTGTCTCATCCAAGCCCAGGGTTGTAAGGAGGAGAAAAAAAAATCCCAGCATTTTCTCACGTGCTGAAGTCATTTCCAAATGAAGACAAGACCTAACACACTGCAGATGGCCCATACCACATTATCCTGAACTCACGAACAAATCTCCATACCTCAGTGCAGGCGCAGGCGCTGCCAGCCTAGCTACATGGGACACGACAGTGACACCGCAAGGCACCTGCATTTGCTTTTGTGGGGCCTGCACTAGAGAGGATACAGTCCGTGCTCAGGAACTGTTAGGTTTCACACCCCCATAAGTGGGTGAAGGCAGAGACAGGCAGATTGCCAGGGCTGAGTCCCAGGTTCAGTAAGAGAATCCGTCTCAAAAATTTAAGGTGGAGAGAAGAAGAAAATCCCCAATGTCAGCCTCTGACCTCCAGATGTGCACGCACGGTCAAGCACAACCAGACACAACCATAAACCACATACACATGTCCAAACACATGTACACATATGTGCACAGACACGCATGTGCACATGCGTACACACAGACACACGTATGCATATGTGTACAGACACATATGTACACATACATGCACACACACGTACACATATGAACACAGACACGCGTGTACACATACATGCATAGACACACATGTACACATGTGTACAGATGGTACTATTTTGATTTTGTCCTGCTTTCTCCCTGCTTTCTCTTTCTCACTTCCTGCTCCTACTAGGAGAGAGAGGGTGCAGAATTGTCCCATCCCCACCTTGGGCTCAGTGTGGAAGGCCTGCCAACCTGTCCCTGGCTCTCCAGGTGGTGAGCCCTGAGCTCGTGCTACGAAGACACAGCAGCCATGAGAAGGGCAGGCATCTCCCACTGCTGCCGTCCGCCTGAGCCATCTGGTTTGGGTGGATGACCTCGGCTGTGACTTCTTCAGCCCAGGGTTTGTAACTGCCTTCAATCCTATTTGCTTTCCGAGCCCTCTGCCCTCAAGTTCTTGAGGGTTCGATGAGCCCCTTCCTCCCTGCTGCGCTGCTATTTTTCTGAAGAATGTGGCCTGTTTCAGGAAGCCAGAGCCAAATGTTTTCATTTTGTAACTCTGAACACTACTTCATAGGTTACACTGTCGTCTATTACCATAGGATTATTTTTTTTGTATTATTTTTACTATTAATTTGTTTGTTTGTTTATAGGTAAGATCTTGACATGTAATGTACCTGAGTTTGTCCTGGATCTCTCTACAGAGCCCAGGCTGGCCTCAAAATTTTATTCCCTCTTCCTCAACCTAGAGAGGACTGAGATTATAGGTGTCTGCACGTCTGGCTTAGTCTTGGGGCTTTTATAGAACTCGGGGACAGTTTATAGAATATGTTTAGCGTAGCCTAGGCTAGCAAAGGAACAACCACGACAATAAGCATCGCTGTATCCGGCAAATATAAAGTTTCAGACACTGTGGGGTACGTGAGGGCAATAAAGCAAGACGAGGCAAGAGTTCCTTATGTAATAGGAGAAAAATGTCAGTCAGAGCAGCAGGACACTTGCAGCAACACTGCTCAAAGAGTGTTGGTGACAGAAAGGAGCCAGTAGCTGGCATTCTGAAGAATCAGAAGGTGTCTAGAGAAGACCATTGATGTGGGGCTTGGAGGATGAGTAGGAATTCAAAGGCGGGGAAAAGGCAGAGGGGAGCTCAGAGGCATGCGATGTAGTTGAGCTGAAAAAAGGGTGAGTTGTCTAGGGGGAAGTGGTCGTTTAGAGCAGGTATTATCTGCCGCATTTTAGAAGTATAAAGCTGAGCACTGTGCTTTAATCCCAGCCCTCGGGAGGCAGAGGCAGGAGGATCTCTGTGAGTTTGAGGCCAGACTGGTCTACAGAGTGAGTTCCGGCACAGCCAGGGCTACACAGGGAAATCTTGTCTCAAAAGTAAGAAGTTGAAGAAGAAACAAGGAGAAGAAGAAACAAGCTATGGAATGCAACTGAGCCGTCTAAAAGTCAAATGCTTAACCAATTTCACATTTTAGTAGCAGGCTTCGGAGTTCCCAGTACCCCAAGTTTTCCCCTCAAGAATAACTCCTGGACACACTTCCTTTTCATTAAAAGTGTGTTGTGTATTCAGCCAGCAAGGTCTGTTTCTTAGTAATGTCTCCTTTCCAACTTTGGCCTACTGTCTGTCCTTGCCGGACCACTGCTGGGCTGGAAGGCCCTGCACTGTCTATGGGATGTCTGATGGCTTCTGCATCACAGGGTCTCAGAGAACCAACAGTTCTAGAACGCTTCTCTCCATCAGGAATAAATGGAGCAGCACGATGGCTTCTAAGTGTCTCTTCCAACAAGGTAGCAGGTAAAACTGGCGCCACGACAAGCCGGGATGAGCCCTTCTAAGCGGGTATTCTGACATTTCAGATCATTGGTACCCAGGTGGACTTCTAACGTGCCGCTGCTATTGCAGGCTTTGAAGAGCTTTATTGTCCCAGACACCCAGCAGGCACAGATGTCCTGCAGAGTCCAGGGGGCAATTGCTGTTTACGAGTCCCCATGAACAGCTGTCTTGAGCCCCATCAGCTTGGCTTCCCCTTCCTTTAGAAAAGAAAAACACACACCAAGCTTCCCAATGGCCACCTCCCTGCCAAATTATTTTTTTAATCTTCTTGCTTTTTTTGATGGGGCTGGTTGCTCTTCCATTGTAACCTCCATCCATGCTTTGTTTTCAGAGAGAGCGACTTTCCTCCCAGCTCCCTTCCTCTGGACCTCATGGCTTCCACTCGTACAAACAAGCAAGGGTATAGGGATTATTGCACTTTCTGGAGACAGGGTCTTTGCCACGTAGAAGTGGGTCTTCAGTTTGGGACCTTCCTGCCTCTGTCTCCTGAGTTCTGGGGGCATGCGCCACCACGCCTGGTCATAGTTTGTCCCTAAATGTGTCCTACTTTCTTTACGAGCTACGCGCTGCAAATCAGCCCTCTTGCTTTGCAGAGGACATCACAGTGTCCCAACACTGCCCCACCTGGCCTCCTAAGCCAAGTGATTGTGGTCCTGAGGGCAGATTAGGAAGAACTAATCACCAAAGGCTTGCTGGATACCAGGCATGGTGCTAGGATTTTACATTCATTATGTTCTCCTCTCCCTCCCTCCATTTTACCCCCTCCATCTTTATCCCCCCCCACATGTTACAAATGAGGTCAAAACTTAAGTTTTATAAAGATCCATCAAGCAAGTATACAAGCTGTTGTCTGTCTCAAGCAGTCTGTGCTTTTTGTGTCACTTTTTAATATGCCTTTTCTCATGTAAAATCTGTGTTTATTTCTGCTTAAAAATATTTTGTACATTATGCTCTGGAACCTGAGATATATAAGATAAAATTATCTTAAATCCCTTAAGAAATAACAAACCATAAGAAGGCAGATGGTCCCTGACGTGTTCTCTGTGGTTAATGGAAGGTAGATATACTAATATTTGTCCTACGGTGCGTTAGGGCTCCATCTCAAGCGACACAAACAGTCAAAGAAAGAGGAATGTCACTTGGTTTGTGGACTTAAGGTAGAAGAAGCCAAGATAGCCTAAAGCTTAGTTGCCTTAAACAAAAGTCTCAGTTAGGAATCAGGGTGGGAGTAGGGTGGGGAATTGAGTATTCTTCTGGTAACCTCAACCCCAAGAAAGGGGAGAGAATTATCAAGAAGTACGTGGGTGTGGTTAGGCCATCCCATGGAAATCCCGGACAAGAGAGAATATGGGCGTGTGGTTAGACTATCCCACTGATGTACAGGACAATGGAGAGGCTCGGAAATATCTTAAGCGACATTGTCTAAGAATTACGGTCAAACACAAGGTCTAAACGGAATGCTGAGAAGTTTCCTCCGTAGATAACGCAGTCCCAGGCCAGGCAGGGCAGGGGGTTCTCCTGGCCCTGGCTTTGCACTTAGTTTATTCTGCTCTCTCACAAATAAATGGAACTTTAGAAGGTGGAAAGTGTCCTGCCAGGGAAGCAAAATCAAGACAGAATTTTCGAGGCGGAGTTGAAGCACAGTGACAGCCACAGCACATGCCATGCTGAGGCAAGATGAATGTTCCCACTACAAGGCCGAGGCGGGCCAAATCTACTTGGCCAAACCCTTGTCTCAGGGAAAAAGAAAGAAGGAGGAATGACGGGGAATGCAAGCAAAGAAAACAACAAAACAAACAAACAAACACACAAACCCCCAAATCAAAGCGAAAAGATAAAACCCCAACCTCAGAGGTGAAGAAAAAGTCATGGATATTATTTTGGATATCCAGATACAGAGAAATCTTGTTTAAAGAAAAGTGCTGAAGTGAGGTCTAAGTAAGAAATTGAAAATGTAACCGAGGGAGGCGTCCCTGGATGGGCTGCAATGGGGCAAGACTCAGCTTTTCTTTTCTTTCTTTTTGTTTTTTCCTTTTGAAAATGGTTCTCAGAGAGTAGCTACCACGTTATTTATTAAAGCCTAATGCAGCTGGGCTTTTAATTGTAAGATGGGTCAACTTCTGGGAGAACGTGCTGGTTTACTTTTGCTACCTGCACAGGGAAAGCCCGGCCGCTCCAGTTATAAGGCGCAGTGCAGTGAGGCTAGGTGGCCTTTAGGAAAACGTCTTTAATATGCCCGGACTTGGATAATGGTTTATTTCTTGCGTAGCATGGCACTCCATGCAGCAAGGTGTCTCTTACTGCATCTCCATCCTCCACGAGTGGTCTATAGCTGTGGAGGATGGAAAGGAGACAGGGCTATGTCTGGTCCATGTAGGAAGAGTTGGTAGGCTGTCAGGGAAGTCAAATATTTTATTAACCTCGTTTTCCACCCTGAACAGGTCAAGCCACTCTCATGGGATTGGAGGTGATTCAGGTATTTTCCAAGCAGAGAAAAGAGTGGAAAAATCTGTGCTGTGAACGTTCGTAAAACATTTGGAATTGAGTGTTTTTTTACCATCCCGTTTTCGTTTGACAAGTGTGCTATTGTGAAATTGCCTTCTCCGGAAACTTCTTCATACCGAGCAGCGATAACTCATGACCTGCGTGACTCCCAAGGAGGTTCCTGTCTGCTCCCTCCCGACCCCTTGCCTTAAACACAAGCCCGAGCTCCCTGCCTCTGCTCGGACACCAGGTATAACTGACCTGCAGGCTGTGTTTGTTTGGAGGAGTTAAGGCTCTGGGAAGCTTTCTGGACCTTTCAACCTAAGATCGGGTCCTCTGACATTTTGGTGTCATGAGGTACAGGAAACTGAGCTAGATATCATCAGCTCTGAGCTCTAGCCCTGGATCTAACACAAGTGGGTAAAACAGTGCTGGACTCCCTTCCTCCAGCTGCTAACTGCCCCTCTCTACGAAAACATAGAACACAGAGACAAGAGTCACAGGAGATAGTATGTGAATGTGCTTTAGGAGACACTATGTGTGTGTCTAACCCATAAGCCTATGTAGGCAGGCATTTCAACGCAAAAACTGCTAGGATGCTGTAAATGTTTGATGCTTAAATAACTACCTTTAAATACTCAGCTTGACTAACAACTTATTTAACAATTAGGTATTCATTTGAATATTTAAATAGTTAAGAACCCCCTGGATTTAAAATTGAGCCATGTATTGAGTGGCATAGCTGAGCTGCAGTGGGTTTATTTTTTCTTCTTCTAAGTGTATGAATATTTTGCCTGCATGTGTGTACACACACCACGCACATGCTTTCTTAGTGCTGCAGAGGTCAGAAGAGGGAGTTAGGTCCCCGGAACTGAAGTTACAGATGACTGTGAGCCTGAGTTGAACTCTGACCTCTGCAAGAGGGACAAGTGCCCTCGACCACCAAGCTGCCTCTCCAGCTCCCAGTGTAGCTTTTTCAAAGGGGCGAACTCTACAGGCGTCTTTTGTACTTCCTTTTAACAAATAATAGCCATGTATTCTCATTAAATTTCACTTATTAAGTGGCTAAGGGCCTGTGTGCTTAGAAACACTGGCGGTGGTAGAGGTTTCAAAATTAATTTAGATAACCGGCTTAAAAAAAAAAATCCCTCTTTAAGAAAGAGAAAATAGTGCTTAGGTAGTGCAAGACATTGTAGTATATGCTTATAGTGTGGAAATGTGTTATGGATACTTTTACGAGGAAACTAAATTAATTTTTTTTTCTAGGATTGAAAGTAGTTTTTCCAAAACCGACATGGAGACCTGAAAACCTCTCTTTCTTCAGTAGTAAAAAATAGATCTAATGATAAACTACTTCCTTAGGCAAACAAGTTAGAAAACAAATTACTACTCATTTTCTGAAGGGGGAAAAAACATCCAAAACTAAAACCTTAAGATCGTCCTTTGCAGGCACGGGCTACTGCAAAGATAGACTGCACCCTGATTAATCGTTTTGTGGCTGGGGATTGGCCAAGACTGCACAGGGCCAACAGGCAGAAAGGGGTCAGGCAGGGCAAATAACTTTCTTCCAATCCACCCTCCAGGGCCAGGCTAAACAGAAAGTCTGTTTTCCCAGATCTCTCTCCACCTCCCTCCCAACTGGACCCCGCAGCTCTAGCCGCCCACCCCAAGCATAGTTGGGGTCAGGGTGCCACCTGGGAGAGGCACCACCGACTACAGAGGGACCCGGCCAGGGCGAGGCTCCCCCTGGAGGACAGACCCTCCCCGTGGTGGAAGGGTGTCCTAGCAGAGTAGGGCGGCTCTCCAGAGGGAGGGACCCCAGGAGGGGCGGGGCGGGGCGGGGCCGGCGGGGGTGTGTCCGAGGGGCGTGCGCTCCAGGCGAGGGTCGGTCTGGAAGCGCACACTCGCGCGGTGCCAGCGAGCGAGCGTGGTCGCAGCCTTTCCCGGGAGCGCAGCAGCGGCGACGGCGACATGCGGGGCGGCGGCACGGGAGCCGCGCTCCGGGTGCTCCTGGCCTCGGTGCTCTGGGCCACCGTGCGGAGCCAGCAGAGAGGTGAGCCCCGCGGCCGGAGCGCGGGTGACCGGCGGGCGCGTGCGGGTGCGCGGGACAAAGCGCGGGGCTCCGGGCTGTGGGGTGGGCGCTCGCTCCGCGGCGCAGCGCGGACCTGCTGGGAAGTGTGCGGGGCCGTCCCCGAGGACGCTGGCCGCTTGCTCCCCCGAGCCTTCCGCTTTGCTTTCCTCTGGCTCGGGGTTGGGGGGGGGGGGTGTCCACTGCTTTCCAGCTTCTGCGGGACCTTGGGTTCCGGCAGTGCAGTGGGCGGCGAGGGTCGGGCGTGGGGACGTAAGAAGGGCCACGGGCGCCTCACCCAGCACCTGAGTGGTTGTGACTGGAGGAGACCCGGTTGGTTGACTGTGTGCGCCTCTCCTGGAATGAATGGGGACGGAGTTTTGCATTCCCCTCATTGTCCTGTGCGGCAGAGAGAGACCATGGAAGGAGAAAGGCGGGCTCCTCTGAGCCACTGGCGTCCGGGGTGGCGTGGTGGGAAATGAGTGATGGACAAGGGGTCCCAAGGCCTGCCGTCCCGGGCGACTGGGGCGCTCATGGGGCATCCAGGACACGACGCGTTCTCTAAAGCGTGCCCTTCGTGTAGTCCCTCGAGTGACCAAATGGATTTCCCACGCGTGTTTACACTCGGGATGGGGCAAGGGGCTAGTAAGGAAGGAGAGCGTGTCTGCATGGAACCAGTAGCTTTCTTGGAAAGGTTTGGGAACAGAACCCAACCCATAGTAAGTGGGTTTTCAGTGGGCACTGGGGGGAGAGGTGGAGGGAGAGAGGATTTGCTGTGCCACCCAGAGTTGTCCTCTAGGTTATGCCCAGCTAGATGGTCACAAATGTTTGCTGAAAACGTCTCGGTGTATGCGACAAGTGACATTGTGTCCCCACGCAGACTGCACTCTCAAGAGCACAGGTTAAAAGTGGAGGGCCGAATTCGAAATGCCCTCGTGGGAAAAATGCGCGTTAGGGCATTGTGCGGAGCATCCCATTCATTCATGCATTCATGATGAAATCGCTGGACCGGGCTGGAAACCGGGCTTTGAATAGCCGGGCAGCTGCTCAGCTCCAAGCGGGGGCTGGGAGAGGGGAATTTACATAGTTATCAGGGGAAGAAAGAGCCAGCCTTTGGGAGGGAAGCTTTGACTCTGAGAGTCCAACTCCTGTCTGCTAGGCTGTTGAAAGTGGCCAAATCACGGTTCCCACAGGGTGGAGAAAGCAGCTTGCCTCGGTTTATTGTCTCAAGAAATTGAAAGTCTTAGATTGAAGAGGTGCCCCGAATACTTTCCGCTCCCCCGAGGGCTAGGCGCCTGGCCTGGGTGGTTATGAATGGTGTTTGGAGAAAGTGGCCTGCATGGGGTTTTCCTGCTTGGAGGAAAGCTGCCTGGGGCAGGGCCTTTGAATTGCTCATATCTAGTCTGTATGCGCCAACCCACACCTTTCCTAATGAGCAGGCTTGGGAGTTTTGATCCCTGGATGTGGTCTGGATGGTTGGTGAAATGGCATGACTTAATAAAATAGTCCTGACCTATAAATCACCAATCTAATTAACAGCCTCTGGTGTGTGTGTGTGTGTGTGTGTGTGTGTGTGTGTGTGTGTGCTGTGTGTGTGTGTGTGTGTTTGGTGTGGTATGTGGTGTATTTGTGTGTGTGTGTGTGTGTGTGTGGTATGTGTGTGTGTGTGTGTATATGCATGTGTGTTTGGTGTGGTATGTGGTGTATTTGTGTGTGTGTGTGTGTGTATGTGTGTGTGTGTGTATATGCATGTGTGTTTGGTGTGGTATGTGGTGTATTTGTGTGTGTGTGTGTGTGTGTGTATGTGTGTGTGTGTGTATATGCATGTGTGTTTGGTGTGGTATGTGGTGTATTTGTGTGTGTGTGTGTGTGTGTGTGTGTGTGTGTGTGCTATAGTAGCTACCCTGAGTCTCATGATGTCGTCCTTATTGGTCTTGAATCTATGTCCCCTGCGTCAGCTTTCTGAGTAGCTTGGGCCATAGGTACCAACCATGCCTAGTGGGGCGCCTGTAGTATTGAAACTGGTCACACGTCTAAAAGTATGAGACCCTTAAACATTCCTATCATTCCCGCAGCGACTATTTTACAGCTGTGCCTCTGGCTGAGGTGGAAACTTAGAGTGAGCTGTCCTCTCAGCATTGGACAATAAGTGTTGTATTTCTAGGACTGTGGAGGTGACCCAACGACAGATAGAGCCCTTGTCTAGTGTGTGGAAGGCCCTAGGTTCAAACTCCAGCACAGCCCAAAGGAATGTCCAAGCCACCATGTTTCTTAAAATAATGTGCTAAATTCAGTCGCAAGTGCAGGGAAACATCTCAGGGCAGAAAGCACCTTTGGGAAGCGGTGTGTCGGTTTCAGCAGGCAAACACCTACTCTGTGCTGTGCTCTAGGACACATTCAAAGACAATGTCTCCCTTTCTGCAGCTGGCTTACTCCTTCCTGCTTCCTAGATGTGATGCATAAAGCCTGGGCTTTTGGTTACTCTTGTGTACTTGAGTACAATAATGCCACAAGGCGTGAAATCTGCACCGAGTGTCTTCTTGTGTAGCCCTTAGAATTTGCTGTTCCATAAGCTGACACAATCAGGGTGTATGTGATTATTTCATTATGATGACATTTGAAGCACCACTTTGTTCATAAGGTCCTATGGACATCCATTGTCATTTGCAGTAACCTTACTGGGAAGTGATGTCAGCAATACCTTACTCCCCCAGGTACCGAATTCTGCAACATCACTGCTACCAGCTGTGGTCCACAGCTTATGCTCTTTGTGGTTTAGTTTTACTGTCTGTAAAAATAAGAGCAGTAACAGCATCTACCTGGAAGGAATGTCCACGAATAAGTGGATTCATGTAGGAAAAGATTTCAGGTGTGTACTGAATGTAGCTAGGCCTTGATAAACATTATGTGTGCCATTATTATCAATACTAATATTACTATTACTTGCAGAGTTATGTGGGGAACTGTGTTGTGTATATACTGTTTAAAAAACAAAAACTCAAAATCTGTATTTGAATCAAATAGCTTTGGGTGCAGCTGTTCAGATGTGTCAGACAATAGTTCTGTTCCTAGCCTTGGGGAGGGTCCACCCTTCATCTTTCTCCACCCGAGGCACTGTTCTTTTTCTGGAAAGACTGGCTTGAGAACAACACTTGCCTTCCCTGCTTGGATTTTTCATTTCCTTGTAGAATCACTCCATGCCCCTGAGTCAGGCTCCTTCCATGGAGGGTCTTGGGTTCCTATGCCTATGTTATGCAAGCCAGTGTCTATGCATTCAGACCAAGAAATGCTCTGCCTGCTGTTTGGTTTCTGGAGACCTGGAACCCTTACATGCCTTCTGCCTCAGACTCCAGAGTTCCAAAATGTACTGAGGGATGCATAGGAAATGGCTGGTAATGGACTTGGTCACTGTCTTTCCAAACAGCCACAGGCTGTTATTTCTTGGCTGTCCTTCCATTTCTTGGAATGATTCAATGCTAGCTATTTGTGAAAATTGCTTCTCTAATAACTATACCGATTGTTTGCCGTTAAAGCATGGACAGCAGAGACCAGAACAATGCCTTCTCACTGCCCTCCCTATGCAAGCTACCTCTCTTGGGCAGGTTTTGCTACCCCACTTACTAACGTGTGTACTTTTAAACTGGTACCTTTTCAGCTCGTGCTTTCCAAGCCATTCTCAGACAGACACAGACAGGTGTTATAGGAGCAGTGTTTCCTAGAGCTTTTACATTTTGAACTAGATTGATGCTGCAGGGTACTTTTAAAGGCACTGTTGGCTGCGGTGTTGATGGGCTTACTGTTGTTTTTTCTTTCCTTTTGGTCATAAGGAATTTATTGACATACATTTGGGTCTATTTCTGGCACAGAGACATGATAGCACTACAGCGCTAAGTCAAACACAGAATAACTTAGTCCTTTAAAGAAGTTACTGTTAACTAATAAAAGCTAATCCTGCCTTGTGAATACTGAAATTGACCAGAACCAACCAACCACAGGAGAGACTGCAAGTTATACCTGAGATGTAGCTTCTAGTGAGTTCCATCCTTCAGCAGAGTGTCCGTGATCTAGATGAACCGTGGTCTCCCAAGGAAGATGCAAAGAGCTTATTTACACACGTGGAAGGGATTCCTTAGCTTGCTTCTATTCTAATGTAATAATATACATCCCCCAGACCACTGAGTAAATCATTGCACTGCAGAGTTAACGAGCAGGAGAGAACCCTCTCCATCGAAGTAGTTTAGTTAAGGTCATGAACTTGGGTTCTGTTGGAGCATGCCCGCCAGGCCGCTATTCCAGCACAAAGCTCCACACTCCAGCTGGATTCATTGCCTTCTTATTTTTTCTTGTCCTTTACACAAGGGTTGACAGTCGGTGCCCAGTGTAAGCATTTAATAATAAATAACAAGGAATCCTTCCACTTGTGTCTTTGTTTTCTCAAGGCCGGGTCAGGAGGGCTTGCTCTGGGTTAACTGGTTCCCACTCTTACTGGGGGTGGGGAGGCAGCAGACAATGGGAGCAGTGTGGAGCTCGGTGGATAACATTCTTGTCTTGGTTAGCACTTATCTCCAAGTGCTAATGCAGAAATGGTGGCAGAGGCGTGCCACCAGGCTGTCAGGGGTATGATTGCAGTTTGTGTGCACATTAAAAAAAAAAAAAAAAAATCATTCATTTGAAGTTGAATCTCTCGCTCCAGGAGTCATCTTTGAAGTCTGATCTGTTGTCTCCGCGAGCCCTAAATGCTTGCACCTCTTCTATCTCTGGTGGCCTTGTTGCCTTTAGATCCGAGGCCGTTTGCAGACAGTGCCAGCTCCTGTCATTCCCGGAAGTATTCCCTGGGTTTTTTTTTTTTTTTTCTTTTACCCCGTGGTTTCATAGCTTCCTACCAGAGCCTTAGGAAATTCTCAGCAATAATACAGATGTTAAAGGAGACATTTGAAAGCAACGGTTCATGTTTAGTCGGAGAAGAACATTCAGGGCCATCGGCGTGTCTCCTTGGGTAAAGTGCAGTGCTGCTGAGGATCATGACCCGAGTTTGATCCCTGGGACTCACGTGATAAATGGAGAGAACCAACTTCAGTAAGTTGCCCTCTGACCTCTACACGTGTGCCGTGGCATGCGTGTGTCTGTACACAAACATGCCCACACATACACATGTAACCACAATGCCAGTGGCAATAGACCACTCATTAAATGCCTTCTACCCATTTGGTGGAGACAGGAGTTTACTCATAAAAAGTGGTAACTTACTGTCTCCAGCACAGGAGAAGGAATCTTCCCTCCTCAGAATGGCCCCTCTCCTTGATTTCTACACATGCGTGTCAGGTTTCCCCCATTAATTGATTGTACTATCATTTACTGGTTTGTTTGTTTTCTTTCATACAGTTTACCCAACTTGTTTCTCTGAAGTTTTTTTTCATTAAAATCTCTCTCTCTGTCTCTCTGTCTCTCTCTCTCTCTGTGTGTGTGTGTGTGTGTGTGTGTGTGTGTCTATTTTCATTGCAAATAGCAATAGTTCAAATCTACCTTACATGAACCATTCTCAGAGGAAGCTGGCCTGACCCCACAGCAGGTGACACTTGAGGTCCTCAGTACTGAGCAATAATGGCCATTATCATTATTGTCTTCTGGGTGAGAATTAAGTTTCAAGGCCAACAGGGAGAACAGAGTCCTCTCCAAGTGCTGGTCAAGCTCGGAGATCTCGTGATTTCACAATCCAGGAGTTGACCAGTCGCTTGTCAGACGGGAGAATGGAAGAGACTGGGCTCACATTCTGAGGGGAGGGGTGGGTGCCCACTCAGAGCCTCACACATGAGACCTGAAAAGAAGTCTGCCTTTACAGGAAACACTGAACAGAAGTCAACCTTCAGAGCCATGTCATCTCCTAGCAAACTACTCAAGGGAATCAGTTACAGCTGCAAACATCTCCAAAGAAGGCATGCAAAACCTATCCCCACTCCAGATGGCACGCTCAGCTGTGACCCCTGGCCCCTATAGCATCCTAGACTTCCTGCTGCCCAGTAGCTGGGAGCCAGAATTTATGGCTCAAAAGTCCTTATCCACTTTGGTATTCGGAGAGCCCAGTCTTTCCCCATGCATCTTCAACTCCACCCTCTACGGTTTCCAGTTTAAATATTTGTTTCCAGACCCGTCTCTGACCCTTGGCTGATTTTCTGTCCTTGTCTCTGTGTCTTGGGCTTGGGAGAATTCTTTCCCTGGTCCTGGAAGTCCCTAATCTATTCTTTCAGCCCTTTTAGCCCAAATCTCTAATTCTAGCATTTCTTCGTCTTTGAAGGAAACGTTTCTCTTACTCATTACCACTCTACCCCAGGCTTTATGGAAGGCCTGCCAGTGTCCGTTCTGGAAGGTTAGAATGGACGGAACTGGAGAGGTTGTTTCAGGAGATATGATCCCCCTGTCTCAGCTTCCTGAGTACACAGGCCTGCAGGTGCAGGACTTAATTCTGCTCCTGGAGAGGAAGAGCACTCTGCGTGGGCTGCTGTCGTTTCTATCCAGCTTGCTTGTTTCTTTTGTGTGTCTTTCTCCTTACTCCATGTCTGTGCAGAGACCTTGTGTTGGAACCGTGTAACTCGGCACTTGGAGAAGGATCTGTGTCCTAGCTAGTTTTATGCCAACTTGACACACGCTAGAGTTATCTGAAAGGAGGGAGCCTCGGCTGAGGAAAGGCCTCCATGAGAGCCAGCTGTGGCGGATTTTCTCAATTAGTGATCAATGGGGCAGGGCCCAGCCCATTGTGGGTGGGGCCATCCCTGGGCTGTGGTCCTGGGTTCTATAAGAAAGCAGGCTGAGCAAGCCGCTGGAAGCAAGCCAGTAGGCAGCTCCCTCCACGGCCTCTGCACCAGCTCCTGCCTCCAGGTTCCTGCCCTGTGTGAGTTCCTGTCCTGACTTCCTTCAGTGAAGAACAGTGGTGTGGAGGTGTGAGCCAAATAAACCCTTTTGTCCCCAACCCGCTTTTGGGTCCTGGTGTCACGTCACAACAACTCTACTGAATTCTAAGACACTCTGCTCCTGGCTGCCTTCCTTGCTGTGACTCCAGAGCTGCAAGGACATCTCTCGTGTTCTAGCTGGGCTTGCTGTCAGGCCTGAGAAACTCTGGTATATGCTTCGAAAGAAATGGTCTCCTTAATGCAGCTCTCAAGACAGGGCGAGGGTCTGGATTCCCGGCTGGACCTGCCGTGCAGGTTTTATAGCAGGCGCCTGTGGGCTACATCCCTTGCACGCATTTCCTTGCTTTCTTGGAGAATTCAGAGCTTGCCGGCCTGGCTGACTCTTTGGATGCCATCACAGCATTTTTGAGCAGTTTCATACAACTCCCCTTCAGGTTTCCCCAGTAAGACTGTAATAACACAGACCCCCAGGCCCTAACTCCGGGCATTACAATGTATTTGGTCTGAGATGGGACCTAGTCATTTGCATTTAAACGATGCTTCCTGGGAGATTTGCGTGGATTTAAAACCATCAGTGAACTTGCCCTGTAGGGAATACAATAGCATGGGGTGGGCTGCTGGGCCTGTAGAAGCCTCTCGTTTGTTGGTGGGGTGAATGTGTCTCTGTGCTGCTGGTGGCCCTGCTGTGGCTGGTGCCTTTTGCTGCTCATGTGTGTAGGCAAACACAATCCAAGTTTGGTTTTACTGGCTCAGCCAGGTCCTTATTCCAAAAATACGCTCATCAAGTCTTTAAGGTCTCTCATGTTTGGGTTAAGATCTGGAGCTGTTGGGCTAAGGGACTGACAGATGGACTCAAACAGAATTTATTAAACACCTTCCGTGTTCAAATTCTTTTCTGTCCTCTGCACCTCCCTCCCTGTCATCTTTAAATGAGCCAAGAAGCCCATGTGTTCTTTTCTCTGGGCTCCCAGCCTGCTGGTTACCCCTGCACCTTATGAAGTTTGGGGACGCCAGGGTCCAGCTGCCTCTTAGTCACCTTCCTGGACATTGTCCTCTATGGTGACCTTGCAACAGCTCCCCCTGGATTCTCTGCGGTAGGTATGATAAGGCGGCGTACTGACTGCTCCAGGGACAGCAAAGTCAGAGCCTGGGGTGGAGTCCGGCTCACCTGCTATGCAGGCACTGGGCTGAGCCTGATACAGCCTCTAAGACAATGTTCAGGGACCCAGGAAGCCCTTGGCACCTCACATTCCTGAAGAGTGAATGGATTGCGTGTGAAAGCTGGCCATGCCTTTCCAGCCCGGTTGAGTGGGCGGCTGCGTACTGCCTGCCGAGTGGGGCTTACAGGGCTCTCAGCTATGACCTGCCTCACCTTCCATGGCTAACTATTACCCACCCCGTGTTGCTATAGTTCCCATGCCCGTGAACCTTGACGGGCTTTCCTAGCACAGCAGAAGCCTTCATTTCACAGGGGACACTGACTTATCCCAGAGTGCTCCCTGCTGCTCCTCTCCCTCCTTCTCTGGCAGTTTTTGTAGCTACCTTTGTATTTGCTTGTTTTGCTCTTTGTAATTCCAATACCTCCCCAGCACCCAGCAGTGTCAGCTCTGTGGTGACCCATTGATGAGTGACTGTCCCAGTGCAGACAAACGGGGGGGGGTGGAGAGGAGTGCAGGGGACATCATGTAGGAATGCAGACGGATGACAGGCTTGGGGTCAGGGAACTTGGTGATAAAGGACTAAAACGATAATCTCCTGAAAAGATCAGGCTAGCCCAGGAAGTCTGGGGCCTCTGTGTCACCCGGACAGGACAGGCCACTAAAACGATAACCTCCTGAAAAGATCAGGCTAGCCCAGGAAGTCTGGGACCTCTGAGTCACCCGGACAGGACAGGCCTTGGAAGAGAACAGGGAGAATCTGGGTGACAGGCCTGGGGCAGGGGTGAGCAGGCATTTTTGGAATTCAGGCCTCGGTTCACAATCTAGAACAGCACATACAAATAGAGGCCATCTGGCAGGAGAAATAACTTCGGAAATACTTTGGCTTAAAGTGGGGTCCTGAGAACTCTCAGGCCAGCCGGGGTGGCCATACCCAAGAGCTCCATTCAAATCCAGCAAGTCTGCGCCTTAGGGGAAAAAAGTAAGGTGTGAAGGGAGTGAGCAAGACACCTGATGTAGCCCTTACACATCACACATCACACACACACACACACACACACACACACACACACACACACACACGCATGCATGCACGCACGCACACATGCACACACATGCACACACATGCACACACATGCACACATACACACACGCACACACATATACACACACATGCACACACACATACATACACGCACATGCACACACATGCACACACACATGCATACACATAAGCATGCACACATACATACACACAGCACAGACATACATACACACAAGCATGCACACACATGCATGCACACACACACATACACACACATGCACACACACACAAGCATGCACACACACATACACACAGCACAGACACACACACAAGCATGCACATACACAAACATGCACACACACAAGCATGCACACACACACACACACACAAGCATGCACACACACAAGCATGCACACACACACACACACACACACACACACACACACACACCCTCCAGAACGTGTCCTTCTTGCCTCCCAAAGGTGTTATTAAACATTGCTATCATTTGTCCTGTTAAACCTGCTGGCCTTGGTACAAACAGTTCAGAGGACACACTACACTCTGAGTAAGACTGAGGTGGCAGCGTTGGGGATGGTGCCTATGGAGCCTGCTAGCCTGTCTGGCAGATCAGTAACCTTGTCTGCTACAGCAGCCTCCTCACTCCCAGCTTTGACACCCACAGTAACAGACAGACAGCAGTAGGCACGCTCACCCCAGAGCACCATGTCAGCATTACCATCTGCAGCTTACCAGAGCAAAGGTCAGTACAAACAACACAAGCGGCGTGGAACTCAGCGAGGGTCTGTGCGCTGCCCGTGAGCGGGGACAGGCTAGTCTTCCTCGTGTGGGTCCGGGAGAAGGAAGGTATGCTGAAGCACTCAGGTTCCAGGCGGAGTAGACTCAGTGTCTGCTGTGTGCTTGCAGACTTGGAGTTGGTTGACTAGCGTGTGGGCATTCACTGACTTGCTGTATTTTCAGATAAACTTGAGGTTTTTGGGGAACATGCGTGCCTGGCTTTAGGACTCTAAACGATTTGATAAAATATCAAAGCTAGTAAAGATGATATGCACTCCTTTAGTGTAAGTGGGTGAGGAGTGTGTGCACGCCCACGGGGACCTACCTGTGCCTGCGTGGGGTCACGTGACAGGACCTGCCATTGAACTGCAGCTCACAAAGTTCAATACCGCCATTGTCCACGGGATTCTCCCGTCCCTACCTCCTGGCACTGGGATTATAGGCATGTGCCACGTGCTGGATGTTTATTTAGGATTCTGGGCATCGACCTCGGGTCTTTGTGCTCGAGTACACGTTATCGCTGGAGCTACCGACCCGCCCCCCTTGGTTTCTGTGTTTCTTGTTGCTGTTGAACTTCCCAGAAGGTACTTCCTCCTCTTGAACAAACAGCCTTGTGTGGTGGGCAGCTAAGAGGGCCAGGGTGCCCTTTCCACACTCTGTGCACTCTGGCTGTGTCCTGTGCTCCTTTGAGATCCAGACTCTGGGTTAGCCCACCTGAGAGTTTTCTCCTGGTGGCTTTGGCTTTCTGTCTGTCCCCACTCAAAGTTAAGCCTGGTTGTGCAGCCTGGGCCAGGGCAGGGATGCAGCAGCTCGGGATGGATGGAGGGCCATTCCTGCAGGGAGTCTTACCAGAACGCTAGCAGCACCCCTGGAAGGGAGGCCTCCCCAGTTCATTCTTGTTTTCAGTTGATCTTTGGAGTCCCGAGATGCCTGTAATGTGACTCAGCTACAGAAGGAATGGGGGCTTTGCTGGTCCCTTTCGTCTGTTCCAGACAGATGTCCCTCTGCAAAATTTTAGCTGATATAGATGCCTTGGTTACCATGTATGGCTCAATGAGGATGTATTTCTCAGTGCATCCTGGCAGCTACAGGTGAGGAGTGGCCATTGCAGATGTACTTACCCCACACCAAAGAGATGCTGCTGATCAGGGCAGATGACCAGCCTCGGGGAAAATGAGCCTTCTTCCCGAGAACAGTTCAGTGATCTTCGTCTGGCTATAGGTCTAATGTTAGCCTTTTAAACATTTGAACACCCCTCTCCCCCACCACACACACACGGTCTGGGCTTCATCCCAAAGTGTCTTTAAAATATTCCATTTATGGTACCTTTTAATGTTACGTTATCAGGATTTTCACTGTGAGTCAAACCTCAGTTTGAGTTTGGTCAGCATGATCAAGTGAAGAATTGCTGAGAATTTCAGTGTCGGAGAACATACAGGTGCAGGTCAGGGCCCACAGGTGCACAGGTCAGGCCCGCTCACAGGTGCACAGGTCAGGGCTCACAGGTGCACAGGTCAGGGCTCACAGGTCAGGGCTCACAGATGCACAGGTCAGGGCTCACAGGTGCACAGGTCAGGGCTCACAGGTACACAGATGAGGGCTCACGGGTGCACAGGTCAGGGCTCACAGGTGCACAGGTCAAGGATGTGTTGATGGGCTTCCCTTGGACCTTGGGCCCTCCACCTCAAAAGAAAGAGTTATGTTCTCTGGGAGACAACAAAACCAGATGTATTCAGGTCACCACCAGATAGTTGGAGAAAAGTCCAGGGGTGAATTCAAAACCTATACTTAATTTTTAATGAATTCATTTAGCATATGTCTGTGCATGGATACACATGTATGCATATATATGTGTGCGTGTGGGACAGTGCACATGTGGAGGTCTGAGGACATCCTGGGGACAATCAGTTTTCTCTGTTCACTGTGTGAGCCTTGTCAAATGTGGCCATCTGGCCTGGTGGCAAATGCCTTTATCCGCCGAGCCATCCTCCAGCCTGTAGAACTTCAGGGTGCATGGAGGACTCCTCACAGTTCCATGTGGATACTGCCGTGTACTGTTTGGTAAAGTGGGAAATGTAAAGAAAATATGAGATGTGTGCATAGAAAAGGTTGGCAAACGTGAACATCATGAGAGTAATCTATTAGTGTGGCCAGTGCGGAGTTTTTTCCCTCTACTGCTGAACCACAGAAATCAAGGAAAATTTCCTTGCTGTGTTACCATAATGAACATGTAAGGTGGCTGTAGCTCAGTTAATGGAGAGATTGCTTAGCACAGATGAAGCCCCGGGCTCCATCCCCGGTACCTTGGGGGCAGACACCAGGCAGAGCGGCACTCAGCTCCCATTCTGGGACTTGGGAGGCAGACGTGGGAGGCTCAGAAGGAGGCTCAGTTACAAGGAAGCCAGGACATACTGGGTTTATGATCCCCAGTGGCACACTTCCTGCTGATCCTTCTAATTCTCTCAAACAGCTCCACCCCCTGGAGACTAACTTATAGGGACACTCAAACCAGCGCAGCGAGTGTGTGAACGTCTGTGTGCTCACACGTATGTGCAAGCGTGTGCATTTTTGTGTGTTATGCTGGTTAGCCTCCTCTACCATGCCTCACTTTACTTTTTGAGACAGAGAGAACACCAGACACCTCCAGGGACACTGCGCTGGCCCTTGATGCCCTCGCTTTGAGCCCATACCGTCGTTTGAAAAGCGCTTTGCCTCCTAGATCCAAACCCTTCGTGACACAGAAAGTCAAGGTCTCAGCGCACCCAAGAGCAGCTGAGCAATTCCTACAAAACTGCCAGTCAGGAAGTATGGCAGCAGCAGGGTTGCGTTGATCCAGACCATTTTCACTGCTTAGCAACATTGAGTCTGTCTTTCTATAAACCACATATTTCTCTTTCCTCGTCATAATCTTTTAATTTCTCTCAGAAAGTTTATGTCTTTTTTGGTGTATGGGTCCTGAATCTATTTCATTGGCTTTTTTTTTTAGTGGTGTGTGTGTGTGTGTGTGTGTGTGTGTGTGTGTGTGTGTGTGTGTATGAGAGAGAGAGAGAGAGAGAGAGAGAGAGAGAGAGAGAGCGAGAGAGAGAACGTGTGTGTGTGTGTGTGTGTGTGTGTGTGTGTCAGATGTGCCTGGCTGCCGCTGTGTCTTGTGTGGAGAAGGTCCTAACAGACTGTCAGTGGGCTCTGTTTATAGGGTCGTCTTTGTTTTGGAGCCTTTCCTAACAATAAGCTACAGATCTCTGTTTTCACAAACCCTCTGTAGTTCTCCCAAAGATAGTTGCTCAAGGCCTCAGATTAAAAGGCAGAGTGGGTGTCTGGAGTTCTGGCTAAAGAGTTCCCGGATTGCCAAAGGAGGCAGGACCCTGCCAGTCCTGGTGAGGTTTATGCCAAGCTTGGCAAGATTGGCTCAACTCAGTATTAGAGCTGGGGGATGGCCCACAAGGTCCAGCCCTGTGAACTCCATGCATCGTTCCCCGGGGAGCCGGTTAGACACGGAGCTTGGTGGCCCCAGTCTGACCCACTGACTCAGCAAGACACCCAAGTGATCTGTGAACAATAACGCTGAAGCTTCACTTCTGTCCGCCGCCGTGTGCGGCCTCAGTCGCAGAGGTCTTGTTTATGGCTGGGAGGGTTCACTCTTCCCAGCTCTGTCCTAGTTTTGTGAAAAGAAATCTTATCCACATGGGGTGTGTTTCAAGTCTCTTTCGGGGACGGTCTGAAACCCAGCAGCTCGGAAGCCTGTCTATATTGTTTTCCCTCTGCTCACATGTTATCGTTAAGTTTAATTTACTAAACAGGCACTGCAAGAGATTAGTAGCAGCCTGCGATAAAGCGGAACTTAGCAACACAATGCGAAGTCATATTTGAATAGAGAGAGAACGTGAGATAAAGGCGGGGTTGGATCCTGTAATGTACGTGGTCAGGCAACAGCTTTGACAGCTCCGAGTTGGGGGGTAGTGCCCCTTGAACTGGAGGCCAGCCAGAATGGCACTGAGATCACCTAACTCTTCAAACCTCTGATGGGAGCATCTGCCTCCCTCGCTAAGTCTGTGTAACACCAGCAGCCATCCCAAGTTTCCAGTTTGTAAATTGTGTGCTAGATTAAAATAGCGCTAAGTTAGTGGGTCCAGGTACCTCGGGGGTGAACGGGGATTGTGTTTAAGTGTGACACGTCTCCGGTGACCTCATCAGACATTCTGGTCCCTGGACTTCGGGGAGGAGAATCCCCAAAGCAATCATCCGGCCCGTGCACAGTAAGTTGGCACAGTGCAAAGTGAGTTAGGTCCAGGCTTGGTTGGAATTATTAAAAATGCCAAGGCCGTTCAGACAGAGCTCTACACCAAGGGTAAATGTGCATGTGACCCCGCAGAAAGCCACCCTCCGCACATGCCTGGGAGAGCATGAATCCTAACCGGAATGCAGAAGTGGGAAAAGAAGTAGAAAAATAATCAAGGCCTGGGGGGGCCCTTAGAAAGGTCCACCGCTGGGGAAATGTTTAGGCTGGTTAGAAAATGATGAGTGC